>LQNK01001786.1:10206-26815 GCA_001586405.1 Phoebis sennae | reverse complement strand
GAGATTTAAATAAAAAATGTTTTCCTTTATTCTTTATATTTCCTGCGCAATTCAATTGTCTAGTCTCTGCAAAGAATGTCCGTCAAGGCCTTAATTTAATCTAAAATGATATGCACTCACACATGTGTATCAGCCACTATGACAGTGTGCGCGTGCGCAGCGAACGCGAACGCCAGCTCAGCGGCCACCACGCACAGCTGTAACGCGCCGCACCCCATCAGCTACTGTACGACGCGATGTCCATCCTTTTTTTCTTTTTTTGTGTATTATGCATTTTTAATATTTGTCTTTATNTTTTCATCCATGAAATTGGATTATACAGGGTGATCTAAATATATCACTCACACATGAGTATCAGCCACTATCACAGTGTGCGCGTGCGCAGCGAACGCGAACGCCAGCTCAGCGGCCACCACGCACAGCTGTAACGCGCCGCACTCCAGCAGCTGCTGCACGACGCGCCGGTCGTCCGAGGACACGCCCTCGTGCAGGTAGGCCACGCCCGCTGACACTGTTTCTTTTAGCATCTGTGGATTAGAAAAACAAATTTAAAAGATCAAAAAGACGAAATATGGAAAATAAAAAGGGGCTCGCTAAGTATAGAAAATAGACCATGTAGACAAAAGTACAGCGATGCCACCTAAGACGATTCCTAGCATCATTGTCGCAATACAGCACACCTGTGGACCATACGAGGAACCGATGTCCCAACATCCATTTGTAAAAAGATAATTATTTCTAAATTATAGATTATATACTATGATATACTAATTTAGGAATTACACCAAAATGTTTGTGTGAGTGTCGTTTAGAGCTAATAACAGTATTTCAAATTTGTGAACCAAATAAAAAAAATTGCCAATAATCACACAGCCAAAATTAATTTCTGGCACTGACTGATGAATGACACTACACCATAAACTCTCGACATTTTTTGTGCGATTTATAAATAACAAAATTTTAAATAGTAAGCCTATACTTATACATCATTATTCTTGTCTATGATTATCTAGGTCATGTAATAAGCCACCATTACAGTTCTATTGTTAAATGGAAGAGCTAGCTGATTCGTGCGGCTTCGCTCCCGTAGCATAATAATAGCTCCCCTGGCCATGGTGGCCAATCTCAACAGAGACTAGCCAACTGCGCAGGAAATATTTAATGCACAAGTGCACGCGCGAACACAAGTGCACTCTCTATTCCTTTACTCTCATAACCTTCAGGGAGCAGACCAACGATCGCTGAGAGAGATCAGGCGCTTTTTCAACATTATACTACGGGAGCGAAGCCACGCGGATCAGCTAGTTTTGAATAAACCTATGTTTTATAAAAATAATCTTAATCTTGGCCGAATTTTGCAATTTTCTTGAAGTTAAATCTGTGTTTATGGAAAGTATTATTTAAAACCTTTTTTAAGGGTCTTGAATGAACCTCAATCCTTACTTTGTCCTGTAACTTAGCCAGGAACGGCTGCACCAGGTCTGCTCTCGCGTGCAGGAACCTCGCAGGTCTTCCAGCTGCCGCGGCCAGCGCCAGCAGGTCAGCTGCTAAGAGTCTCGAGTGTCTCCGCGATGGCACGAACACGACCGCGGGTTTGGTTCCCGCGTGACGTAGGATCGCGTTGTATATCGGTTTCGTCATGGCCGCTAGGCGGGATGGGGCGTGAGATATGTTGAATCCCTGCGAAAAATTAAGTTTTTTTTATAATTGGATGTGTATAAAATGTTTTTATTATTCACAATTCAAAACAAATCAGAAATATATGAAATTAGTTATGTCTCATTTTATGCTATATGCTTACTGCTTCTATAATTCAATTCTATGTGTTATTCAAAAGATTCCAATTGAAACATAAACGATTTTAATTTTAAATAAATAAATATTCCTGGACATTTAACACTATGTCATCTAGTTCCAAACTAAGCAAAGCTTCTACTATGGAAACAAGATAACTGATAGACATGCTTAAACATACTTTTTTGTAAATAGATACATACTATGGATAAATTAACATCCAGACAATAGAAAATTTCAAGATTCTGCGGCCTCACGCTGGGGTGTAAGTTGATCGTGTGCTAGTGGGAGGGAGACGGCGCTATGTGCACACACTACGCGCTAGAGCGAGACAACACGCCTCACCTGTATGTGCAGCTCCAAGGGCTGCGGCCTCACGCTGGGGTGGAAGTTGAACGTGGCGTTGGCGTTACAGCCCAACCACTGAGCCACGTCGCGCGCGTCAGCCAGTGGGAGCGAGAGGGCGACAATGCGGATACCGCGGCCTACAAAGAGACAGATATACAATTAAACTAACTTCATAAGCGTAAGGTATAGTAGTAGTGGCGCCACCTAGTGGTATAGGAGCGCAAACTTCCTTCCTTTTGTGGTTCTCATCAAGATCACAATGTGAACGTGTTTAGTTTATCAAAAAAGTGTTTATAAAGGCAAATTTTTTTTCTCTACTTTAACAATAAGTATCAATGACACTCTAACAATATTAATTATGTTGTCTAGTATTAGTTCATTTTAATTTTAGGTCGTTAAAATACACCTAAACCCACTAAAATTATACTTTGCCGCTCTTCAAACACACTGACAAAATATCGATACGCCCTTATGCGGAGTAGATGTCGATATAGACAACTTTTATATAAAATTACTAATTAAATCCAAGTACAAATGTCCCACTAATTTATTTCATCGCTAAGATTCTAAGCTATTTTTCTTTATCACTTTTACACTGAAGACAAAGACACAAACAGAATTATTATTTATTTTTTATGGCAGAGCAAGCAAAGGAGCAAGTGGGTCACCTGATGTTAAGTGATCACCGCCGCCCATGAACACCTGAAACACCGGGAGTGTCGCAGGTGCTTTGCCGGCCTTTAAAATTCACAATTCTTTTTATCTGAAAACACACATTACATATCGCCTCTTCTCCCTTAAAACAAGATGTTCACGGGCTGCGGTCAGTCACTTAACATCAGGTGAACCGCATGCCCCGCTTACCTACTGCTACATAATAAAATCACAATAACTACTGCACTTTTTTCAAAAAAAAACTTCACTCATTTTCGAAAAACGTTGCACTAGTATAATCTTGTGTTTGTTTTAACGCGAGTACTTTTCATTTTAAATAAAATACTTTTTAAAGGATTTTAAACGCGGTTTATTAAACATTATTAAACCTTCTTCTTAGACTATAAATAAAATTATATCTTCTTCTTAGACTATAAATTATTATTCAAAATTTCGTTATAACAGTAATATTTTTGTACAAATTCATTTTAGTGCATTTAGTGCATTATTATACATTACTCAGTCTCCCGTGACCACGCTCGCTGTAAAGTGTTCGAAACGTCAAAAAAGTATTTTATTTAAAACGTTGCACTATTAAAATCTCACTATACCTCTGCAAAAAAAACACACATCAAATGAAAAATCATAGGGCGCTCACCGATCTGCGACGCGATATATCTCATCCTGGAGCACACCACCTCCAGCACCGGCCCCTCCTCACCGCCCAACAGCTGCAACGCGTCCACTATTAAAAGTGACACACTTTGCACTGACTTACGCACTTTCCATCTGTGAAACGAAATTCAATTATTTATTTATTTTATTTATAGTACAAGCTTTGCTTAGTTTGGGACTAGATGGCGTTGTGTTAAATGTCGAGGAATATTTATATTTATTTATATTTATTTTGAGCCTGTGATGTCCCATTGCTGGGCAAAGGTCTCCCTATCCCTCTTCCAATCCTTCCTGTTTTGGGCTAAAATAAATAAATAAATATTCTTTACATTTAACACAACGCCATCTAGTCCCAAACTAAGCAAAGCTTGTACTATGGAAACTAGATAACTGATGGACATGCTTATACACACTTTTTTGCATATTCATACATATTATGTTAGTTTAAGAAATTATATAATATCTCTATAGAATAAAATAATTAATATCATTTATTTTTTCTTTATATTGCCATGGAGATGTGATGTATGTATCATCTTCCACCCTATATGTACTTGCGTATTATATTATATAGAAGCCGAAAAGAGTGGGAGCTGAGCATTGCACGATTGGGCCAAGCTCGCACCGGTGCAATTACCACCCCCATCAGAAGACCGGCGGGAAGCAGTATTGCACTGTGTGCAGTACGGTGAGCGGGTGTCTGGAGGCCTGTATTACCATCCCATTCCTCTCCCATCCTGTTCTACTCCTCTACCAACTTCCTCTTCCTTTATCATTAATCCTCTCCTTATTGGCGTGGCATCTGCGACATTTCATATTGTAGATGTTCATGGGCTGCGGTCAGTCACTTAACATCAGGTGAACCGCATGCTCTTGCCTGCTTTAACAAAAAAAAACAGTAATCTCACCTTCTAGACAGAACGTCCCACTTATCCGCTGTGGTGATGATGATCTGTCCTTTATTCAACAGTTTGTGGTCTGTAGCCGTTTCACCGGTTAATTGTACCACCTGAAAAAGAAAATCTTTTAAAAAAATACGTAAAAGCCTCAAAAGAAGCCCAATTGAATGTTTTTAAGTTTTTAAAGTGGATTGTTTGTAGATTCTACAAAACTGAGTTTATTTTAAAATATCCCAATATTCTACAAAATTTCAATTCAAATTAATCTATTCAATATTTTAGATCATACGCATAAAGTTACCACTGATAAAACCCAACAGATCATATATTATAATTAAAAGATATATAAAAATAGTATCCCCTCTAATATTATCTACGTTAATTTACCAGAAAACCTTATCTAAACTTAATTAATAATGACGACGACTTCACTCAAGTTTAATTTTTGAAGTGAACCTAACAAAATATCTATCTTAACAAATGAGCAGATATAAAAGACCAGACTACACGATGACAACATTTTACTAAACCACAAAAACCACTAAAAATGACCAAAAGCTACTAAAAAAAACCCTACTAAACCAAAATTTCATAAAAAAAAAATCTACCAAATCACCTTAAAAATCTACCATTCCATCAACCTTCAGGTTAAACTTGGTAGCGAACTTGTGGTACCAGTCCGCGAACACGATATCAGCGAGCGCGTCCTTCGGCAGCAGGTACACAGCTCTTCCAGAAGGGTTGGTAGAGAGAAGGCGCAGGAGGGCTAGTTCGGCCACCACCGATTTACCAGAACCGGATGGTGTTATATCTAGCCGTCTTTATTATATCTACTCGCATGATATCTACTTTAATTTACCAGAAAACCTTATCTAAACTTTTTTAATATGACTAATTTTTCTATAAGAGACCTAACTACATGAAGTCAACATTGTAACAAATTTACCAAATCTACCAAATAACAAATACCATTAAAACTCTAAAAAACGATCATAAGCTACTAGAAAACACCCTCCTACACCAAATTTCATGAAAAAAAAATCTACCAAAATCTACCAAATCGCCTTACAAATCTACCATTCCACCGACCTTCAGGTTAAACTTGGTAGCGAACTTGTGGTACCAGTCCGCGAACACGATATCGGCGAGCGCGTCCTTCGGCAGCAGGTACACAGCTCTTCCAGAAGGGTTGGTCGAGAGCAGACGCAGGAGGGCTAGTTCGGCCACCACCGATTTACCAGAACCGAATGATATCTAGCCGTCTTTATTATTTCTACTCGTATGATATCTACTTTAATTTACGAGAAAACCTTATCTAAACTTAATAAATACTTCGCTGTATTTTTTAATATGACTAATTTTTCAACAAAAGACCTAGCTACATGATGTAAATATTTGACCAAATCTACTAAAACACTAAAACTGACCAGAAGCTACTAGAAAACACCCTCCTAAGCCAAATTTCATGAAAAAAAAATCTACCAAAATCTACCAAACCGCCTTACAAATCTACCATTCCACCAACCTTCAAGTTAAACTTGGTAGCGAACTTGTGGTACCAGTCCGCGAACACGATATCGGCGAGCGCGTCCTTCGGCAGCAGGTACACAGCTCTTCCAGAAGGGTTGGTCGAGAGCAGGCGCAGGAGGGCTAGTTCGGCCACCACCGATTTACCGGAGCCGGACGGAGCGCCGACGAACACGTTGTCGTCCGAATTGTAGACTGCGTTGAACACCTGAAGAAATAACAATTTTTTTTTTTATTTATTTCAGGTAACAGACAAAATTTGTACGGACCCATATTATATATATCATAAACAATAAATAGTAAATACCCTACAGACTAACATACATTTAAAAGAATAGAACCAATGATATTATATAACTATAGATATGTTACTAGCACGCTAATTTTGAGATGTTTCGACTTTCAAAAAAAAGGAGGAGGTTATCAATTCGACCGTATTTTGTTATGTATGTTACCGCATATCTCCGGCGTTTATGGACCGATTTGGAAAATTCTTTTTGCATTCGAAAGAGTAGGGTTTCAGTGTGGTCCCATAGAAATTTGATTCAAGTCTGATCATCCATGTGGAAGATATTCCAGGGAACTCCTCGAAAATCAATGGAATAAGCTCTGCGGTTAAGGTTTAATGACGTATATATTCAACTAAATTGTGACTAGATGATGTAATTACCCTTCACAGGACACTAAAAAGGGGGAAAAATAAAATTTTGCCAAAAAATAGAACCGACTTCCTCGCTCTAAAAAGTAGAAAATAACTCGGTGCCTTTATCTATTATCAATTTAACAAGATTTTGCACCGACTATGTATAGTTTTTAAAAAATGAAATAAAAGTTATTTTCTACTTTTTAGAGCGAGAAAGTCGGTTCTATTTTTTGGCAAAAATTTTTATAGACATTACTAGCTGCGCACCAGGTCTTCGCTCCCGTGGGAATATCGGGATGATATATAGCCTATAGCCTTCCTCGATAAATGGGCTATCCTACTACTATTATAAAGGCGAAAGTTTGTAAGTATGGATGTATGGATGTTTGTTACTCTTTCACGCAAAAACTACTGCACCGATTATGATGAAACTTGGTATACATACAGGTAAGGGTTCAGAATAACATATAGGCTACTTTTAATCCCGGAGTTGCCACGGGATCAGACGTTACGCGGGTGAAACAGCGGGGCGCGGCTAGTCTAACACTAAAAGAATTTTTCAAATCGGACCAGTAGTTTCTGAGATTAGCGCGTTCAAACAAACAAACTCTTCAGCTTTATAATATTAGTATAGATTTTTTACCTGAGTTTGCACAGGATTGAACTGCGGGAACGTCTCAGCGTACAGCTCCTCGTACTTCCCGTTACGCAACGCTGAGATCGGCAGAGGCTGCAGATCGAGCAACTCGGTGGGGGGTAAGTTCTTCTCGGGCAGGATCAGGTGCCGGAATGATACGGGAAGCTGTGTTTCCGCTGCTATCCATCTAGGAACATTATTGAGAATAGAATAGCAGTTCATTTATAGATGTTTAAGTAACTTATTTACAGGTGCTTTGTAAAAAGTTTTATCATTATCATCATATAACCTAAAGCCTTCCTCGATAAATGGTCTAATCAACACAAAAAGAAGTTCAAATAAATAAACAAACAAACAAACAAATCCTTCAGCTTTATAATATTAGTATAGATTTTATTCTATTCTATTCTAATTATAATGTCCATCTTTCACTGCCTGTCTGTTTGCCGGTATATATGTCAGTCTGTCCGTCTGTCTGTCAGGAAGTTTATTTTATTTAATTTATGCACGTATGTTTGTGTATACGTATGTATGTCTGTCTCTCAGCGGCTGGAACACCGGCACGAAAGTTTCACGTGATATTCGTCTCGGTGTGTCTATCTGTCTGTCTATGTATCTGTTTATATATTTATTTGTACATCGAAAGTCAAAAGTCAATATGTTTATTTTCCAAATTGGCCTCTGTTGAGGCGCTTTTAGAACGTCATTTACATTTGCATATAAAATATATCATTTTTTTTATTTACCACCGATTCGGAAGGCTTTCTCTACCGAGAAGAACCGGCAAGAAACTCGAGTAGTTGCTCTTTTCAAAAATCGGTCTACCTATCTCTCTATCTGCTGTCAGTCTATCTGTGTAACTGCTTGTCTGTCTGTCTGTCTGTCCGTCTGTCTGTCTGTCTCTCTCACCTGTCAGACACCACCCTCAGGAAGTACTGCGGCGGCAGCGGCTCGAACACCGGCACGAAGAGCTTCACGTGGTATTTGTCAGCTTGTCTGTTTATCTCTCTGTTTCTCTATTTGTCTGTCCGTCTAATTTCCTGTCTGTCTGTCTGTCTATGTATTTTTTTTGTATATTTATTTTTCTATCGGTCTATCTATCTCTCTATCTGCTGTCAGTCTATCTGTCTAACTACTTGTCTGTCTGTCTGTTGTCCGTCCGTCTATCTGCCTATATGTCAGTCTGTCAGTCTGTCTGTCTGTATGCCAGTCTGTCTATCTATCTCTCTATTTGTTTGTTCGTCTGTCTCTCTCACCTGTCAGACACCACCCTCAGGAAGTACTGCGGCGGCAGCGGCTCGAACACCGGCACGAACAGTTTCACGTGGTGCTCGTCGCGGCAGTACTTCTCCTTCAGCAGGAAGAACTCGTGGTGGAGGATCACTTCCGAGTCCACGTCCTCTACGAGAATCCAGAAGGCTTCTGATTGGCCGTGGATCTGAAAATCGATATAATTAAAGATAAAGAAGGAAAATAAGTTTATTTATATATCTGTGACTAAACATTATTAAAGAAGGCAAGTGGAGCATGCGGTTCGCAAAGTGTCGCAGATGCCGCGCCGCAAGAAGGAAGGGGAGGGGAGTAAGGAGAGGATTCGTTGTGGGAAAGTGGAAGAGGAGTTGGACAGGTTGGGAGAGAGGCTTTAGGAGATTTAAGATTTTATAATATTTTTGTTTTTAGTATAAATATAAAAAATAATGTACTTAATTATAAAATGAATATGGACTTTTTGTTATTTTTAATGTTTTATTATTTTTTTTTTCATTTCTGCAATTTTTTTACACGAATGCTAAACTACAATAGAAACTCACCTTTTCGTCCCATTGAAAATCTGGGGTAATAGTCAGTTCCACTCCCAAAGTCGATCTTGTAATCGGTTGAATATGCGTAGCTAGTTCTAACTTCGGAAACTGATGTACATATTTATGTATCATCTTGCCGAGTTTAGTTTTTTAATACGCGTAGCACATAGTTCTCTATTAGTGTCTACTATCATTTTTGTGCATTATTTTCATATTTATGATTTAATACAGTTACTATTTCAGATATCCTTTCTTTTTGTCGTTGCTTTTTATTTATTTTCAAAATTTTGGGATTCAAGGAGGATTTTTTGAGATGTTTTTATTTAGTTTTGTCATTACATTTTTACTACCATTTTCATTTAGATCACTCACCTTTTCGTCCCATTGAAAATCTGGCGTAATAGTCAGTTCCACTCTCAAAGTCGATCTTGTAATCGGTTCAATATGCGTAGCTAGTTCTAGTTTCGGGAACTGATGTACATATTTATGTATCATCTTGCCGAGTTTGGAGTTATTTAAGAGATGTAGCACATACATATTCTAATTAACTGATTCATTAGTGTCTACTATAATTTTTGTGCATTTTTTTTTTTCATTTTTATGATTTAATAAAATTATTTTTTCAGATATCTTTTGAGTTCTTTATGTCGTTGCTTTTTATTTATTTTCAAAATTTTGGTATTTAAGGAGGTTTTTTTGAGACTAGTTTTTGGGATTTAACGAAGTTTTTTTGAGATGTTTTTAGTTAATTTTGTTATTGCATTTTTACTACACTTTTCATTTAGATAACTCACCTTTTCGTCCCATTGAAAATCTGGCGTAATCGTAAGTTCCACTCTCAAAGTAGATCTCGTAATCGGTTGTATATGTGTAGCCAGTTCCAATTTCGGAAACTGATGTACATATTTGTGTATCATCTTGCCGAGTTTGGGCGCTCGAACCAGCTCCCCAATCTCGTTCGGTCCTAGCTCGTACAGCTTCTCCCAGGGAAAGTTCTTTTTTTCCAGTTTTTTTATCACCTGAGAGAGATAAAAAAAATTAAAGTGTAAGTAAATCAAGTTGTTTTTATGACATAAGAAAATTGTCTTAAGTGTGCTGTGATTCGATTGAATTTTGAACTTTACCATTCCATTTTATCGATCTTAATATTTATATCTATAACTAGCTGATCCACGCGGCTTCGCTCCCGCATAAGTATACTATCTATTTTCCGGGATAAAATATAGCCTATACGGATTCAGAAGAATCTGTCTAAGTAATGGTAAAAGAACTTTGAAATCGGTCCAGTAGTTTTTGGGCCTATTCAATACATACAAAAATACAAAGGTTTCCTCTTTATAATATCAGTATAGATAACCTTTTGCCAATAGGTAAAGGCACCAGGTGACCAGTGAAGGGTTATCACGTCAGATCAATCACAATTCAGTCTCAGAGTTAGAGTTTAATGGATATAATATACACCATTAAAACTTAACCGCAGAGCTTATTCTGTTGATTTTCGGGAATTTCCCTGGCATAACTACCACATGGATGATCAGATTCGAACCAAATTTCTATGGGACCACACTGACACCCTAATCTTTCGAATGTAAAATTCGAAATTCGAATTTTCCAAATCTGTCCATAAATGCCAGGGATATGTGGTAACATACATAAAAAAAAATTGGTCAAATCGAGACCCTCCACCTTTTTTCATGTCGGTTAAAAGCTGTTATTAATATGGCAATGTTTAGTCTATATTAATGTATTGTCATTAAATTAAAGGAAGTCTTGTGTCTATGGTTATTAGCGTACCGGTGTGTTATATCCTGCTGTCAAAGGTAGGATTGTACTAAGTAGTTGAAGTTAATAAAAATATCAAGATAAATCGGGTTTTCAATTAACAATAAACATCAAAAGCTTTATAAGAATTAGAGATATTGTAAAACAAATCTCACCTCCTCGGGCATCTTTCTAAACTGCCGTAACGGTGACATCGATTGCCACATGCGTCTGTCCACCATCTTGCATAGGGCGAGCGTTTTGTCTACCAATTGAGCCCAACCTGAAATAAAATATTTTTTAGCAAATAATTAATTTATGATTTATTAATGTCACTGAGTGTGATTTTAATAATTCTTGTATTTAAATCGTGATTTTCAAACTACGATGCACTCAAAACAATAAAAGGAAAAATAAAAATTTTAAAATCCATGGTTCATTATTATTTTTCGTGTTCTACATTCTCAACAATCTAGAACGCCTTAAAACACGTCACCTCAACGTTCTACAACGCTTGGAACACAACACCTCAACGTTATAAAACGCCTTGAAACACATCACCTCAACGTTCTAGAACACTTTGAAACACTACACCTCAACGTTCTAAAACGTCTAAAAAAAACACCACCTCAACGTTCTAGAACGCCTTGAAACACATCACCTCAACATTCTAGAACGCCTTGAAACACATCACCTCAACGTTCTAGAACGCCTTGAAACACATCACCTTAACGTTCTAGAACGCCTTGGAACATGACACCTCAACGTTCTAGAACGCCTTGGAAAACATCACCTCAACGTTCTAGAACGCCTTGAAACACATAACCTCAACGTCATAGAACGCCTTGGATCACATCACCTCAACGTTCTAGAACGCCTTGAAATACAAAACCTCGACGTTCTAAAACGCCGCCTTGGAACACACCACCTCGACATTAGAGACTGCCTTGGAACACATTACCTCAACGATCAAGAACGCCTTGGACCACGTCACCTCAACGTTCTAGAATTCCTTGGATGACGTCACCTTGCCGTTCGCGGTTCAACTCACCTCTATGCAGCACGATCTCGAAGATGGCCCTCAGCAGCCTGCACGCGGACTGCGTCACGTACACCATATCCGCCATGAGCGCGAACCCCTCCAGCTTCAGCTGCGAGATGTAGGCCTGCAGGAGCACGTTGATCTTCGCTGACGGCTCCTCGATGCTCTCTTTGATTGGGATTGGTACCTGACAACGAAATTTTGGTATTAATATTAAGTAATACAGTATGTTTAGAAACTACTTTTAGTATTTTATGTGCTATTTTCCAAAACTATACTTTACTATGGAGCCTTTGGTAACTTTAATTCACATCCTGATAACGTCATTCCATGGTTGTAGAAGACACCAAGAGGGTGACGTCAGAGGATCCGGCTTGGAACACAACACCTCGACGTTCTAGAACACCGCCTTGGAACATAATTATAACCTCAACGTTCTAGAACGCCACCTTGTAACACAATACCTCGACGTTCTAGAACGCCGCTTTGTAACACAAAACCTCGACGTTCTAGAACGCCGCTTTGTAACACAAAACCTCGACGTTCTATAACGCCAGCTTGGAACACAACACCTCGACGTTCTAGAACGCCGCTTTGTAACACAAAACCTCGACGTTCTAGAACGCCGCTTTGTAACACAAAACCTCGACGTTCTAGAATGCCGCGTTGAAACACAAAACCTCGACGTTCTAGAACACTGCCTTGAAACACATAACCTCGACGTTCAAGAACGCCGCCTTGTAACACAATACCTCGACGTTCTAGAACGTCTTGGATGACGTCACAGCGGCGTTCTACACCTCCTCGGATGACGTCATACACACACTCACCCTCTCCATCAGCTTGTGCAGCTCCAGCTTCTCCTCATCCCTCACGGCGATGTGCCTGAACTCGGCGGAGAGCGAGAACACGCGGAACAGCTCGATCTCGCCGAGCGTCGGCTTCAGCAGCTGGTTGTAGCTCTGCATCGTCTCGTACGTGCAGTAGTAGTGCGACGCGATCCGGCCGAGCTCCGTCGGCTGGAAGTGGCCGGACTTGCGCTCGTATTTTATTAGGCCGGCTCTGAAACGCGAAAAAATAATTTGTTAGAGTATACTGATGTGTTGACTTGACTTGGTCTTAAATAAATAATTAAATCTGCCTCGTTGGTCTATAGTGGTTGCATCTTTCACTACAGATCGAGGGGTCCCGGGTTCGATTCCCGGGTGGGGCCAAAAAAAAAAATGCTATTAGGATTTTTCTGACAAAGAAATCATAGTAACAGCCCTGAGTCTGTTCAGTTGGCGGTGCTGGAACACCCCCGTGTCTCGGAGAGCACGTGTGTTGTCGGTCCTGCGCCTGATCTCTCTCCGGTTGTGTCGATCTGTCGTCCCATCGGGTTATGAGAGTAAAAGAAATAGAGAGTGCACCTGTTATCGCGCATACACTTCTACACTATAATATCTCCTGCGCAGCTGGCTAGTCTCTGTTGAGATTGGCCACCATGGCCGAAATCGGTCAGGGGAGCTACTACTACTACATACTAATGTGGTGACCTGATTTGGCGTCATATGTCTTAAAAATGAATTTGTACTTTATATTTTGATTTTTTGATGCAAAAATAAATTTGTCTATTGTTTAATTCTAGATGAAACCTTCATAGCAAATACAATATTAAAGAAAATTATGTCCTAAAAGTATAGAGCAGGCTGCGTCAACGTTTATGACGTTTTCCAGCCCAAACGGCTGAACCGATTTTGATGAGATTTAGTAGGAGCAGACTATACCTTGGAGACGAATATAGAGAACTTTTCATAGCAATAAAGAAAATTATCAAGATTTTTCCACATTTTTCGTAGCATCCTTTGTATTCAAAAGTAATTGGTAAGTCTCTGTTGAGATTAGTCTACTCACTTGTCCAGCAGGCTTGCAGCAGTATGTCAGGTTCAAGCCCAAACGGCTGAACACTTTTCCAGCAGGCTTGCAGCTGTATGTATCAGGTCAGCTCTGTGCAGCTCCAGCAGGTTGTCATCTTGCATCTTAACAGCTGGGATCCCGTATAGAGCAGGCTGCTTCAACTATCTTTATGTCGTTTTCAAGCCGAAACGGCTGAACCGATTTTGATGAGATTTAGCATAGGAGCAGATTATACCTTGGAGATGAATATAGAGTACTTTTCATTCCGATAAAGAAAATTGTCAAGACTTTTCATCCTTCGTAGACAAAAGTTGATTGGTTAGTCTGTGTTGGGATTAGTCTACTCACTTGTCCAGCAGGCTTGCAGCAGTATGTATCAGGTCAGCTCTGTGCAGCTCCAGCAGGTTGTCATCTTGCATCTTATCAGCTGCGATCCCGTATAGAGCGGGCTGCGTCAATTATCTTAAAGACGTTTTCTAACCCAAACGGCTGAACCGATTTTGATGAGATTTAGCATAGGAGCAGATTATACCTTTTAGACGAATATAGAGTAATTTTCATTCCGATCCATCCTTTATAGTCAAAAGTTGACTGGTTAGTCTCTGTAGCGGTTAGTCTACTCACTTGTCTAGCAGGCTTGCAGCAGTGTGTATCAGGTCAGCTCTGTGCAGCTCCAGCAGGTTGTCATCTTGCATCTTATCAGCTGCGATCCCGTATAGAGCGGGCTGGCGCAGCATACGTATATAGAGGTAGGTGTAACCTGGGGAAATATAAATAATTAAATAAATAAATATTTAGGAACATTTAACACAACGCCATCTAGTGCCAAACTAAGCAAAGCTTGTACTATGGAAACTAGATAACTGATAGACACACTTAAACAAACTTTTTTTGTAAATACATACATACTACAGATGAATTAACACCTAGACAGTAGAAAATTACAATGTCCATCACACCATAATTTACTACTCGCGGGATCGAACCCACACCCTCTGACGCAATAGACCATTGCTGTACCCACCAATGATCCAAAGGAAAACAAAAAACAGACTGCTTTTTTGAAGAAAAAAATGCATAATTTAGTGTACGTTATGGATTTAACCGTACCCCACCAATATCTCATACCCCATGCCCCACTCACCCAGCCACGTGACAGCATCCCTCACGCTCTGCACTGACCCCAGCACGATCTCAGCGTTCAGCATGTCCCACGCCCCACTAATGCCCCATGCCCCACTCACCCAGCCACGTGACAGCATCCCTCACGCTCTGCACTGACCCCAGCACGATCTCAGCGTTCAGCATGTCCGGCAGCTTGCTGACCAGCTGAGACTCGATGGGCAGTTGCTGATTCAATAGAGAGAGGTAGTATTGGAGTTCCGAATGGTTTGTTATCAGGATACCTGGGGACAGAATGAATTAGTTATTAATAAATAAATAAATTGTTAAAATTTTTAAATGTATTGATAGAGAAAATATTATTAACTTGAATTGTATAATTTTAGAGTAAAGCAAATCTTAATTCTATTACTGTAAAATCTAAAAATATTTGCACCATTGACACCTATATTCGCAAATAAAAATATTTAATTTCATTTCATTTCATTTCAGAAAATAAATTTATTAATATTACTCTTTTTGACATAAGTGACACAGTGCGAAGACTTAAACAAAACCATTTTAGCTCGCTTTGTGATAGTGATAGTGTAGTGCAATGGACACAAAAAGAAGTATCTCCTTAAAACAATAGATCTCAAAAGAATGTTGTTAATGGACACGCTCTTAGATAAGTAGTTAAGCAAGTTAAGTTAGATTTAAGTTATAAGTCTAAAGGCTAGATTGTTACTAGATTAAAGTACTAGAAATAGTTTTTTAAGCAAAATAAAGCTGCTCGGTGAAATAATACAAGATGTTTATTTTTTGGTAAATCAAGAGGTTCAATTCTTGGCTCGGTAATAAGTTCTTTTTAAAATCGAATGATGCAATTTTTAATGTCGTTAAAATCGGCCCTGAGACTCTTTTTATCACTTATTGATATTCCTCGTAGTTTAGCATTTAGTGCTAAAAACCCGTTTTAAAAATTCACCCTTTATTTATTTATTTATATCAAGCATCATGCAGTGACAGTTAATAGATCTTAAATAACTTAAAACTACGGCCCATAAAAACTAAACACTAAAATTGAAACTAATTTCACTTATAGGTGTATGTATATTTGGACATTTGACGGTTGCAATATGGTCTATGTCGGCGTTTCTTAACCTAAGATCGCGACTCAAATCCGGGTCTAAGGTGTACTGTAATGGTCGAATATTTCGAAAATGGTGTTATTTGAGCATTTGCTCCAATTATTTTTATATCACTGGAAAATCTATACTAATATTATAAAGCTGAAGAGTTTGTTTGTTTGTTTGTTTGTTTGAACGCGCTAATCTCAGAATCTACTGGTCCGATTTGAAAAATTCTTTTAGTGTTAGATAGCCCATTTATCGAGGAAGGCTATAGGCTATATATCATCCCGATATTCCCACGGGAGCGAAGCCCTGGTGCGCAGCTAGTAAATAATATATCAGGGTCGCGGACTTCTTATATTTATCGCCAGCCAAAAAGTTCAAGAACCGCTAAAACTGTCTTCAATGTCATATAATATGTGTGTATAGAAATAGTTTTTTTGTTTGTGTGTGTGTTATGGAAGCATTCCCGTTGAGTCCAGCTGACGCTGCCGTTCTCACGGGAATGGAATGCCAAGCCAACATAGTGCATAGTAAGCATATAAGTATTTTTAGTATTATATTCATTTTTTACTATGATTCTACCGGTAGACTTGCATCGAGCAAGTCTGCTTCCCTGTATTAATAAGTTTAGATAATAAAGTTTTGTTTTAAGTAAATTTGTTTTTTTTTTGGGGCCTCCGGCTGTGACATACGT
>LQNK01001785.1:168541-188197 GCA_001586405.1 Phoebis sennae | reverse complement strand
AAGCAAATTTATTAATATGTAGGTAGGTGTTATTGAGTGTACACGAAATCTTTAGAATCACAATGAAATATTATGATTATTAAAATAATGGCTCTCGACTTCTAAGTTCTACACACGAAGGTATGCTGGATTATCAAACGGAAAAACTGCTTGTGCCACGTTAAAACCTTTTTTCAGATAAATAAATTACAGTAGGTATTTGTTTATCACCCGAAAGGGTGTAAGCATCAAACACTTTAGACTCTAGAGCAGAGTTCCTAGAAAGTGGGTAGAGAGAGTGGGTAGACCTAGGGGGTCTACACAAAACGGAAAAACATGGCAAGGGGTCTACAACACAAAAGAATTTGGGGAACTCTGCTCTAGAAAACATGGCAAGGGGTAAAACTGATTTCCTGTAAATCTCTAACTGTAGTGAAGTTTAATGTTAAAAACTTTGAGTAAAAACACATGTTAATTATTATTTTTTTCGCCGACGTAGACCCCTTGCAGGGTGTCATAGACCCCTAAGGGTCGATATAGACCACTTACTCCACTAGACATTTATGATACTGTTTTATACATTGAAGACATACATGGAAACTCTTACCTTATCAGAGTACTCCGCCACGTCCCGCATGGAGCGAGGGTACCCTGACACGAGGTACGTCTTCGCTGTTGGGGCCATCTTCATCTCCAGCATCAGCACTTCTGTCACCGTCTTACTTGACAGCGTGCCGAAGTCTTGCATGTCTGTGTGAGTTAACGTTTGTTAGTGTTACCCTTATACCACTATATGGATCACAGTTTATGAGTTTAGTTATATATAGGACATAGTTATATTCTAATGATAAGATGATGAAATATCAAACCAAGAAACTGATGTCAAACAAAAATAGTAAGTGGGGATTTTAAGCACTTTGCAGGTACATTTTATAGACGGACATAAGGCATTACGCGATTATATATCACATGAATTGGGCAAATCAGTTGATGCATTACCTATTGATCATTCAAAACCAGTCGCAGGTCTTTCCGTCTTAAACATATACAAGAAGGCCAAAGAGGAAGTGTCGAACGACTTGGCAAAGGAAATACGTGACTTCGACAATTAGGGAAATGAATGACCATAGCAAGGGTGCACTCACCCTTTGTGGCTCATATTAAAAGGTCAACAACTTCTCAATTTCGCCATTTAACACGAACAGTCCCAGAAATAACATCAATAGCAATCGATATTATTTCTGGAAATACTCGCCACGTGACTCATGGCACCTTGGCTAGTCAGTGGCACTTGGCAATTCCCACGGTGCCTTAGAATTACTATTTACAGGCCTCCAGTACGAGTCAAGTGTCAAGGACTTTTTCTAGAAGGACACTAGAATGACTAAACTAATAAATCGTGATCGAATTTGGCGTCATCAGAAACGAGTAGTTTTTTTTTAACCTTGGGTGGGGTGAAAAAACCCTGGAAAGTTTTCCGGGAGTTTTGAAAATTGGAAAAAACATTCATATACAAAATTAAACTAGAAAAAATTTCCTACAGTTAATATATTTATAATTTTTTTCATAAACTCAATAGTTTTTGGCGTACGATCGCCACAAAGTACATTTCAATAGAAGTTTTTAAAAAATCTTATTTCGGCGGCGTCAAGTAAGCGGCGCGTTTTTTATATTGTGGTTTCGACTGGAGTTTTATAGCCTGCTGGCTGATAAAACACAACTTTAAATAGTAAATATCCCACTCACCATTCCCAATCGCATACTGCTGCAGCAGATCAGTCATGTTGATGTGCACTACGCCGCGCATCTCCTGCATGAGGTTGTCGCAGTGGGTCACCTTGCCGCTGCCCGGACCTCCTAAAGCAAAGTGTTACTAGGGGATTCCTATTCGTTATATTGTATACCTGTGTCATAGAGATGATTGATTATCTATGGCATGTGACATTTGACAGTAGTTAAGAGCACATGGATTAAGTTACTAAGTTCATAAGTTGTAAGACTGTTCTAATTATATTAAAAGATAATTATATTAATTACATAGTGTCATTATTATTTCTGATAAATTACACAATACCTAAGGTTAAAATTAAAGAATGTTTTTAAGCTTACTTAAAATTCTATAAAATTGAAGAGGACTTTTCAGCGCCGAGTTAAACGGCGCGAATTTTTAGAAAGCAACTTTTACTTGTAATAATGTTTTCTCAATTCCTTCCATAATATTTTGCTGGTGTTCTGCATGCTTTTCAACGACTCAATATGCAACTTATTTAAATTATCTAAGTATTTCCATATTGATGAGCCAATTCATAAGTTGCTGTACGTTATAACAATAACTTAATAGAGTAATCGAGTGAAATAATATAACATGACACTTATTTCAAAACTAGGAGACTTTACTTTTTTATACCTCGAAAGTTTAGTATCCGTATTTGTTCAAAATCTTGACAGTTTTATAGATAAATTCATTCACAAAGACGCGCCCCACTATCTTTCTCAATCGTTGACAGAATATGTAATATGTATGCAAGCTTCTGCTTGTGTGAAGTTTTAAATTACCCATGTGTGCACATGCAGTGTGCATGTGCACACATGGGTAATTTATAAAATAAATAGACTAATCAGATATTTTTATAAAATAAATAGACTAATCAGATCATATTCCAAATTTATAAATTCAAAAATTGGTGGGGCGCGTCGTCGTAGATGGCACTATCTATCACTACATAGTATAAAATAAAGTCGCTTTCTGTATCCCTATGTCCCTTTTTATGCTTAAAAAATTTTATCTTTAAAACTTGGCAACGGATTTTGTTGTGATTTTTTTAATAGATGGAGTAATCAAGAAGGAAGAGATATAAAATATGTATGATAACATGTATTGGCGAAATACTGTTATTTTTGAAGTTTCTCATGTGAAAAAATTGACAATTAACGACATGTTAATTTTTTCAATTTTTTCCGCATACATTGCTAATGTAGGCTGAACGCAACGAGATTTATCAAAATACTGTACTATTTTTTATATACATTTGGTATCAGCATTGCACCCGTGCGAAGCCTTGGCGGGTCGCTAGTAATGAATATTATTACCCAATACAAATATAACTGGCACACTCGGTGGCTCGAACTTGACATGGCTGGTGTTCTGCATGGGGAAGCCGGCGCCTGCAGGGGACGACGGCCACGTGCTCTCGCGTCGACTGCGCTCGCCCGTCTCCAAGTCTTCATTGTTTTGTTCTGGGATATTTGAACAAATTATGATTGCTGTTGTAAATATAGGATACTAGCCGTTTCGCGCAATTTCGTTCCCGTACCATAACGTTCTATAGCCATAGGACCTTTCCAATGGTAAAAGAATTTTTCGGTGCGGTAATTTCGGAGCCTATTAAATTCCATTCAAACAAAAAATCAAATCTGTCCTATTTATAATATAGGATAGTAGTCCACATTTTCTACTGGGGTATGAATTTAAACACTTGTTTCTGTGTGAGATTAACAGAAATACTTTTTAATTTTAATCCATTTTTCTTTAAACGTCAAGGAGGATTTGAGGATAGACTAATTGTACTTTTAATTATGTTTGTAATATTTTGCGTGCTTATAAAAAAATACTTACTACCTACCGTTATTTAGTTTCGTAGGGCTTATTTCAACTAAGACAAATATAGACATTATTTATTAAATTTATATAAGATACACTTTTAGCAAATAGTTCACTACATATTTTACAAACATAAATTAAAATGACTTTTGTTTAGTCTTAATAGGTACTTGTACCTACTTCCAAAAATACTTCTCGTAATATCTGTCTATGATTTTAGTACTTAAAAGAGCCATTTTTATCCTATAGGTACAATTTATCCTATCTGTCGGAGATTATCTATAGTAAATACTTATGGTAATGTATCGTGTATCACGCAATAATTTTTTGATCAGACTTATGGTCTAGTAAGAGAAGTATCAACTTCGAATATCGTAATAATCGTATCAACATGAGTTTATTCTAGTTTTATACGAAAAGAAAATAATATAAACTACTATTTACATCAGATAATCCCTAGATCTACTTGTTCTGCCATAAAAAATAGATAATAAAAAACATTCGCAGCAATTTCAATTAATACAAGTTATTTACTATATGGTTCAGGTAACTAAAAAAAAAAACAAAATGGAAAGTAGACAAAATTATGATCATAACAAAAGAAACAATCGTGGGATTCGAACCCACAGTAATTCTATCTAGCGCGTCAATCTCGTATTTACAGATTCGGATGAATCTCTCCATCGGCATCGTCCATTCGAAAATACGGCACTTTAGGGGGTAAACGTAGTTAAATTGACGACCGGTTGGCGCAGTGGATACAGCAATGGTTTATTGCGCCGGAGGGTGGGTTCGATCCCACAAGTAAAAAATTATGATGTGGTGAACATTGTAATTTTCTACTGTCTGGGTGTTAATTTATCTATACTATTATGTATTTACAAAAAAAAGTATGTTCATGTATGTCTATCAGTTATCTAGTCTCCATAGTACAAGCTTTGCTCAGCTTAGGACTAGATGACGTAGTGTCAAATGTCCAAAAATATTTATATTTATTAAATTAACCAACGCAATGACCATGTTTTGGCTGGGCAACCATTAGTGACTGACAAATGACGATCGTATGTAAGGCGATGTTTCCACGCAGCACGCGATATTAGTGTGAAAATGTTCGATGGAAAATATAACTCGAAAAATCTATTCCCTGATAGCTAAGGAAGATTCGAACTTGGGAGGTGTTAGATAAATAATCTATTTTCTCTAAGTGCGCTATCGCAAGATTCTTATTTCGAAATTTATACAAAAAACTCGTTTAAAAATGTGAGTTCTCCTATGCATGTGAACGTGAATCATCTTTACTCTATATGCATAATTTCGTTCATAAACCATGAAATTAAACCAACTTGTATTAACGGCAAAACTGGCGCCCAACGTACGACTCACCGGTGTCTAAACAGATGCCCATATTCCATGAAGAAGAAAATATTTATTCGTCGTCCAATCACGAATTCGACAGTCTGTATCCTTAACTATTTATTGGCACTTGATAAAAACATGTCAAAAACAGTCTGATGTGTGGTCACACGTATTTAATTGTTCATCGATTGAGTGCGACCTTGTAACAAGCATCAACTGAATGAACCAAAAATGTATAGCGAAATTAAAAATTTAATTAACTCATTTTCGTTTTAACTCTTCAATTTTAGAATTATTCGAAAGTTGTGTCTTCGAGAGAGCATTTCTGCCAGGAGTTGGGAGCGGTCCTGCATCGCGGGGCTGTCCGCTCCGTTTGAACTCCCGCGCGCGACTGACCGAACGTTCGTTTTTCAAACTGGACGTGTTAGCATGCTATCGCTTTCGTTCGCATGTTAATTGAAAGGGATAGATGACACATTGAATAATTAAAGGTGCGCCCCTGAATGAATCAACTGCGAATACAATTTACCAAATGCAATGCCACATGCAGGGGTGGTTGTAATGTATTTGCTTAACAACTTAACTCGTTAAGCGATTAGGGTCAGCCGGTAAATTTTAAAGGACCCTAGAGGCCGTCTTGTGTAATAATTTATTCAAACTTACGACTGTAATTGATACGTTTAGAGAACAAAGTTCCAACTGTAATGACACATTTGATGGTACAATTAAGTCGAAATTCTTAGTGGGTCACCTGAATAATATGTTTAAACAAGACTTTTATTAAATTATTAATAAGACTATTATTGATGATTCAAATGGTGTCAAAAAGTAAAGTGACACTAGAATATATTATGCCTATGAAATGCAAAAGAAAATATTTTATACCACCTATTCTTCAATATACATTATCCAACGTTGGCTTAAACACAGTTTAATTATTATATATTTTTTAAATATCTTTAATGTAAATGATATTTTTATAATTCTATCTGTTATTTCAATAAATAAGTTGAAATAAGCACTAGGTATGGAAAAATAAAAATAAAGGTAAAATAATGAACTTATTAGGGTATTAGCTGCCATTTTATTAACGTAATAATATTTGCGCTAAAAACTAGTGCCGGTTTCTGTTGGCATTTGCCGTTTATTAAATCATAAGAACAATAACATTTATTTTAATAACTAACAGTTTCAACAATGTCTTTATTAGCGGAAAATATGTCTATTTGTTAAAATATTAAATACCACTATTGTAAACTTAATAAAAATGTTTTTAAGGCCCATTTATACAAAGACTTTCTTGTATGTTTTTAATACTAGCTCTTCTTTTTCCATAGATTAAAAAAGGATAGCGAAACTATATAATTAAACGATTATTCACGTATCAATCAGCCTTAAGTTTGACTCACTTGTAAAAAAAACCGTTTTATTTTGTGACCTCTTATTCCAGAAACTTTATTATGCTACACGTTTTTACTATTGCTAAATAATTTAGATAAAATATAATGAGGCATAATTTAAGAATAATTGGATATTCAAAAACTTGGAGCGCCATGAAACTGGGTTCTCACTCGATAAGGTAATACTACCCTTTAAATTGATGCAGTCAGGCTTTATCTGATAAGCAAATATATCTTGGAGGTAGAAGGGTCAATGAAAATTAAGGAGGGTAGTTTGAAAGGACAGTCGTAAATACACATAAATTTAAATTATATAAGTACGTTTAAAAAAAAAAGTATTTTTATTACAAAAAAGTACTGATAATTCCACAAGAAAGTCAAGCGAAAGGCTGATAAATGTACAATGTTTTAATTTGAAAATGATATTATAATATGTCAAAAAATTTGAGAAAAGCAATGATAAGTTTTCCTCAATTTTTTTTACTGAAAATATTGAGATTGTTATTTGGGGCTTACTTTTTTTTACATAATTCATTCGAATATTCATTGATTGTTTTACATAATATAAAAATAACTTTTATTTCATAATTATAACAAAATTGAGTTATGTAGGCCTTATTATTTTAACTCAAAAACAAAACAGTATTGCCATACTCACCAAGTGCGATTAACTAATTTAATCTAAAAGTTAATTAATATATATTTTTATAATTTAAGTACAAATGTTATTAAAACTGTATATACAATAAACTAGACTAATACAAAATTGTAATAATCATAACAAGGGACTAACTACAATACATTCAAAGTGAATTTTTTAAATTATTTTTATTTTCATATTCTGAAAGAGTATAGAACATATCTTGATTACTATTTGTATAAAGAAAATAATTTTCCTTATACAAAATAAGAAAAATAATTTAACATAAAAAAAATAATTAAGATTTAGGTAGAAAACATAAAAATGACATTGATTTTTGGATGATCTATGGATTTTGCATGATCCGGCAAAAATCCAACCAAACATATACATTTAAAACATTCATTGAAAAAAATTAACCTTTTTAGTATAACCGTAACAATATATTTAAAAAATTCACTTCGTAATAGAAACAGGGTCAATTTCGCTAATAATTACAAATGTTTGACAATTTTAATTGTGCAAGTCAACCACATCAATAAAATTAATATCATTTAGCTACTTACAAATAACATTACAAACTAATGGAATGATATTTCTACCAAAATGATAGAGACTAGGTACTTAAATACATGTTAACTATAATTAATAGAAATTATTTCCTTATAAGAATCAGGGTTCAAAACTATCATTGACAAATATCGTACTCGATTAAGGTAGTTTTACGGGTATCCAAATCTAGAAATATGTTTAATTTATGACATATTACAGTGTATGTGACGCATAGTGCCCTATAAACTTATTAAAGGACAATACTTAAGTAGCGGTCTATTAATTGGTGTTTAAATTCAAATTTATTTAATTACTAACAGCGCGCGACATTATTAATCATCGCATTATTGATTAATTAGCAATAGATTTTTTTTTTATTTGTTTATTGTTTGATTTGTAAATACAAATCTATAAAATAATATAATATTTGAGTATACGAAAGTATACAACGAGCATAGATTAGAATACTTATCGTGATATCTATCAAAGAAAATATTCATCTTGATAGTTTCGAACCCCATAAGCAAAGATCAAAGAATAAAGAGCAGATGGAGTGCGCCGAAGACTCGAGTGACGCCGAAACCCAAATACAAAATTAAAAAGCAAATACAGAAACGTTTGTCTAGTCTGACATAATATGTGACAATATGTCACGAGGGCTTCGTAATTTTTCTTAAAAACGTATGTTCTACGTACGAGTAGTTAGCGTCACTCGAGTCTTCGGAACACTCCATCTGCTTTTTATTCTCTCATCTGTGCTTATAAGATTAAGGACGTAATACTCATAAATAAGTATAAGAGAAAATATCACTTGATATATCTTCAACAGATAATGAAGACGGAAAGGAAGGTTAATTGGAGAAATATTTTTTGATTTATTTTAATGTTAAATATTGATAAAATCAAATTTTATTATTTGCAATATTTTGTATTTCATTTATGTATATGCTTTCAATGAACAGAAGTATGATCACATTACTCTTAAGAATATTGGACATACTTTAATTTTTTTTTAATCTTAAGGTTTAGGAATTTTCTTATTTCTTTTTAGTGTCCATTGCCCAAATGCTCAATTCATTTTTAACTTTTTAAATATCATTCTATCCCTTACTCCTCTCATAAGAGTGATAGTGATAGTAAAGCTTCTCAAAGTCTCATTTTAGTATTTGGGCAAGTTTAACTCATCATATTTGTCTCTAATGACTCTTAATGATTTTTTCTGTACTTTAAAAAAAAATTGTTCATAAAAACCGTCATAATATTACATGGATCCATAATACTAAAGTATTTATATCATTAGATACATAAGCCTCATAAGATTATTTAATTTTAATATCTGGAAGAGATTACTCTAATCTTATCAAAGTACATATTTGGTCTTCAGTATAATCATACTTCTGCTATAAATACCATTTTTTAAAACATAGAAAATAAATAATATTTTTTTGATTTCATTTTAAAATAAACGGAAATATCATCAAATAAAAAAAAATAAAAAGGTATGATAAATTACCTTGAATCCATATTGCATTCATAAACAATTATGAGTATTAACAATACCATAAACAATTTATCATCCAATATTCATCCATGTTGAAGAAATATGTCAATATAAATTATTTCAGCTTTAACAAAGCTCTTTAGTGAAGACATTAAATTTCATAACCATAGACAATAAACCCCATCACTTGGGCCGCACCTTTTCATAGAAATATATCTGTGGTATACTATTGATTTCCTTCATTAGCACTTTTCGTTTCACAAATTTGAAATGTTCGTATGCGAATTCGTACAGTTCGTTCTCCATTTTCCAAATGTCAGATTTTTGTATTTTGTCTATGGTTTGTTGCGTGGGTTCGATTTTCGAACTTGTCTGTCGTAAATGTGATTTGTTACTGCTTAAATAATGTTCTGTGGCGCCTTTGAAAATGCGCGGTAAGACGGCTTCGAGTACGGAAATGAAATCCAACATTTCTTCAGTCACTCCTACTAATAGGTAGTGGTTGATAAGATTTTGTTTTGCTTGGTCTAGTGCCCATTTATTACCTGGGATCCTGTAATGTACGAATTTTATAATCAATTAATTAATTTAGTTAAGCAAGATGTGGAATGCAATTAAGATTTGGAAAAAAGTTTGGATAACCTCAGAGATATTGTTAAGAAACAGAGCGTTTCCAAAGTTTTTTTTAACTATAGAAATATAGTTTTATAAAAAAATTATATATTAATAGAGATATAATTTCTTCATGAAATGAATATGTGTTAAATAAATGGTATCATTGTAGCCCCATGTTGTATAAACATTTAATTTATTAGATCAAAGATGCTATTTATCTTTTCTCATGCAGACATCGTTTATGGCAAATACTAGTCAAAAAATATAAGTGTAAGTTAGTGGAATTCCCTCATTAAATTACTGTAGTCTTCTGGAAAAATCTATGTAAATGTATGAGAATATACAACATACCAACACTCAGCAGCGTGACCACAGAAGAAGGGTACTTGCAGCCACATGTTGTTGGGGTCACAGTCCGGCTGGCCCCTCTCCACACATTCGTCAAAAGTCTGAAATATACATTAATTTATATATTTTTTTTAAAATCAGCCATAATGTAAGGCCAAGATCCACTTTAAGGTCATTGCACCAGCAAGTAAGAAGTAAGTGTAATGTAAGAGATTCATGGTAACAATATCATATTATATTATAAATGATGTATGTTTTGAACAATATAATTTTAATAAAAATCTAATAAATTTTCCTGTTTTAAAGTTGAGTTTGCGAAAAGTCCTTGTGTAATTTAAATGAATAAACCATCTCGAAAAGTAATTCTTTTTCAAATATGAATTAATATAGACAAAATGTGTATGTATATGTGACAATGAGTTAAAAATTATTAAAAATAAATATATACCATTTTATCCCCATGTTTCTTTCTTACAAGATGTGGCCTGAAATTATCTCCATGTCGTAGAAAATAGTAGTATGAGACTAGCCGATCCAGCGGCTTCCTTATAAGGTTTATAAATATTGGCTTTGAAGTAGTACCTAATCTGTAAAAATATTTTAATATAACAAGTGAAGCTTATTTTTATCGGACTTCTTATCTGCATCCTCAACCAAAGTTAGATTTGATATTTCTTACTCATTATATTCATCAAATAAATACTATGAATCTTTTAGAATATTACTTTCAGATTTAGTTGTATGAATGTAGTTTAAAACGAAATTATTTATATAAAATTCTTACCTATCAAAATTAAGAAATGCCATATGTCCATGATATAGGGCTGGCTTGATTTCCCGCCACTTTGTAACATTTTGAGCAAATTTATATTGATTACTGAGCGACATGACGTGCATGTTCGCCGTTATATTGATATGTAAAACTTTAAAATGATTCTTCTTGCACAAATCATAAGCTACACCCACAAAACTAGTGGAACCAGTCTTCGGAACCCTATTGTATATCACGACCAAGTCATCGCCGTCATTTTCCACCACCTTCGGGAAAAACTGACGAGATTCCGAATGCGCTTGCACCAATTTGTATTCTGGAAACATGTTAAGTGCATTTTAATGAGATTTCTATGCCGCAACGCATGAGATCACATTCCTTACATACCTAGCTTGCGATAGTTGTCCTCTATGCGAGCTACCTCGGACTGGAAATATAAAACCACAATAACAATAACACATAAAGAAGAAAATAGCCATAACTTATGGATGTTCAACATATCGCACAACGAAAAGCGCGCTAGACTAAAACACATTGAGCACTGACATAATTAAAATATGAGTTCATTATAAATATAAACATTAGTTTCCCAATCCCCCTACTAGCGACACCCACACAACAAAAATCATGCCGTTTGCTTTGATCAACATCAACACAACATCGCTTGGAATGCGACTGTCGCCATATTTCAGATGTCACTTATGTCAAAGTCATATTGACATTCACATTTCATTTTATGCAAGTTAGAAAACAAATTTTTAACCTTATTTGTTGAAATTTATTAAAAATAATCTAATATTAAATTTAAATATTGTTAGTATAAGATATTAAGGTTCTAAACAGTTTATGTGCTTGTAATTTTAAAAAATAATGTAGTTCTACAGCAATATAGCCTCGTTAAGCTCAGTTAAACAAAAGGGGCATGCCCATTGTCCAAAGACAGTTTGGCTTTGGGTGTACCTTTATAAATATCATATGGAAATGATAATAGGCACCTTAAGGAATGAAATGGTTGAAGATTTGGTATCAAAAAAACTTCGGGTTTTTGAGATATACGAGTTTCTAGTCTGGTCAATTTAGATCTTTGAAGGCACATAAATTCACTAAATAAATAAAATTAGTTATTCAGAACACAATTAAAAACATTATTTTAAAATTCCTAAATTAAGGGTAAAAAATACTCCAGACTTTTTTTTAAACCAAGTTTTATTTAAAAATTATCTTTTTACAATAATTGTAGATCATAATATAATCTTTTGCAAAGAGACCATATTTTATTGGTGCTCTTACATAATTAGGCAGCAGTATACTTTCCAATATATTTCTTTGTTGTCCCGGTTGTCCCCATTCTGCAGTTCATTGCGATGCTTCTCTATTAGACCTTCGGCAGCAGGTATGACACACACTCCATGACAATGACAACTGAAACATTAATTAAAAATATATTGTACAGTTTAAGCTTAATCTGTCAGGTAGCAATTTAAGAATAAATATATTCTCAGCTTTGCACCACAGTATATCTAAAATAATATAATATGGTAAATAATATATAAAACATGAATTTTTATTCAACGACAGGTGATAAACACAATTATGACACTAGAAATATGGATAAAATTAATTATCAATGTTTTGTTCTTAGAAAAGTTAAAAATTCTTTTATTGGTCATTGTATATAATTTTATAGCAAAATTCTTCCAGGTATAACTAAATTATGTCAACTATAACTATAATATTATATAACTATAAATTATTATGTCAAAATTAAAAACTGCAATGAAAAATGTTTTAGTTCAAAAAACATGCTAGATAAGGATTCTTGGCATACATCAGTTTCCTATGTATATATGTATAGTTGTCAGATATTATGTATTTTATGAAGATGAAAACTATAATAATAACAATGTAATCAAAGTGGCCATTGAAACAAGTAACTACTTGAGTTTCTTGCCAGTTTTTTTTGTAGAAACATCTTGCCAAACTGATGGTAAATAAAAAAATTGATAATTCAAAAAGCTTATTTGAAAAAAAGAAAAGATTATTTATACTGTTTGATTGATTTACTAGGTCAACTGATCAATTAAATAATAATATTTATACTATATGTTCAAGTATGTAGTGTGGGTCTTTAATATGTACTGATATGAATAAATAATTAAGGATTGAGGGAAAGTAATTCAAATATAATAAAAATTGCAGTGTCAGTTGTCAATATCACTATTAGATATCAACAAGAAAAAATAAACTGTTAAAAACTCACCTCATGTGGTGCTATCTGTAAGGCAATTACATTCCTTATCAGTTCCTCATGTACATCTTATTCTTAAAAGCAATTTTCCACAGCTGATGCACACCTGTCTATGACCAACAGAGGGTGCATTTTGCTGTTCGCTAGTTGGATTTCTTATATGATTCCAAGCTGCAGTCCAACACGCGCGACACACAATACTGTCACTAAAAACTTGAACCTAAAAAAGGTATACAAGTGTCACTTTTAACTCAGTACAAAACAGTTACTCAAAGGAAGACATGAAACATGGTGACATTCATAAGTAATAACTATTTAGTATTTACCTGCTGTGCTTGAACCCATTGTTGTATTAGATTGCGGACTTCGGCAATTTCCAACGAATGTCTTCGCATATTCTTGAGATTTAAACAACAATTTACGCAGCGTAATGGAGATCCTGAGGCCTGGGAAGAACTTTGGCTGGTGTGAGAGCTGGAGTCATCAGTAATAACTGATATCGATTCCAGGTTCGTGCCAGTCGTCGAAAGAAACAGAATCGGGATCCATATTCAGGCTGCGGTAAATTATAGTGTAAGAAGATTATCAGAGTCTATTCTGATAGCGTATTACTGTTTGGAAACAAATCCACTTGTAAGCGAAAAGTCGAAAACAGTAAATCACGTATTTTTAAAATGATAACGAAGTCTAGCTGTCATGATATTATGTCAAATTCGATGTTGCCACATAATAAACAATATCGAAATATCAATATCGATTGTTTTCATACTATCATTCGATAAATAATTTTATAATTTAGCCGCTTTTAGTTCTTCACGTTTTAAAAATACATTTTGTTTTAATTTTTAAAACTGGATTGATCCAATCTGTTATGTACAGTTCGTGGATAGAGTTAATGAAGTTACTGGGCTTCGAAGTTCTATATTGGGCTCAGAGCAATCTAACTGTTGGGTTAGCTATTTATGTAATAGTTTTAACGTATATTATAATATACATAAGAATATTATCAAGTCTTTTCACAAAAGTAAAGTCATGATAATTGAAAGATTAAACAATAGTCTTAGCATATCTCCTTTTAAGAATTCATTCAATGTAATAAATCAATTAAAAATTAATTAATTTATTTAATCGTTACTATAGCATCATTAAAAATACTAGGGGAAAATTATAATATTATCAACATCGTAATAATCATATCAAAAATAATCGATTAAAATAGAATCGATGATTTATTAAACGAAATTATTAACTGGCAACATTTTCTACATTATTTTCTACGAATGAATGAAAGGTGATTTTCCTTAATATCAATGTTGTTTCCGGTACTTTTTTTTATGAAAAAAAAAACCCGAAGTTTTAGGAGAATTTGGATAATAACATTTTTAAACATTTATTAAGGTGTTTTTTTTTGACAAAAACATATTGTAGTGCCGTCTTGGCCGGAATCAGGCGTTTCCCTTTGTTATAAATACTTTCTAGGTCTCACCTAACTTGAATACTGAACATAGATTGGCAATTTAGCAAAAACATAAACCAATTTTTGAACACTTTCTTGATATAAAAATTAAATAAAATATCATTGCATAGTATAAAACAAAGCTTGCTTTTTCTGACCCTATGTCCCTTTTCAAAACTACGCACTTACAAACAACTTAAAAGATAGAGTGATTCAAGAGAAAGATTTTTAAGTATGATAACATCCATTATATAGTAAAGAAATACTGTTATTTTTCAGGTTTTTAATCTGATGTCGTTAATTATCAATTTTTTCCGCTTACATTGCAAACGCAGGCTGAATACTATGAGATTTATCAAGATAATGTATTATTTTTATATACCACGTTCACAGTTTTTCTGTAGTCTATTTAATATCATCAGTGTGAAGTCGGGGCGGGTCGCTAGTAAACTAATAAAAATGTGATTTCATTGAAACACAAACGGAAAAATAACTTTAAACTCAATCTTAAAACGAATTGGACTGGCACCAATTGCTGTAGTTATGTTATTTTTTTAAGTCTGCTAATAGTAATAAATCTTTCTTTCTACTCAGAAAGAGTACATCCGTAATGCATACGTTTTTATTAAGACAACCGCAATACATTGCTTGTTTATGATTTACGTCCGGCTGCAACAATCTTAAATTGGATTGCACGTGCAGTTTATAAGCTAAATTAAGCCCTTTTATGAAGATTAAGTTAAACGTACTACTAAAATAAAATTATGCGTCGACCTATGAATTAAATACCGATACAATAGACATCATTAACTTTGGATATTTCCCTAGATATTGTTAGAGATTATAAAAACACGTAATATAATATTTTTTATTTTGACAAACTCACTGTAAATCCTAATTACTAGAGGCTTTACCTTACTACGTAAATGTAAAACCGGCAACGGAAACACATTATTTGTAAAAATTTCAGCTATAACTTTATCACGGTTTTAAGAGAGACAGACTGCGGAGGTTTAGTAATAGTACTGGTATAGTATTATCTGTGGTAATATGTTCCCATTCTTACCTTTTTAAGTACGGAACCCTAATATCAGGAACAGTTACCGCAAAACTTAATAATCACGCGCGAGTTCAACCATCCCTCTTAACGAGATGTGACAAGGGTTGGAATGAAAATAGATCACTCACTCCTGCCCCTCAGGAAATTAAACATGACATTGAATTTCGATATTTGAGGACGTTTCGTAAATGAGTTATGAATATGGACTACTGTCAAGGTTACTGCGTATACTTTTTAACGATTTTTTTTTCATCTTCCTTGTGTTATTTCGGTTTTATACTTATATGTTTGTTTGCACTAAAAAGTACTAAAACTTTAATAAACTGAACATTGTTTATAGTTAAACTTTGTCTTCATTAGCCACTTCTATTGAAAAAAAATGCAACTTTAGTTGCGCTACAAGTTTTGCTTACTTTACGAGAATTAAATAGGAATAGTTCTAATATCGCATTATGATACGATCCTATAGGAAGAACGGCAATTTCAAGTATGTATTTACATTAAATTGCACCTGTATCTGACGTAAAAAAATTATGAGTAAAAAGCTTATACATAGTGTATGCTCGTATATGTTGGATTATTCTTTTTTGTGCCCGTTATTGTTTCGAGAAGGTGTGCATACAAAGTTTTTTATAGATACTACTGTTAGGGAAGGATAAGAATCTTAAAAAAAGTATAATGGATTGCTTACAGTGCGTTAACTTCTGCATTCTATCGGATGATCTTAAAGTTGCCATTCTGCATTCTACCGGCGCCATAACACCTCCTTGGTCAGCAATGTACACCATTTATCATTCTTGAAAGTATGATTCATTGATCACGCATTCACCTTGTAATGAAATCGTTTCAATCCAATTGTAGGGCTTCAGTCTATCTTCGTAAAAACGTCCGTAGTATAATCAGTTGGGTTCGGGCACTCCACGCGGGCGCACGTCTATTTTTAAACTGGATGTAACAGAATGATCGTGATGCGCGCATAAAGATGGAAGTGGATAGGATATTTTATATTTTCGGGAGTTTCTCGCGAAAGAAGCAGGATAGGAGGAAGTCTTTGGAGCAGACGTCTGTGAGCGCTGGGAACAGTCCGATGAAGGTCCCGAGGACTCGGCCGGGCAGTCAGAACATGCCTGCGCCGAGGACCTCGGCCTTTGAGTTGGACAAAGTTACGATGAAGGAGTGGGAGTGTGGGGTGTGTAAGAAGGAGTTGGTGGAGCCGAGGCTGCTGGCCTGCCTCCATAGCTTCTGCACGAGGTGCCTTCAGGGTCTTCCGCAGGAGGGAGATTCGGAGATCTGGAGTGATGTAGATGGTACTTATATATTTCAGACAACTTAGTAATTATATATACACGATACTATTTAACACATGTAATGGTTTTTTGTAATTTTTGTAGAGATCCAAAAATGTTTTTTATGTAGGTCTGCAAAAAGAGTTTAGTTTGCAAAAACTCTAAGAAAGAGAGCTAAGGACTATAAGTATTTGTACTATAAACTACTTACTTACTACTTACTACGTACTATAAAAGGATCTCTTTCTTTCTCTCTCCCGTAACTCAACAAAGAAAAGATATGATATTTGTTTGTGTTTGAACTGAAAAAGCTCCGAAATTACTTGCAAAATCTTCTAGCATTGGAATCCTACATTATTACTGATGAACATAAGCTATATAATATTATGCTACGGGAGCTAGCCACGTGGAACAGCTAGTAATACATGTTAAGTAATGATCTAACCAAATCCCATAATTTTATAAGATTTCCATCTAATAATAAAAAACGTAAGGCAATGGGGAGACGAATTAAATTAAAGGATTCCCCGTGACTTTACAATTTACAACAACAATCATTTGAATAAAAATCTTATAAATCTAGATAATATAATGTTCATACAGATTATCAGCAAAAATATTTGATTATTTAAACGTGTTGATCTTCGAAACTACCCAGTTGCTATTCTTCTAATTATGATAGGCACCACGAGGAAGTCTTAATAAATTTATTTTAGGATATACTCTTTTCGCTATCCTAAAATATATTATAATAATAATAAACAATACCCAACTGATTTTTTATGAATAAAACATTTATATTACAAAACTACGCTTCAAATTAATAACCTCCTGTTTTTTGGGCAATCGGTTAAAAGAGTAGGTTATGGGGTTGGCTATACACGCTAAAAGAATGATTAGTATTTTTTCTGTTTGTTTATTTTACCTGAAGAAACTACCAGACAGAAATTGACAATTTTTTATGGGGATAGATCATTATTATGGTTTAACGTACGCGTAACGTCTCCTTAAAAGATCGTGAATCGAAGTGTCATTGAATAGGTCTTAGGTCTTAAATGAAATAGAGGTTGATAGGATTCCTGCTAAAATAGTAGGTATATGAGTTTTACGTTTCTACAGTCATAAAAAAACATAATTTGTAGCGTGAGTGTAGTCACTGGCGGAATGCTAGTTAGTTAAGTGGCAAAAGCCGCGAGCAGAAATAAAAAATAATAGAATATTATAACAAACATAGCTGACGAGTGATTACAGACTATCGAGTTATAAAACTGACCATTAAACTTAAGTTTGAAACCGATCTAAGTTTATAGACCCTTCTGACGGTACATCTGGAGAAACCATAAATCGTTTATACGGCGAAAACAATACAGTATAAGATACAAATGGATTTTATTACAGGTTAATGGGCCAATTTTATTGAGTGGCGAGTTAACAGGTGGTTTATATCGGATGATGAAAGTTTTATTTTTAAAAAGTTTTATATCACATTGATACGCGTAAAAGCTACGTTGGTCCCATTTAATTTGATTAAATTATTGAACGAAACAATGGCGGATTTGCGGCTTTATTTTTTAGGAAACATTTTAATATTCAAAAAGAGACTATTATTTTTTTATCTCCAGCCAGATAGAAGAACATAAAAAACGTTGCTATGTTGTTTTTAAACTATCAAAGAACTGCGAATAAATTTTATGAAGCTCTTGTATGCCAGAAATATTATTGCTTAGTTTAGAGATATTTTCAGCTCGAAGGTTTAATATTAAGAGAAACATAATTAAGTATCAGTTATTAATAATATTTTTATTTAAGGATACTTGAGGAGAGAATTGTAAATAAAAAATATTAATTATGTACAAATGTAATTTAGAAAATAAACATTTTAACTTTGACTCTGTAGTGTCTTTGGTAGTCTGTAGTTGGACAGTGGACACTAACAATTTTACAGTATTTTTTATATTATTAATAGCGCATAATTTTTGCATAAAACATTATTGACTTTTTGTTTGAACCGTCTCTGCTATCGCTTTTACTACGGTGCGGTAGACTTACTGGTAAAAATTATAGAATGCCATAAAGTGAATTTGGCAAATATTTTGGTATGGTAGATAAGGATTTTTACTAGGACTATAGCCGAATTGCAATAGACGAGGGTCAGTACGTTTGATTTATACTCAGAATCTGTATTTTTGTTTCTTTATTTTAAGCCTTATCGCGCTTTATTTTTAATGTCGCTCGAATACTATCCAAATTACATAATAGAAATTACACAAAAAAAACTTAATAATAACTTAACGACTCACTAGTTACGATCAAATAGTAGTAGCCTATGCAGTGCCCTAGCTGCCGTAGAAGACGGATCAGCTGAGACATTGTTACAAGCGCCCACTTCAGCAACTTGTTTGGATCTCAGATGTGTGTTACGGACACATTCCATCAATATGTGATGAACATCATCAATAACGTTACTCAGAACCTTATTAGGCTAAACAAACCCGGTTCTTTAAAGCTTTTTCAATAGTATCCAAGATGTTTTTTTTACTAAAATGTTTACTCTTTCGTTTTGTAGAATAGAATAGAAAATATTTTTATTCATACAAACTTATTACTTACGTAAGTACTTATGAATAGTTATTTTTTAATTTATCATGTTTTAAAGTATCTCAACCATTTATGTCACCTATGCCACAACACAGATAATGAATCGATTGACACCTCGTGTAGTTTAGGCGCTACAGTGAACATAAATCGGATAGAGTATGTAATCTATGACATGTGACCGTGTCACAGATTATTATTATCTTCTAATAATTGGCTTTAAAATTAATGGCTGGTAAAAGTATTG
>LQNK01001785.1:125732-157946 GCA_001586405.1 Phoebis sennae | reverse complement strand
CCCCACCTGCGGGTGGGAGACGCCGCTGCCCCTGGGGGGCGTGTCCGCGCTGCCGCTCAACTACGTGCTGCTGAGGAAGATCACCAGCCGGGACGCCGCCAGCGTGCTGTGCGACCTGTGCAGCTGTGACAGCAAGGTGAACCTACCCATATCACTATCAAATAGGTTAGAATACATGTGTCACCACTCCATTGATACCTGTGGGTGTCGTAAGAGGCGATAGAGGGTAATCCTGGTACATAACATCTTCAAGTCTTGAAAAATACTAATAGAGCGATTCAAGAATTTTATATTTATATAACACGCATAATATAGTACGTGTCAATGCGGGGCGGGTCGGTAGTTAAATTGTAAGTCTCTCTAGTCTCGTATGCCCTACTTGCGGGTGCGAGAGACCCTGCAGAGGAACATCGCAAGCAGATAATTATTTGTGCGCGATCTGTGCAGCTGCGATAGCAAGCTGAGAAAGCTTCAAATAATGAATTGCATAAGTATGCCCCATCAGCGCGTGGCAGATGACCCTCTCCTGTGCGATCTGTGTAATTGTTATGGCAGGGTATAAACTTTATATATTATTAGCTTTTGCCCGCGCCTTCGCTCGGCTAAAATTCGAATAAAAAGTATCACTTAGCTCGGGTATTTTATAGCCCACCTATCTTTGTACGCAATGTCATCACAAAAATAGATAACATTTGTCTTGACAAAAATAGAGTTTTTAAATTATTTTGAACGGAATTAATGGTACAAAATCGTAATAAATGAACATACATTATAAGTATAAAGTTAGTCTTCTATTTCAATGCGACGGAAATGTTCAAAGGTGTATTTTCAGAACAATTCATTAACCATTCACGGTTACGCGTAACAAATTCAATTATCATGCCACAGAATTACAAATGTCCTCCAATAAGTATAAAATAAATGAAGCGCGACGATTTTCAATTCTGCCGCATTCTCATTTACAATGACATGCCATATTTAACACGGAGTGTGGGATTTTATTTTTATGGCAACTTATTTCTGTATTTTTGTGTCCATAGATAATAGTTGATGACGCAAATGACATTTTAGTCCTTAAAGGTTGTTATTTTAAATGTATGAAAATAGATGAAAGTTTTTTCAAAAGGAGTTTGTTATTATTGGTCTTAAATAATGGGTTATGTTTTGAATATCTATGGAGTTTTGAAACTATTTCAGTTTTTGAAACTCAAAAGCAGTTTCAAATGCAAAGCCCAATATTTTTTTAGATTTCTTTTATAATCGAGGTAGTTGCATTCGCTTTAACGGTAGGAAAATATAAACTGCATACATAACGCGTAGTATGTTTAATCACTTTGAGTCGATAAAATAATTGTATTTGTCTTTATTTGTACCTAAAAATGTAAACTTTACTAGTTATATTTGTAGCCGTAAGTTGTCTTTAAGATAATAAAATAAAATAAAATGGACTAAAGTTTTTCTGCCCAATGAAGGTTGAGCTGCATTAACAGGATCTTGCGTCTGGGGTTCGATGCCCGGGCAAGGTCATAGAAACGTAACAAATGCAACCAGTAACATCCCCATGCTCAATTTTGCTTACAGGCAGAGAGCAGATGCGAAGAATGTCTGCTGAGCATATGCACACCCTGCAGTGATACCCATCGGAAGCAGAAGGCGACCTCGAAGCATTCCATCCAGCCCCTGGAGCCCCCCGTGCGGTACTGCAGTCAACACCCCTTGGCTGAACTGAGCGTGTACTGTGCTACTTGCCAACAAGTAAGTACCTTAACAAATAAGTACCTTAATAAAGTCGTTCTTAACCGTAGGACCAACGTTAGTTTATTTTTGCAATATTTGGTACAGGTAGCATAGCATTGATCCATGAATAATATCCGTATTCTTAGAAGTTACTTTAATACTCCTCCACTCAACCACGACTAAGGCTACGTCAAATTTGACGTTGAGACTATTTGGCATTCTCAAATAAAGTGGACTGGAGTGGAGTGGAGTCGAGGATGCTCGAGGTACGTATTAGAATACGGATGTAAGATATCTACATAAAATATCTTACGTATTTTCTGATAACAATTAATTTATTAAAAAGAAAGACATTGAGATTGTTTTACTTTGTAGTTTTCGGCTTTATGCCTTAGTTTTAAACTATGCGTGTAGTAAAATTAGAACTTATTGCCTCTTACATTTCTTTTATCTATGGTCTGGAAATTTTGACAGTAGATATGCATTTCCTTTAGATACATCCTTAATATTTAATTATTCCAGGTAGTATGTAGCGATTGTCCTAGTGCATATGTACTGTCGAAATTTCCAATCTATACATCCTTAATACTTCATTATTTCAGGTAGTATGCCGTGATTGTTGCGTAATTTCACACTCAGGGCACGCACTAGCGAACGCGTCCCGCGCGGCGACTGAACGCGCGCGGCTTCTGCGTGACGTGTGCGAGCGGGCCAAGCACGTGCCGGACAACGTGGAGCGCGCCGCGAGGATACTTCACGTGCACGCTTATGAATTTGAGGTAAGAAGAAAGAATCACTCAAATTCTTAACACACAGGCGTGAATCTAGGCCCCAAAAAGGTATGGGCACAACCCAAATATCGCGTCCTATATCACGCATAGCCATTTTGGGCTATATAATATATATATATATATATATATTTTATTATATATATAGGACGTCATATATCTAAGAAGGATGTGGATATATCCACTGCTGCATGTATTCTAGATTCTGTTGCTGCGAAGATAATAGTCTGAAGAATGCGACTTTCTATACAGCCACCAGATAACATAAATAACTACATCTACACTAATGTTATATAGAGGAAAACTGTTTGTTCGTTTGTAATGAATAGGCTCAAAAACTGCTGGACCGATTTTTAAATTCTTTTACCATTACGAGAGCACAAATAAACTAAGCTATAGGTGTTATAAAATCATACTACGGGAGTGAAGCCGCGAGGTCCAGCTAATGTAATATAAATAAGAACTTTTCAGATTGGTAACAATTTTCATGTATCTTCGTATCCTGTTGGGTTATGAAGCGGGCAAGCGGAGCATGCGGTTCACCTGATGTTAAGTGACTGACCGCAGCCCATGAACACCCACCACAGCAAACTGTCGCAGATGCTTTGCCAGCTTGAAGGAAGGGGGGGGGATTAGAGGATAATGATAGGAAGTTGGGAGAGGATGGGAGAGGAATGGGATGGGAATACAGGCCTACGGACACCCGCTCACCGTACGAAACACAAATGTGTTGGATAATGTGTAGTTGGGTCGCATATTGTTACAGAACCAAGCAACCCGCGTAGAAGCAGAGATCCGAGCATGGACGGAGGACTACAAGCGCGCGGTGGAGGCGCACGGGCGCGCGTTGTGCACGGCCGCCGCCAGAGCGCGCACCGCGTGCAGGGAGCGCGTGGACCACAAGACGCGCCTGCTGGAGGAGCGCGCGCAGCACGCGATGGACGCGGTGCAGTTTGCTGAAGAGGTAACCAAGCAGGCAAACGACGGACGGGTCACTTGATTATTGCCCAGTTCCTATAAAAATAAAATGAGTCGTTTTACTTACGGACAGTACAATATCCTACTAGGTGTAAGTGTAAAGCGTTTCTATAATGAACGTAACGTTAACATAATTACCAAAACTTGGTTCTGATTGGTTGATTAGAACCGTCCGTTATAAAAATCATTCGTTTGTGTTATACTATGACGTTCCGTCGTTTATAGGAACCGGGCATATAAGTGTTCAGCACGGACAATATTCGTTTGCAATGTTAAGAGTGTTTTTGAGTACACAAGCTTTATTAATAGTTATCTGCGTTATGTATGAAGTCCACATCCTTTTTTTGATTTGCCAGCGCCATTTTTTTTATAGTCTATGTCAATGGCATAATTTTAACGAATCTAACACCTCCTTTTTCAAAATCCGTGCAGCCGTTTGGGCTGTAGGGCGTGTCAAAGAAATGGACATAGAAACATACAAAAAGCTACTTGTACATAAAAATAAGCTACTCGTCTTATAAATATTTGTTTTACTAAGAAATATGTCTCAAAGCTTATAGTTATTTATATGTATTTGTCTCAAAGCTACTAACCACAGTTGGAAGTGATCTGTGCTACTAACATACCAGACTGTAGGTTAGGACTGTAGGTATTTAGGACCACTAAGCCCCGTTTCCAATAAACGACAGAACGTAGTATAAAAGATATGATACGAGCGGTTGTAATCAACCAATCGGACCCAGTTTTGGTAGTTAGGTAAACGATACGTTTTAGAGTTTAGACTAACGCCTAGGACATTGTACTCATTTTATTTCTATAGATCTGGGCACATTTGGTTTGTGAAACATGTATTTATTGAAATCATTTTTTTGTTCTTTTTAGCTCCTCGCCGAGGGAAAGGAGGACGAGATCCTCTCGTTATCAGGACCAGTAGCGCGGCGGTTGGAACGACTCACAGAACTGCAGCCGCTGTCGGAGCCGCCGCGCTGCGAGCTGCGGTTCGCGCCTGACGCACCAGCTGATGACCACCTCGTGGGCAGACTCCTCACGCAAGCTGCTGACCCAGACAAGTGCGTTCTTAATACTGAAGGTGAGCTTATTTATTTATTTAATACTTTTATACACACCACATTAATCTATACTAATATTATAAAGCTGAAGAGTTTGTTTGTTTGTTTGGACGCGCTAGTCAACCATCCCTGAAGGATCGACTTAGTTTTAAAAGGAAAGTGGATAAACCTTATCAATATTCTTTAGAACAAGGAACAATGATGACACCCTGGACCACCCGAAACGAACGTAAACAGTAAACAATGCACTATTATGCACTTCGAGGAAATCATACGGATGACCGGTAATGAGGCATTGTACGAGACCCATCAATGGCATCTATGTGACAACAAGTATAAAAGGCATTGGCGCGGCTGCAACGAAGAATCATTCCACCTGTAGCTTTAGAGTAGTCTAGACGTATTAACAATTGTAAAAATATATTTTTATTCTTGTATTAATTAAATAAATTTTATTTTTTAAAAAGAGCCTCTTTTGGAGTATTTTGACTGGCGCCCAACGCGGGGCCGTGTTAAGCTTAAAGTTTGTCGAATTATTTTTAATTATCTGCGCGGTCATCAGTAAACCCAGCAAGTTAAAACGACATAACTTACGCGTGACTCTTTAGTCTTTATAACCGGATCGAATCGCGAAAAATAAATTTGTCAGAAGATGTTCAAAGAAGCTGTTATCCTGCAAATCCTGTGAGTACCTGCATTTTTATAGAGTATTACTTGTAATCCTTCCAAAATTCCTTTCAAACTCAAACCCCCTACTTTTGTATATAGACCTAAGGCTAGTGGTGTGATCGACCCTATTCCTGGTATTAAGGGTAATTCAAGCAATCAAGATAATAACTTGTATTGTGAAATCGCAGTCCCAAGTAGTAATAGTAACTTAAATAGTACTTCTGAATCTACGATGGACCCAAAATCTTTGTTGAGTTTCGTCCCTTCATACGATGGTGACGCATTCACTTTATATAATTATTTAAATTGTGCTAGGCAGTGGTTAGAAGTAGTAGGAGAAAATCCGAAACATGTAATGTTGTTATTAAGTAAACTAGAAGGAAAGGCGGAAATGTGTATGTCGATGATAGAACATGAATCTAGTTCTAATACAATACACTCAAATCAACAATGTAGTGATGGTGGTATTCCAATCATCCATTCTTATCCCCCTAGGAGATTACATCGTGTTATTTTTGAATACGCAGCATATAAAAAAGCTTTTAGGGATAACAATATTTGGTATTTTTATGTTCCACCGGAACAAGAGGAAGAAGTAATTAAAGAATTTATGTTAGAGTATTTACCGCATGAAAAGTATGCTTTTATAATTCCCAATGATGAGTTGTATTATAAAATATCTGAAGTTTATAGAAAGTATTTTGATCATAATAAATTTAAGCCTATTAGATTTAGTAAGTCATTGATAGAAGTTTTTGAAAAAGAAGAGCAGTTAAGATTAATTAAAAGTTATCATTTTCAAGATAATAGACACGCTGGTATAGAAAGTGTTTATAAACAGCTTAAGGAAAAATATTACTGGGAAAATATGAAAAAGCAAATTAAGAATTTTATTTTGAAATGTGAATTGTGTAAGAAAGAAAAGTATAATAGACATCCGTATAACACAATGGCATATGAAACGGAAACGCCAAATGAGCCCATGGAAATATGGCACATTGATTTCATGTCACTCGAGAAACAATGGTTTCTTACTGTAATTGACAAGTTCTCGAAATATGCTATTGTTAAGTCAGTTGAAAAGAGTAGAGTGTGCGAGACACTCGCTGAAATATTTGCGTTAATAGGAGCACCTAAGAAAATAATACATGACGGTGAGCAATCATTTTGTAGCGAATTAATAAGTGAATTATTTCAAACGTATAATATTATAAATCACACAACGTCACCGCAACATCATAAATCAAATTCAGATGTAGAGCGTTTACATAGTACTATACAAGAGTTATTTAGATTACAAAGAGAATCAGATTTAGATTTTAATCAGAAAATATATTTTATTACGCATTCATATAATAATACGACACATAGTTCAATTAATATGTGTCCATTTGAAGTTCATTTTGGGAGAAAACCTAAAATTCGTAATTTTGATAATTTACGTGTAGCAATTCAGCAATATACTACACAACAGAAAGAATTTGTTACTAATTTAAATAAGAATGTTAATCAGTTATTGAAAAGTAATAAAGAGAAACGAAATAAGTGGTTAAATAAAAAGATTAAGTCAGTTAAAACTTTTAAGGTAGGAGATTTAGCTTATTTAAAGAATAGTATGGCAGATAGAAGTAAAACTAAACCAAGGTTTTTGGGGCCATACGAGATTTTAAGTATTGAGCCGAACAATAAATATAGGTTAAGCAATGGACGTATATATCATATAGAAGAATTATTAATTTCAGAATCGTCTGCGCCTTCGCATACAAGTTCAGACAGTTAACTCCAAGTGAAAATGTAATATTAGTCAAGTTGAAGTCGAGTAGAATTATTGAAGGAAAATGGACGATCATCCATCAGTTAGATATTAAGCCAATTATGTTAAATTTACAAAGTATTCGTTTTAGCATGAATAATGCGTTAGTTAAATCTAAGTTAGAAGATGTTAACATATATTTCAAAGAATATCAATTATTTTAGATCATGTTAATGAGATATGTAATCATTTAAATATTCAGAGTAAGAATAGAGTTAAAAGAGGATTAATTAATGGTTTAGGATCAGTTATTAAGTCGATTACTGGTAACTTAGATCAAGATGATTTGAATAATATTCAGAAAGATTTAGAAACTTTAAGAGTAGCTTATAATAAACAGATATCAGTTACAGATGAAACTTTAGAGGAATATAATAAGCAGATTGCAAATATAAGTGTTATTCAAAAAGAAATTAATTTTCAATATACTTCATTAATGAATAGTAAAATTCAACAAAAAGTTGCTATCAGTTTATTATTACAAGCTCAAACTTTACAAGATGTAGCAGAAAGATTATCAACAGCGTTAACATTTGCTGAACATAATATGTATCATTATAGTATTATTCAGTCACATGTGTTAGAGTCAACCTTTGAAGATATTCCAAAAGATGTAATGTTATCAAATAATATAAATGATATAGAACCATTTATTAAAGTTTATTGTAAGATTATTGATGGAATAGTGTATTTTATCTTAGAAATACCATTAGTTAAGAAAAATGTTTATGATACGAGAAAAATTGTCCCTATTATCCAAAATAACCTTACCTGTTCTTATCCTTTTATGCAAGTAATGACTCTAGCCTACAGTGAAGAAGAAATATATGAAGTTGAAGATTGTGTCGAATTAACATATTTAGTATGTAAAGGAAAATTACAGAAATTAGAAAGTTGCGAAACTGATATTTTAAATAAGAAAGAGAGTAATAAATGTCAGTCCGTGCCTATTAGATGCCCAAAAGAGGAAATAATAGAAATATCGTCTAAAGCATTGTACATGTATTTTAATAGAACAACAGAAGTCCAAATAAGATGTAATATGCATTATGAAACGATGTGGATTAAAGGGTCTTATATTCTTTATGGAGAGAATTGTCAATTGAATATTTCGGGTATAAATATTTTTCAAACGAAGAAGTCTAAAGATAATATAATAATTGCAAATATTGACTTACAGAGAATAGAAAGTGCTGAAGAAATCGACTTATCCTATGATGTTACGAAGATTACTTCAAAGTTAAGACAATTGAAACAAATCAAGAGTTTGGAAACTACGAAACAACATGATTATATTCAGTATAGTTGGATATTGGCGATTACAGTACTTTTATTTTTATTAATTATTTATGTTACTATTCTCAGATCCAAGGTCCGTTCGAAACCATGGACATCAAATTTGGAGGGGGGCAGTCAACCATCCCTGAAGGATCGACTTAGTTTTAAAAGGAAAGTGGATAAACCTTATCAATATTCTTTAGAACAAGGAACAATGATGACACCCTGGACCACCCGAAACGAACGTAAACAGTAAACAATGCACTATTATGCACTTCGAGGAAATCATACGGATGACCGGTAATGAGGCATTGTACGAGACCCATCAATGGCATCTATGTGACAACAAGTATAAAAGGCATTGGCGCGGCTGCAACGAAGAATCATTCCACCTGTAGCTTTAGAGTAGTCTAGACGTATTAACAATTGTAAAAATATATTTTTATTCTTGTATTAATTAAATAAATTTTATTTTTTAAAAAGAGCCTCTTTTGGAGTATTTTGACTCGCTAATCTCAGAAACTACTGGTCCGATTAGAAAAATTCTTTTAGTGTTAGATAGCCCATTTATCGAGGAAGGCTATAGGCTATATATCATCCCGATATTCCCACGGGAGCGAAGCCCTGGTGCGCAGCTAGTATATAAAATACAGTAAGATAAAACGGTTTATATAAAAAGGCGGCCTTATCGCTGAATAGAGATTTCAAGCTGAGTTATGTTGTTTTTTTTTAGTTTGGTCACAATTCTGACTATTTCCCTCTGTAGAGACAAAATACATGTGTGACTAATCACTTAATAATAATAATAATATTTTTTTAATTGGTTGCCAAAAGTTTTACATAATATATTACATTCTGGACCCCAAACTAAGACAGCCTGTATTTTGGGGATCACCTTCCAAAGACTTAACTTCTAATGTTCCACTTAACGTAGTGATTTTACCACTTTTTCTATGAGAGTTTGTGAAATCAGCCATCAAAATATAAATCTAAAACTCAATATAAAATAATTTAAACGCACGCTACTTTAACGAATACACTGTATTAAAAATATTAGGTGTTTTTAGGTTTACAAGATCTTCAGGTAGACAGTCCACATGAAGCAATATTAGAACTACGGGATTCTAACGATGAGAGAATATGGAGTGGAGGGGAACAGGTAAAATACAAAAAAACTATGTTCATAAAATATTTAAAAATAGAGCAAATATGTTATGTATAACTAATTACTAAAACTCATTTCCTTAGTTAATAAATAATTTAATTCAATTAAAAATTAACTGATGTTATGTATTTTCAATTGGAATGCGATATATGCATTAATATTTCTATTAAATCATATTTTGTCTTCATAGAGCATATACATTTTTATTACTTTTTAAATTTTTCATAAATTTTAGCATTTGTCGCTTCTGTCAGCGCAATACCAAAAGGAATCACTGAAAATCAGCGTAGGAACCGCTGTTTCAACATATACTGAGTGGATTTCCTATTGGGTTTCACTGCTTACATATTATCGTTTACATTGAAAATGTATTATTTTTTAACGAAATTTTCAAATTTGATAGTTACAAGGAAATGTATTAATAAATATTTTCAATTGTATTTAGTGTAAGCTGTTTTAACCTAAATAAATGATTTATTATTTTTGCCGACCCGATTGGCGCAGTGGATCAGCAATGGTCTATTACGCCGGAGGGTGTGGGTTCGATCCCCACGAGCAGAAAAGTATGATGTGATGAACATTGTAATTTTCTACTGTCTTGGTGTTAATGTATCTATAGTATTTACAAAAAAAAACATGTTTAAGTATGTCTATCAGTTATCTTGTTTCCATAGTACAAACTTTGCTTAGTTTGGGACTAGATGGCGTTGTGTTAAATGTCCAGGAATATTTATTTATTATTATTTACAATAAATAATGTTTGAAGGTGTGCGGGTACTTCCGAAGGCGGGACTCGAGCGCGCGGCCCGCTCTCGCGCGCGTCCGACAGCGGTCTGACGGCACGTGCGCGGTCGTCTTCTCTGCGCCGAGCCCGGGCGCGTATTTACTGGCCATCACACTCAATAACACTCCTATTAAGGTAAGTTTACGTTGTGGCTACAGTTTTTGTGCTTATCAGTTGGCGCCACTCGCGTGTGAGGTCTCGAGCTGAAATATTGCTTTCTAAGTTTGTTATTAAGTCTAGCGTTAAAACAGTATTGTTCAAAAATATTCTTTTCGGAATAAAGGAGGAAACAAGTTTCTGAAAGGTTAAACTGTTTCAAAGCAGCGTTAGATATAATTAGAGTAATGATTTTAATTATTTATTTAATGTTCGCAATAAATCAGAAGCAATCTAAAAACATGTAAAACCGTGCAACCCGCCCATAGGCAGTGGCAAGTGACTTCTCGGAGACCTCATGCTACACTAGCGCCTCTAGCGGCGAATTCACACGCTTTAGCCCACATTTAGCAGAAACACTAGACAATCACTTAATATATTTTAGATCGATAATAAGGTAAATAATGGCAATGAACGAATATGCTCTAATTTGCAAACTCAATTCTAAAGGCCTACACGTTACAGAAATAAGTTGAAAATTTTAAAATGATAAGTAGGTAATATAAAAGTAAGCGACGTTTATGTCCATTTTACCTCTTCTTATGGTGATAAATAAAAAAGCACCATGGGAGCTCCAAACATATGCCATAAGTTAATATAATGAATGTTTCCCTTTCAGGGCAGTCCATTTCCTTGTGCAGCGCGTGTGATGAAGGCGCATTCGGGGCAGTTCCACTGCTGCGCGTTCTGCTCGTCGGGGGGGAGGAGGGACGCTACTTGCGGATGCGGCTCCACCATGGGAGGAGGGTATAAAGGTACTGGGGTATCAAGCTCACCGTGTATCAGTATAAAAAGCCTTTATCATAGAGAAGTAAATAGTATATGATTGAGTATGTCTTGCATTTCGCTTAATAGTTGATTTGTGTTGATGTGTGTCTTTTTGATGACAACAAAATACAGTACATGTAGTATTTTCTTTGTTTTGGTTGTTTAGTCGCCCGTGACCAGGCTAGCTAAAAGTGTTCGAAACGTCTGGTTAAACAATAATGTAAAATAATGTATAATAAACCACGTTTAAGGCCGGCCACACACATGCTGAATCTGTCTGAATTTTGAATCTAAAATTTCGACACCTCACACTTTTAAGTACTTAGTATAATCTTGTGTTTGTTTTAACGCGAGTACTTTCCATATTAAACAAAAATTGTGTCTTTTTGAAACACTCATGAAGACAACTGTCATCTCAGTCACCCGTGACTACGCTCGCTGTAAAGTGCTTGAAACGTCGGGTTAAATAATAATGTAAAATAATGCATAATGAACCGCGTTTAAAATCCAGTCCATATTTAAGTACCAGTAAATAAAAAGTATTTTAATTGGTTAATGTAAACCGTGTAATTGATTTAAATAAATAAATAAATAAATAATAAATAAATTGTATTTACTGGTACTTAAATAAAAACTTCGACGTATTTTCTTCACCAGGTTGCGGCCACGGTCACCCGGGCTGGCCGGGCACGCGGCACTGGTCGTGCTGCGGCAGCACGCGGCGCAGCTCGCCGTGCGCGCGCCCGCAGCAACTCTACCAGTTCTCGCTGTGATGTACAACGCTATCCCTGTATACAAGCTAGGATAATAGGGAGGTGTTTAAGGCAAGCTGATATCTTCTGATGCTGAGAACCTGTATGTAATGTCTCTTATATTATCTCCCGGATATGGGACTGCAGACCTGGCTGGTGAGAAGCAGGGCGTTATCACCCCTGTATTCAAGCTAGGACCATTGGGTGTTTGAGGCAAACTATAAATTTATATAAAATCTGATGCCTCTTATATTATACCCCGTCAACTGCAGACCGGGCTGGTGAAAAGCGGGGCGCTATCATCCCTGTATTCCGAAAGACTGTATCCAATTGGGAGGTGTTTGTGGCAAACTGAAATCTTCTGATGCCTCTAATATTATATTCCAACATGGAAATGCAATTTTAAAATGGCGTTGTTTAATGTTTAAAGAATAGAAAAAGTCGGAATTTTAACATTGCCAGACGCGTTCAAAAATGTTTTGTAAAAACATAAATAAATATATCATACAAGTTTTCAACTTGCCTCACACCTAAAAAATGCTCCTAGCTTTCGAACGACTATAGGTTAACGGACGAGTAGAAGTCACAAAATAGGTACAAAGTCAAAGTCAAAACGTTTATTTTCCAGCCGCCTTCGAAGTGCTTAGACGACCTTTCGAATGAAGATGTAACAGTTCTTCTAATATTAAAAACTTCAAATATATAGGTTTGAATACCATGCTTCCAATTTTCTATAATTCTTTAAAGGTCAATGTAATATTAATTCGAGCAAATTTTAATTAGATTTCAACAAAAATCCTTTTATATTATATCAATACCTTTAGAGCTACTGCAACGTTTACGAAGTGTGAATCACATACGAAACTTAGTTCCCTACCTAACAAAAAATTTGTATAAATGGTAGCAAATATTAATGTAATTCATCAAGTGCTTTTACTACTACTCGTCCGTAAAAATACTTATAAAAATCGACACATTGTTAAATAGTTTACGAATTATTAGTTTTCCTATGAATAAAGACGTGACTATGTATATTTAAGTTATGTAACAAATCTATCAAACAGTATTATTATTATTAAACAATAACCACCACATGCGTGGTATTTTCTGTGATTGTTATAAATATTAATAAAAATGTTGATACAGATGTTGTTTTATTTGAACAAATACAGGGTGTATAAAATAAAACAAAATTAAAATTCTATCACAATTTTATTTTACAAAATTATTGCATAATCTCAAACTAAAATTATTTTTTTACGTAATTATCTAATAGGGCGCCATTTTATTTTGACCGTGCCATAATATTTCATATGAAATCATGGAACATAGAGCTTAAAGTTGTACTTAATATAAGTTGTAATATCTTTATCTTAAATATTAATTATTATTTATTCGATTTCGTTGTTGCTCAGTATTTATCATTTTCAAAGGACGAAAAAGTCAATATATAAATTACAATATTCTATATGAGTAGGTGATAATACAACTCTACAATAATCTTTATTTACATCATAACATTTCACAATAAAACAGTATCAAAAAAGTTAAAAATGATCGTGTACGTTATTGCATTTTCATAAACCTATTGGAACCCCTATAAATCAGTCTATTTTATGATTCGATTATAAATGGGAACTGTGATTTACTAAATTTTACTAGGACATAATTTAAATACATTTAATTCACTATAAAATTCTCTTTATATATAAAACTCAAACTGACATAGTGATCTATCAACACAGCCCAAACCACTGGACAGATCGGGCTGAAATTTTGCATGCAGGTAGATGTCATCAGGAACGGATTTTGATCAAATCCCGCGGATATGGAAAACAAATGCCACAGTCACAGCTTATTTAATAAACTAGTAAATTTCACAAGTTTTAAACACACAAAATACCAGAATTTCGGAATAATTTTACTTAATAACGACATCTTATGAATTAGTTAAAATTATCAAGTAGTTGAAATGTTTATATCACGTATCAGGCCCCATTTAATCAATATAATATTTGCAAATGATCAAAACTAATGCTTGTATTCAATAAATTTGTTAAATAAAAAAAAAACATACATATCCTTAAAATATACATTTTAACAGACTGCAACAATAAGAATAACGACAAATTGTCTTTACTTATTTCATTTATTATCTATATTATAGTTAGTCATAATTTACTTGTGTAGTGTTTAGAAAATAATAACAAAAACATAGATTTTTTATTACCAGTGAATTAATTGATTATCTATACACTTAAACATAATTTACAATCTTCATTCACCGTACATGTACGGGTGTGTACGTAACGGCTGCGAGCGTATACGCTCATCTCCCGTGTAGCAATTAATGTTTACTAGGGACACTTGTGGAGAATTAGAAAGAAATCATTAAAAAATTATAATGTTTTTTTTTATTAAATATCACTTATTACATTTATCATCACTTTATAATTATAATTTACAATCTTCATTCACAATAAGAGCAGGTACGGCAAATTCGCGCCCGCACGCACATTCCTCATGCATTTAGAAGTTATTAATTATGTCAGGGACATTTATGAATCTTTTTACAGAATAACAGATATGTATAAACTATTAATTACATCCGTTATCAACCAGTAAATAAGACAACGAAATGAAAAAAAAGCGCAATGTTTTTTTTATTAAATATCGGTATTATAATAATATATAATATATAATATCGGTATTTTTATAAATATCGGTCCTTCCAAAAGTTGTTATAATATGTTGGGGACATATATATTGTTCAGAAAATAACAATAAAAAATCGGACAATGTTTTTTTATCAAATATCACTTATATAATTTATCATCTATATTACACTCAGTCATAATTACATAATGTTTGTGCGTCCTACAAGCCGAGCGCGGGCACGGGCGTGTACGTGACGGCAGCGGGCGCGCACGCTTGCCGCACGCTCATCTCCCACGCGTTCAGCAGCTCACCCACTGAGCAGCGTTTCGGTAACCTAAAAAAAAATAGTCTATACTAATCTAGACTAATATTATGAAGAGGAAAACTTTGTTTGAGTATTTTTGGCACCACTCTCACGCTTAATTTTAGATAAGGAGTTAAAATATTAAATATAAAAATTAGAATACAGAACAAGCAAGTCTTTTCGCTCGATAGCGATTTTTAGCGGACATCCCTTACAATAAGGAGAGAGTATCATTAAAAATAATAATAAAAATAGGTCGGTGAGAAAAAGACAAGAAAAATGTTAAGAAAGGAAAAAAAATACTGCGGGAAGCCGCGCGGGTAAGCTAGTATCAAATATTGTTAAATAAGACAATCAAGTTTAAATTAGCATTTATAATTTCCAACAATTCACGGCGTAACCGATTTATCCAGTGTTTTAAATTTTTAGAGTTGCAAGGTTTCGATGGAGGCGAAAACATAAATGCATAGCTTAAAATCTGACCTATCCTAATTTCCTCACTAATATTATATAGTAACTTTGTCCCTCTCTTCTTCCCGCCTAAACCACCGATCCGATTGGGATGAAATTTTGAACAGAGATTGTTCGAAGCCCGCAGAAGGATATAGAAGACGCTTATTATATTATGGGCTGACATTATTTGCATGATTTAACCCGGAAAACCAAGTGGTTCCTGAGAGATGGAGCTTACAAATTTAAATTGATCTTGACATACTTTTCATCCCACTAAAACCCGACCTACCTGGCGCACCTCGCGTCCATAGCCCGCTCGACCCTCGCCAGGAACGGATGCGGCGAGTCCGGCTTCACCGTCCTCGGCCTCAAGCGAGCCGGCGCCGAGCGCGGGTAGTCGCGCGGCACCGACACGTGCACGGCGGCTACGCACGGCAGGCGAGCGTCGTCGAGTTGCGCAGTTAGTGTTATCGCGCCTGTTACTCCGCTTGCTTGGAGCGGGTCTAAGGATACCTGGAAGTGGAATATGGCTTTAGAAACCAGAAGTTGAAAGGTCTCTATTCCTCTCCCATCCTGTTCTACTCCTCTCTCAACTTCCCATAATTAATCTCCCATCCTGTTCTACTCCTCTCTCAACTTCCTATAATTAATCTCCCATCCTGTTCTACTCCTCTCTCAACTTCCCATAATTAATCTCCCATCCTGTTCTACTCCTCTCTCAACTTCCCATAATTAATCTCCCATCCTGTTGTACTCCTCTCTCAACTTCCTATAATTAAGCTCCCATCCTGTTCTACTCCTTTTTCAACTTTCTATAATTAATCTTCTCCTCATCACCTCCCCTTCCTTCAAGCCGGCAAGGCATCTGCGAGGCTGATGTTATGGATGTTCATGGGCTGCGGTCAGTCACGTAACATCAGGTGAACCGCATTCTCCGTTTGCCAGCTATAACGTAAAAAAGCTACTCCACTAGCTTACATGGGCTTCAAAGACACCTTATAAAAATAATTTCAATATATTGGAGTTTATCTATTTTTTGAGATCTGCAGATCTAACGGCCGTTTTCAATATTCTATCTATCCCTTGTTTTGCTTACTAAAGTCAGACAAATCTATCTATTTGCACTTACTTTGATTTCAATATCCTAACGACGGATACATTTGCTATGACTTTTGCTAATTTTTGTCATATAATTTGACATAACAATCTATCTATAATCATTGTTATATTATTGAAAATGGCCGTAAGAGGATAAAAGATATAATTCTACATTTGAAATGAATAAGGTATGAGAAGTGGTATGCGGTCTAAAGATACTAGGAAGTAGATTATGACTTCATGAACTCAGACTTACAGTAAGATACAGTACGCGACGATGGGGAAAATCATATAATATATAAGGTAGACTGTATATTCAACCAACGCGTGTTCTAAAATAAACGAAGAAACAAAAACATTTTTGAAAACCATCATAATGAGTAAAACTTGAAACAGCTTTAGAAAAAGAACAGTAGCTTCATCATATCTGAATTGATAAAATAAATGTATGTAACTTATCATACGAATTTGAGCCTTATTATCACTCACTTTAAACCTAGAGTCGAGTCTAGCGATCTCTCCCTGCAACACATCAGGTATGTCGGACGGAGGCTCTTCGTACTTCGCCTGCTTTTGCGGTGCTGGGAGGTTCCTAATAAAAAAAATATAAAATCAGTTTTTTATATTATTATATTATATACAACTACTTCTTAATTGCTTTGTATGTAAAAATAACTAAACTTATGGGTTATTTTTAAGGTGCCGTAAATAAAATGTAAAAACGGGACCCTGTTACTAAGCCTTCGCTGTCTGTCTGTCTGTCTGTCACCAGGCTGTATCTCATAAACCGTGATAGCTAGAAAGCTGAAATTTGTTACAAATTATGTATTTACGTTGCCGCTTAAAAACAATACAATTGATATAAAAATCGGTTGCAGAACCTTACTATTTTTAACTTAATATTTTTGTTTTACAGTGGCAATAGAAATACACACTTTGCATAAATTTCAGCAAGCTGTGGAGGCTTACTAATAGGGTTCCGTTATTACCTTTTACGCACGGAACGCAAATAAAACAAAAAATAACAATAATTAAATTTCTCATTCAATCAAATTAAATACAGACGTAATCTTGCAATATATAACTGTTTGCTATGACCTTATAGGCCCATGTTATGAATTTAATGTCATTGTATATTGTTATTTGTAACATGATGCAATAAATAAACAAATAAATAAAAAAATAAATAAATAATAAAAATACATACTTGATCTCAGGCCCGTTCAGCGCGTCGAGCGTGGATCCAAACGTGCGTTTTAGCGTGTGGTTCGCGAGCGGCGACTGGAGGCAGTTGTTTACCACTTCTAATAGCGGATTGAATATTTGTTCCTGTAAATATACAACAATAAATGAGAGGATGTTGAGAAATATATTTATGTATAAGAATGATTAGCCAAAAAGTATGTCAAGTATAAAAAAAACCCTGAAAACCAGACGCATTTAAATATTTATGGATTATTAGATAATCCACGCGGCTTCACTCACGCAGCATAATCTATACTAATATTATAAAGAGGAAAGATTTGTTTGTTTGTTTGTATTGAATAGGCTCCGAAGCTACGGGACCGATTTGGATGAAATTTTGTACAGAGATTCTTTGAAACCCCAGGAATGACATAGGATAGTTTTTATCCCGAAAATCCTACGGGAAGGATATAAACGCGGGTGAAACCGCGGAGCTCAGCTAGTGTTATATATATAGCGTATAAAATGTAGCCTACGTTACTTGTGGATAATCTAGTTTTCAAATGGTGAAAGAATTTTTAAAATCGGACACCATTCTAATGAATAAACCAACCAAACTAAACAATACAAACAAACGTTTTCCTTTTTATAATATTAATAATAATAAGAAATTTCTCGTATATATAATAAGAATTTCCTATAAAAAATAAGGCCGCCTTTTCGAGTATAAATCCTATGTAATTTTTTTTTTATTTCACAATTTTATTTCATACTGCAGTTTTTGAGACGTTGATTGTGTACCTAGGATTGTTATATATCAATGTATAGAATACTAAAACTATCAGTATTTATATTAGTAAGTATAGTATTAGTGTATTCTTTAGAGGAACAATATTATCTAGTAAAAATTTGTGCTATATATACAAAGGAAGAGCGAGATATTCTAACACGAGTATTTTATACTTAAAAGGATTTCTCAAAAACTTGTAAGATTAATAATCATATCTACGGAATATAGTACAACATTAAGAATCATATTTACTAAACGTAAGTCGTACTTATCATAAAATTACTGTGAAGGTAGATGATAAAAAGTAGTGATGGCAAATGGTATAAAAGATTGGTGTCGCTATAGAATGTGTGTATAGTATTGTACGTTAGCTTTAGGCTGTTACTATGCTCGAATAATGAACCAAAAGGTATACTAAAACATGAGAAGGGAACAGTTTTATTTAGTGCCTAAAATAGCAACTCTGGACGTTGGAGTATTGGTAATAAACTAAACAAACTGTAAGCTAATTGTTACTGAATAAACATTTTTGATCTTTGATTAGTAAGTAAATTTATGTGTTACCTATTGTTATTTTTATTGGTATACAAATGTATTTGTAATTTTAATTTGAATTTAGATCTCAGTTGTATGTATTGATATGGATGTATTTGTCTGAAATAAAGATATATTATTATTAGTAGGAACGAACCTTTCCAGCAGGTGGTAGACCCAGCCCCACCCCCTCGCTGCGCTTGAAGTCCAGCTTCTCCAGCACCACCTCGCACTTGATGAGGGTCTCCAGCGGCATTCGCTTGTTGGGGTTCGACAGGATGTCCAGGAGATTCTTCATTTTTGTTAACTTTTCCACATCTGCAATAATATTTTAAAAGTAAAATAATATAAGTATTTTTGTTTCACCTTAATTTTATGACTAGATTTTAATTATTCATTTTTAACTATTATATTGTAATATGGGCATGTAAACCTAAAATAAACGTTAATTATGGTTTTAAAAGTCAGTAAACAGTATTATTTTTAAATAAATAATCTCGGACATTTAACACAATGCCATCTAGTCTCAAACTGGGCGAAGCTTGTTTTATGGAAACTAGATAGCTGGTAGACATACTTGAACATACTTCTTTATAAATACATACATACTATAGATATAAGACCCAGAAAGTAGAAAATCACAATATTCATCACATCATAATTTCTACCAGTGGGAATCGAACCCACACCGTCTGGCGCAATAGACCAACCGAGCAGCCGAAGCCTTTTTTGGGTGATTTACTCCACATTTTAACATGAAAACACAAATAATCAAAATTTATTTTTTTAGGTTATGATCATTTTGTATGTAAATTGGTCAAAGATATTTAAGCAAGGCAAGCCATATTTGGCATGTAGTGTAGCCATAGTTGGCCTATAAATAATTTCTACACTTATATATATTACTTGAAAAGTCTGTCAATGATATACAAACCAATATTTGGCTTGTATATCATAGTTACAATCACTTTACTTGTACAATATTGGTATATAGAAAATATCAAACTATTAGATACTCACTCTCTCCCTCATTCACCATTCTCATGACCATCCGTCTCAGTGGCTCAATGTATTTACTGAGTTGTCGCACCTTCTCCCGATACGCGGCTTCCTCCCCCCCGGGAGAGGCCACGCCCGCCCCCCCAGGAGTGTTCAGGGAGGAGGATGGGGATGCCACCATGCCCATGTTTACTCTAAAAAAAATATTAATAATTCTACAATATTTCAAGAATATATTATGTAACTGGATGCATGGATACGCATAGATGTGAGATTTATGAAGATAGAAACGTGATACAAGAAAGAACACAGGACAAGACAACCCAAGAAGTGGTGCAATTTATCAGTGTGATTCTGTATCAGATGAACTCTTACTTCTGCACCTTCAATATTAAATATGTTCCGAAGCAATAAGAATTAAACTTATATTTAACTAGCTGCGCACCAGGACTTCGCTCCCGTGGGAATATCGGGATGATATATAGCCTATAGCCTTCCTCGATAAATGGGCTATCTAACACTAAAAGAATTTTTCAAATCGGACCAGTAGTTTCTGAGATTAGCGCGTTCAAACAAACAAACAAACTCTTCAGCTTTATAATATTAGTATAGATTTGAAACGTCAATATTGTTCTTTTAATTAATTGTATCTATATTAATATTATAAAGAGGAAAGTTTTGTTTGTTTGTATTGAATAGGATTACACAAACTACAGGACCGATGTGGATGAAATTTAGTACAGAGAACCCCAGGAATGACATAGGATATACAATCCTTCGAATTCATTTATAAATTTTTTATTTAGAGGCAAGAAGGCCTTCTATGCCCTGTCATACCGAGACATTTTTTCAAGTCTCCACCGGGGAATGAACCCAGGACATCTCGGTTTTAACGCCTAACATACTAAGCACTGAATCAACAAGACAGACAAATAAATCTTCTTGTCAACTATCGTATTTTAAATAGCTTAGAGAAAAACGTTATTAAAAATACATAGGTTTTTTCAATGTAATTTATTATTATTATAATAAATAAATATATTTCACTTCAATTTCGACTTTGTACACTCACCGTTGTTGCTGTGCATGCAGGCCCATGTGCGGGGCGGAGGGCGAGGGGCTGCCGGCCGCGCCCCCGCACGGGCCCAGCCCCCCCAGCGACGACATCGGGGACGCTAGCGCACCACCTAGCACTCCGCCACCTAAGAGGAATTAATTTATATCAGTTTTAACTCTTTAATTTAGTAAAAATTTTGGAATAAAAAAATACACAATAACTTGAGTCGAAAAATATTTTATGTTATAAAATAAATTTTCAAACAATCACTTTTATAAATTATTATTAAGTAAAAATAGTGACAGTGAACTATTTCCCCAAAGCATATGAACAAAGTGACTTCTCCTTAACAGACACTAAGCAAGTGACAATGGACACTATCTTAGAATCATTTTATTGTAGCAATTGAGATTAGGAGAAAATTACTTATTAGTCTTGAAGCCTAGATTGTAATTAGATTAAAGAGCTATGTTATTTTTAGGACCCTAATTAATAATAAAAAAAAATAAATAAATTAATAAATTAAGTTTGTTTTCTTATAAATAAGGGTATACAATTAAATATTTTTATAATCTTTAGTTGTATACCCAAGCTACCCTTATATCGAAAAAAAAGTTAGCAACAGAATTAGCACCCTCCCTTACCCATAGATACAGGGCTAGGCCCACCCATATTAGGCGACGACGCAGAGGGCGAAGGGCTCTGCCTCAGGAACTGGCTCGGGGGCGGAGCCCTGGCCGCGTACCCCGCGCCCATCATCACGTCCGGCTTGCCCTGCGCGCGCCCGTGCATTTGGAGCATGTTCATGTTCACCATTTGGTTGTTGGACATGCCGCCCACTGTTGTAAATACAAAACACATATTTAGGGTAAAGAGTATTTTATTTTTATTATACTCTTTATTTGTACAAATAATACAAAACAATTTAGACATAAAGCAGTATATGACGTAAGACTTATTTGTACAAAGAGGCGGCCTTTTCGCTCAGGAGCAATTTCTCTTTTCGCAGACACAGGCATACGAGGAAGTAACATATGAAATGGATTGGTCAAGGCAAGATTTTTTTATTTACACAAAAAGTTGGCTTTAGTTGTGTAGTAAAACTTCGCTTCCAAGCAATAACGAATCATAATGAAATACCCATATTGTCTTTGACAATTTTTTTATTACAATCGTTGAATTCTCCATGAGAAATGCAAATTATATATGCAAAGGCCATCAAAACTTCAATCACTGGAATTACCAACGTGGGAATAGCCCGTTTTATCCCAAACAATCTCAAATCAAAACAAATCTCATGGATAATCACTGCTATACTTCAATATCATTTAATGTGGTAGATTTTAATTAATTTTATCCACTCCCTTCTTTGAGACCAACCCATAGCAGTACATTAAAAAATTATATAAATTAGCACTCACCCATTTGGTTCGACATCTGCCCTTGCATAGAATTCTGCACCATCTGCCCACTAGACCCGCCCACAACCTGGTTACACTGCATCTGCCCCACCATCGTATTAGCCCCAGACATAGGCACTTGCATAATATTCCCCATGGACATATTGGGTATCATCTGCATCCCACCAGCCGCTAGTTGGTTCTGCAATTGAGAAGCCATGGAATTCCCCATACCCATCCCACCAACCATGTTATTTCCCATCTGGCCTTGATTAGGCACCATTCCCATTGGTCCACCCAACTTATTCTGCAACTGCATGTTTAGTTGTGGTCTTTGATTTAGCGTCTGCAGCAAGTTAGTCGCTGTTTGTGACTGTGGGCCTCCTTGAGACACTATTTGGCCTTGCATTGTCATCCCTGGGTTCGGTCCCATCACGCCTTGTTGCTGCATCTGACCTTGTCCCATGTTCATCATTTGGTTCCTTGTGCCTTGGGATGCCATGTTCTGTAGAGCATTGATGGGGTCTGTGGCCATTCCTGGCTGGCTGTTTGGGCCCTGTGGTTGCTGACCAGGCTGGTTCTGGACTTGGCTGTTGGGCCCTGGCTGGTTTTGATTGGGGCCTTGTAGGTTTGGCGCACCTTGGTTTTGTTTAGGTTGAGCTGTGAAAAAAAAATATGTTAAATATAAACATTAGGAAAGTGGAATTTTGACAAAATATTATAGTACATGTAGCCACATCACATTCAAGGAATGAGATTTAAAAGGCCACAATTTTTCTATCTCAAAATGGATGAATAATGAAACACCACCTTCATACTCTGAATTGAAACTGAATAAATGATTAACACATTCTCATCATTTTAATTCCAAAAAATAAAGCTAGTTTTTATATTAAATTTCAAACATTTTTAGGCATGTATTATATTATTTACTAGCTTGCCGCCCGCGGCTTCGCTCGCGTGGATCCGGCAATTATTCAAATTTTTCTCACCTTTTAAACCTTTCCTAGACCTCGGCAAATAATTCAAGACCAAGATAAGATAAATCCGTTCATCCCTTCTCGAGTTTTAGCGAGACTAACGAACAGCAATTCAATTTTATATATATAGATTAAATATACTCACACATCTCCCGCATGTGCAGAATGAGTTTGGCAATCATGTTCATATACTCCTCTCTGTTCTTAGCCTTCATAAACACATGGTTCTCCATTTCACTGCTGTTCCTTGCCACCTGCATTCCTGACCTCTGGATGACATCCTCTCTGTAATAAGTGTGAATTATGAAATACCAGTTTCTGTTTACTTCTTTTATAGACTAATAAAAAAGATTCTCCTATCACCAAATCAGGTATAGCCTATCTTTATCAAAAATGTCATCCAAATTCGTCTAGCAGTTGTGGCCTGAACACAAACATCTAAAATTTCACATTTATAAAATTAATACAATATTAAAAAATTTTACATCAAGAATTTAAATGAAAAATAGTCAAAGAATATAGAATATTTAAAACTTACAGTTTAAAATAAAAAAAGGTATTTTTTAATTTCTTGTTTAAGTGTATGTTTTTAAATAAATAAATATAGAAACAATAAGCTAGAATATACTATATACATACACTACGTACATAATTAAGGAAAAGAATCAAAGGAAGTCCGAAGTGTTTCGTACTGACTCGGGGCTTCCCCGATGAAATACCAGAAATATAGCTGTACTTACATCTTCGCTACCATGCCCTGCCTCGAACTTTGGGTACGCCAATTGTCGTCTGAAGCCATTGTGTTGAATTGTTTCAGATTTATATTATCCATCGTACACCAACAATTAATCAATACACAACTTCACTTTAGCGTACAATATTCACTTGCGAAATTTAACAATATAAACACTTATAAAGTTCCTATCTTCAATATCAAAAGACAGTAGGCTGTAGTAACTCTTGTTTTCGATTTAGAGAAAAATAAACAAATTATTAATTAATTTGCAAATTTCAAGTTCATTGTGAGACGCGAACGAGCGATTGGCAAATCACAATTCACAAATTGACAATTGACATTAAGTTTGACAATACAGTATGCATGCACAATTGACAGCTGATTTTATGTGGTATCCATGTAGATTGGAATTAAAAAAATAGAATACATTAATAAATTGTTACTTTTCATTATTTTAAAGTTAATACAATATCATATAAGTTATTAATTGAACACGAACAGCAATCTGTTCGTGTTCAAAATTCAGAATCTTCGATTAAATTAAAAAAATGATAATTCAATTGCTTACTTAAAATATGAATTCATAATTCTATTACATATTCACAAAAATTTTTTTGAAATATTCCCATAAAACATTTTCATTCCCATAAAGTAATTAAATTGTAAAAAATTACTCTATATAATTTGCCTTGTATTCATAACAAAAGAAATTAAAAAAAATGTGTAAAAGTCAAAATCAAAATTGAAAATATGGAAAAACAAAAACAGACGCTGCAAATCTGCAAATTGCAATCCATGCTGCAAATGTAAAACTGAATTTTGATAAACATATACTAATGCTACCATCTGTGAGGTCAGATATCTTATAGAATCCTTATTGTTTTTGCACATATCACATATTTTGGAGGTGAGTTAATTAAATTATGCTATTAAAATCCACGACACAATTTGATCTTTCTTTCGATTGAAAATAACATTTTATGAGTTAAAACTTAAGTTTGTGTTCGATCTTGCAGATTTGTACAACACATTTTAACTGAAGATGGCAGCTTCAACAGTATTGCGGGTGAAGAGAAGACTCCAAGATAACCCTCAAGATGCTTTGGTTCTAGTCTGTAAGCGCCGCAAGACTGATACAGAGGAAGAATCGCCGGCTTTATTCGTGTTCCGAGGGAGTGTTGATAATCAGGTACTGTAAATTATTTACAATAGTTTTTATTCCAATAAGAAGGTCTTGGAATCTTGGTAATTTTGGCAAAATACATAACATAACAATATTTAGCTGTCTAGGTTATGCTATGAGTTACCTGTAATATTTATAATTAATTATAAATAAATAATATAATATTTAATAATAATAAATATTTGTGGACATTTAACACAACATTAGTCCAATACGACCAGTATTATTATTACCAAACTCAGCTTGTAGTATGGAAACTAGATAACTGAGATATTTATGCTTTTTTTGTAAATACATACTATAGATAAATTTACACCCAGACAATAGAAAATTTCAATAATCATCACATAATTTTGTACTTGTGGACCATTGCTGAATCCACTGTGAAAATCAGCTCGTCAAATTAATTACAATCAAATTATTTACAAACTACCGAACAATATATTTTTTTTTCCAGGAAGCAGCTGAAGTCAAGAGCGTTGTGCCAAAAAATGAAATTAAACTAAAACCAAAAACAAATGTTGATGATATTATTAAGAAGATTCGCCAAGAGAGAAAAGATACAGCCTCAGAAAATAGATACGCAATTGTGAATTGTAATAGGGGAGTTGAAGTGGAGGATGACATTAATCTAGTGGATTTGGAAAGGACTGAGCAGGAGGAGGGAGAGAAGTTCACTTATGACTTGTACACGGCTGTTAAAGAGGACTTTGATATATCTATGTTGGATAATTTGGTTTGGTATGTACTCAAAATTGGAGTCACATTAGTTTTTTATATAATCAACATTTTGTTTTTTGTTTTGTACAATTGCTGTACTAGCAAATTTCATAAGGAAAGTTGTAACCTAAATCCAACTTATATTTATAATTACAAAAAAAAAGTATATTTAAGTATGTCTATCAGCTATGTTGTCTCCAAAGTACAAGCTTTGTTTAGTTTGGGACAAGTGGCTTTAATATCCCTGAATAGTTATTTAATTTAATCTAAATAATTTTACAGCATAGAAAACTATGAAACCGACTTAATCCTGGGCACATATCGGGACGGGCAGCAGTCGTCAGACGAAGCGGACGATGATGATGACTCCAACGATGAGAACAACTGGAGGAATGATTACCCGGACACGGAGCCTAGCAGTATCGACGAGGATGACATGATCGCAGCCATGGAGCGGTGTGATTTGGGTACCTTGAACTGCTTCTTAACCGACTTTCAAAAAATTTTTGTTGTATCTATACAAATCTATACTAAGTTGGTGATTTATCTATTTTCAATTTAACAAGATTTTGAACCGACTTTGTATAGATTTAAAAAAATACAAGTTATTCTCTACTTTTTAGAGAGAGGAAGTGGGTTCTATTTTTTGGAAGAAAGTTATGTATTTTGAACCAACAACCTCATGTTAAATCTTAATAATCATATTAAATCTTCGTTATACTCCCTTAAATATTGCTTTATATCTATATAAATAAAAATCAATTCCTGTCCGTTAGTCTCGCTAAAACTCACGTCCGCTTGAACTAATTTGACTAATTCTAGTCTTGAAATATTCACGGAAGGTTTAAACGGCGATGAAATATTGTCAATGGAATAATTTAAAACCACAAATATATTTTTCCATACAAATTGTTTGTGTCTGTCAAATACGTCCCGTTCAAAAAGGCCAGTACGAATTTCGCCAGGTCAGCTAGTTAAAAGTAATGTTTTTTATATATAAAATTTACTATCCTCAGAATTAAGAGTACTGTTCAGATGGCTCAATATTCCACTTTGTATATAAATGTCAATATGTTTTCAGAATCTCTATCCAGTGATGATGGTGAAGACAAAATTTATAACGATCCACCGGACATATTTAATGAAGATGTGAAGAGGTACGGAGCTGCCTATGCCAAATATAAGGCGAGGGTTTTGGCCGAGGAGACCCAAGTTCTGGATAGCAAGAAACTTATTCATTCCACCAGGATTAAAGACCTGGATGAAGAGTCCATAGAAGGGTACAAGGATGACAGTGATAATGGCTTTTATTATGGACAAGAGGAGGATTCGGAACAATTTTGTGAACAATACAGTGATGATGTGTATAATCCAGATTAAATATATTTATTAATTGATTGTTGTTTGTTATTTTGTCTATGGTTTAATAAAGTTTATTTGAAGTGTAGTTTTTTTACTGAATTTGAAGTTCTCTAATAGCTATGGTTAATAGGTTATTATTGTTGTGGCGTTTGTAGTATGATTTTAAATTTTAGTTTCATTGATATAATACACAGTATTTCATGAAAATCCGCCGCTATTGGCGTAGTCGCCAAAATGAGCAGACCCTATATTGTTCATTAAGTTAGGTGTATCTACATTACAGCGTACAGGGTAGACTGATATGATTTTCTGATGTGCTCGAGTAATTCATAGAGTCCCATCATACATAACTATTTTTTGAAATGAATGTTATACCTATTACCCTGACTTTAAGTATTATCTATTTGGACTTACTTGACCTTTTTGTATAGTTGTTACTTTAGTGACATCTATATAAACTTCCTAATACTTTTATGGAATCCGACAGGATATTAACATATTTACTTTATTTTAATTTAGTTTAATTCCGCTAGATGTCAGTATATTTAAAATTATTTTATGACTACAGATGACGTTGTTCTGGCCTACATCACGATGATAGAATATTTTCGTTTGTGGTTAATATGTATTTGAACATAGTTTGTAATTAGTGAAATTGAAACGTAACGAAAAAAAATAATAAAGCAATTTTTTCAAGTCTCTTGCCTTTGCTTGAGACTCGTAATAATAACTATTGGTCTATTACTATCTTAAATAAAAAAACATTATTGTATAAATAAATATCAACTATCATTAATAAATTATTATATTATATGCTATTATTATCAGAGATCTTTAAAAGTGAACGCGCTAAATCTGTATATCCGCTAAGACATTTCGAAATATTGAAAAAAAAGAGTCAAGTTTAGGGACAAATCTAAAATAATTCTTGGATTATTTCCTGAAAAATGCCGCTTTATGTGTTACTGTCAGCGAAAAAAAGATCATTCAGTTTGTCTTTTCCCCTAAAAAAGGTTAGCGACTTGTAATTCGGTGTAAAATAACGTTAAGATTCAATACAATTTTGAAATTTGCTAAAAAAATCGGTAGAATGTTCTACTCCTCTTCTAACTTCCTATCATTATTAATCCACTCCTTATCCCCGTTTCTTCAAGCCTGCAAGGTATCTGTGACACTGATGTTGCATATGTTCATGGGCTGACCTCTATAGCATAAAAAATCAGTATCCTATTGTAAAATTTGAAAACCTATCTCAATCCCTGGAAGAATCCCCCAGTAATTTAAAAAGAAGTGAAGGGTAAAGGTGCACAATGACATTTCAGCTAGTTTGAATCAATTGAGCACTTGAAATACTGCTTAGTAGGTACATTTGTTTTTTATCTTGAGGACAACTCAATTTAAATAAGTATTAAGTGTATTTTAAAATACCTTAACAAAAGGACGACTTTTTTGAAAAATATCGATGTTATATTAATATAACTGTTTCTACTTTACTCAAAGCTGGTTATAAATAAAACGTTTATTAAATAATAATATATTGTATAATTAATGGAACTATATTGGGCGTAATGTTTATCATTAACCTGTAGAGTTGTCAAAGCTAGTAATTTAGTATTTACTCATGTACACATGCCCCATTGTTCTTTTTATACAGAGTTTTTCGAGTGTATGTTTGCATGCTTGTATGTCCATTTCTTTGGCATGTCCAAAAGCCCAAGCGGCTGGAAAGATTCTGAAAAGTGAGTTGTGACATTCCTTAGAATTGTGGCAGTGCCATAGACAATTAAAAAAATTATAGAGGGTTATTGGTAACTTAACGCATTCCTTACAGGAGGCGATAGAGGGCTTTAAATGCTATAAAATAAGCCATTTATGTTGTTTGAGTTAATTCTTTGTTTGAGGAAATTTTTTGTTTTAATTCTTTGTTTGAGATTTCGACTTTCGAACACTTTAAGCCTGTTTTTGTAAAATCTACACTGTGTATGTATTCAAAGTTTTCCTCATAGCTGATATTATGGCTAATCGCTGTAAACATTCAAAAATAGTAAACAATTTCGAAATAATCGCTGATTTAGCGCGGTCATTTCCCTGATTATAATTTTTCGCTCACAGAAAATGTTGTTGCGTGTAATAATGTATATGTAATAATTATATTACCAACCAATATTACCAAAAAAACCCGACACATATATTAATATGTGTCGGGTTTTTTAAAGATAACTAAGTATTAATAATTAAACTTGTATACGAGAGATACAGCAGATAGACAGCAGTGTGCTAACATTTGGTAATGCTTATTACTGACTTACGGCCGTTTTCAATAATGAATCAAAGATTATAGATAAATTGTAATCTCAGATTATATGTGTTAGCTATGTTGCTTTTATTATTAATTTGTTTTCTAAAATATACATTAAAACCTTATTTTCAGTAACCTGCCTTAAATAACTGGCCAGCTATTGCAAGTTCGACGATTAAAAGTGTCCCCCATTGTGATTGGCCAATGCGGATTGCCGCGCTTTTTGGACTCTGGTTTTTTTCGGAGTGGTAGAAGGAAGATGCAATTATTGTGAAAGCGTAATAAATATTGTTATTGAATATTGTGATAAATGTAATTATTATAGAAACAAGCAAATTATACGATGTACTACAAAACGAATTGTATCAGTATTAAATATGACATTTGATTGTCAAAAGTCATAACAAAAGCTATCTGTCGACAGCATATTGAAATTAAAGTGAGTGCAAATAGATAGATTTGCCTGACTTTAGTAAGCAAAACAAGGGATAGATAGAATATTATAAACGGCCGTAAGGTGGTTAACTATAGTAGTAGGTTTTACTCAATTAAAGGGTAAGTAGGGTAGGGTAACACTAGTTGAATAAAACCACGAACATAATATCAGATAAATAATAATTTATTGTCTGGCGCATTTTTACACTATCAATGCTTACACCTTTACGTTATTAACAATCGCGTAACATTTCATGGTTTATTTTATCTATTTCGGAGCTCCAAGAAGTTTTAACTTATAAAATAAATTTTGACTGTAATGATATGTTTTGTATTTTCCATACAATTAAATGAATTTACTAATTTTAATGAAGGTTATAATTAAAATTAACGATCAATTTGAACTACATTTTACGAAGGACAATAAGAATTTTTTTCAACATATTCTTGGAGACACCGTTTAGATTTCGACACTTGTATGAAATACGGTAGATGTTACAGCATTGAATTATTTGATTAATTTTATGAAATTTTATTCGAGATAATATTTAAATTACATACAGATTATGGCACGCCACATCAGATGCTAATATTAAGAGGTTTAAACATTCAGTGTCATGATTTGTTAAGAATAAATACGTATCAATACGTTCAAATTTAATTTTTGACAGTTAACCCGGGGTAGCCATATTTGAGACTTATTCCCACTTTAAGACAAGCACAAAATGATTACACAAAAATTTATATGGAATAAGTCTTGTATTCACTTAAACTATAATTATAATTAGTGAGATATCTATAAATGCATTACGATTATCCTAGCGAATGCTTTGGCATAGACAAAACATGGTACATGTTCTTATCAGATTAATTTGTAACATGAATGATTTGCCCTCAAATACTTGAATATCTGTAAATACGTGATATTTCGTTAGTTTTTAGCCATCTACTGATACGTATCACAATATCTAAAAGAAAAGCTCTCAGCTTAATTCAGATTCTGTAGGGTGTCATGATATTGCATACGTTTTCTTAATATCTCAATGCTACTTCGGAAATATTTAAATTAATAAATTTACTTGGTATTAAGGAAAGATGTAAATTTATTACGTGTTAAATGTACGTCATTTGAACGAACTTTGTAGCTCCAAATGTTACTGTAACGGGGTAAATTGCAATATCATTACAGAGAGAAAATAACAAGAACACTGGTCAGTAAGACATGGAATGAGCATTTGATTGCTTGGCAAAGTATAGAGTTAAATACCTAAGTCTTATGAGTAAATATCAAACAAATTAACAACAAAGAAAGAACAATCTTAGAACAAATGGTAATAAAATTTAGTTATAATGCGATAATATCTTTACAATTATTTACAATTTTGGTATTAACGTATACTAATAAGATGAAGAGGTTACTTTTCCTAACAATAACTACTTACATATAACAATTACTACGGAACAAAAATTTTATGTACACTAGCCGAGATTTTATTTCACCCATCAGTCTACAAAGTAATAATTATCAATTTTGATATGCAAAATCGATTCTCCTATTTATATTATTGCACATAATATTCATTAAATTCATAAATAGAGAAAGTTTTCATATTTATGATATGATAATCGTTAAATAAGCGAAGCAGATCCTCACGCCAATATGTTAGCCATTTGAAACTGATGAACATCAGATTGTAGATTAAAAATACATCTATTACAAATAATATTATATTAATTTAATAACAGTAAACATGGAATGGAAGTATTAGAATTTATTATCTATGGTATTATTTAAATATGGCAATTCAAACGACGGGGGCGTCTTTGACACGCGCGGGAACGTTGTTGTTGGCGGCGGCGTCTTGGTTGGCGGCCGTGCAGTAGAACTGTTTGTGCGCTTTGTAAGTGTTGACGTATTTGAAGGGAATGTTGCAGGATTTGCAGTAATTGGGGGTGTCTTCGTCGAGTTCTGGTTCCTTTTTGATGTCCGTGGAGGGGATGGGGGAGGTTTCTTCGGGCTCGGGGTCTTCGGTGGCGTGGACGAGGCGGGCGTGGCGGACGAC
>LQNK01001785.1:77949-122532 GCA_001586405.1 Phoebis sennae | reverse complement strand
ACTCGAATCGGATTGCATTCAGGTCACGCTATCCTAGGAGCGTTTCGTTTCGATTGGCCGTTACGATGCAGCGGTGACACCTGATTGGTCTGGCTAATGCTCGCTTTATCTGACGGTTTAATGTCGGCGTCATAGCGAACGCGAGTTTATCGCCGTTCGTTAGTTGCGTTCGAGCTCCCGTTTTTCGCTAAATAAGTTATAAGTTGCGATTGTTCGTAGAGGTTGAATGTTCAATCAGATAGATGGCGTGACTCGGTGTCGTTTAGGCAACGCTCGCGGACAGAATGTCGATTCGTTAAATGATATTCATCAGTGCCCTTTTGTCTTATAAACATGTCAAATATAGTGGCTAAAAGACCTTTATATGAGGGCAGACATGCAAATAATTATTTTGTTTAAAACGTCAAGTGCCCGCATGGTGGTGCTTTGACTACAATGCAAAGACTAGTCGCGATACCTTATTCTGTGAAAAGCATGTTCGAATTGAATACTTTATTATACGAAACTAAAGCCCGGATAAACAATAGCTGTTTAGTGGTCAACTAAATGTCCCACTTGTTGAATTATCGAAAACATGATCATAAACAATCGTAAGAAAAAGGTGCAAGAAAAAATATAAAAGTTGTGTTGTTGAAAGCGTTTACCATTCAACGATCGAATGTCCAAACACGCCACAAGCGCTATTAAAGTGCCATTCAAAATTCTATAACCAGGCCGACAACTGAACACGTGCCTACACAACAGAAAAAAAAAACAAAGCCGCCATCTTGTCCTTACATTTATCAGATCGAAGATCAGGCTCCAATTAAAATAGTCGTGCATCGAGACGGTCACAATCGACTTGATAGAGATCTGTGACGGCGGTGACCGATCACCTAGTTTATTCGATATCTGATACCACTACCTGTGATTTTATGTGCTCATACATATGATTAAACACCCGAACAGGGGTAAGGTTTTGTTTCGTTCGATTTGACATGAGTAATCGTTGTGACTAGATCGTTGAACTTTACATCTTACATCTTTTCAATGTCTTCCCGCCAATGATGACAGTTGTTTTAAATGTCAACGGGCTATAGATAAACTCCAACATTTATGAGAATTGAATAATAATTTGTATACAATTTGCTGTACTAACAAGTGAGTCATTGCATATTCGTTTGTTGCTATCGCTGTTTTCATAATGCATTGAAGATATTAAAGTTGTTTCAATCTTTTAGCCATAGACAATATTATCTTAGGATGACGATGGAAGGTAAAGTCCGATTAGAAATATATTTAAAGACAAATCAATGAAATTATCTTGTATTTATTATGTAAAGAAAAATAAAAACAGTTTTTGTTATCACAAATTTCAAGTTTTATTTTAGTTCTTGTATTGCAATATATTTAGGCATTTCGACAAACGTCGTTTGCATACACTTTTCGATACTTTCCCGCCAGTGCACAGTTTTTTATCTGTATCGCGGTGATCTTGAAGACAGGACGTCGTGTGTCACGACTGACATTTACATATCGCGCGATAGGACAGCTGCTACTGTCGATTGCGAAGTGTAAGCATTGGTGTTTGATTCGGTGATTTTGAAAATGTACTTATTTTTTTATAATAATTATTGTTTTCTAATATAAAAGTGAAGTTTGGAACTGTTTTTGTGTGCAGACGAGTCCAGCCTGCAAAATAGTTTGTCACATGCATTAAAAAATTGGCTAAGTGTGAGTCAGTGTAAAAGCTTGAAGTAGTCAGCCTTTGCCCTGTTAATAGTTAATTCAATGACAATTATAAAAATAAACAACGGAAAAGCGTGAAACTGTGACGTCACAAGTTTATTAAAGCTGTGGGCATGATTATTATTTGATCATCATTTGTTTTTAAAATATCGTGTGGTTCTATTTCCAGTCTCAGTTTCGCCCCTATCAGAATAGGTCATATCTCTGAAACTTAGCAGCTGTCGTTGCATCTGAGATCTGGCAGTCTGCTACTTAGAACCTCGGTGACGCGTTGACGGAATTTAACGGCGGAATACACGAGCAAATAGGTTCATAGTATGTCTAATATTTGTTTATATCTCGAGATTCTTATAGCTTTAACTTTAGCTAAATTTTACTTTTCTTTTATATTAATGTCATAGACATAAATAAAACATGTATTGAGGATTCGTGGAACAAGCCTCTGGCAGCCGAAACACGGTGTTTACTAGTTCGGAAGTCAGTGGTAATATAACACGTAAACAATTATTTTATGTCCAAATGAACTTTTTTACTTTACTTTACTCTTCTCCTGCTTTATTCTTGTCCTTTGTTCAGTGGTAGCGTATGAGTACAGTCGATACGTCCTAGGTTTCGATTAAAGGGATGTAAATAACTCTCCCTTTTTGGACTCCACTGCCGTATCCTTTACGTAGTCACTTTCTCTTCTTAAGACTGGCAAAACGTTGTAGGTTTTAGCGTTAAAGGTGTTAATCGATTGTCGTGTTCGCTCAATATTATGAAAACCGCATGCCCTTTTAAAAACAAAGCAAAACTGAATCTTCTCAGCAAGACGGTGCTGAAATTCAGCTTTGTAAGAACAGTCTCGGTTCGAAGCATGCCAAATACAATATTTGAATTAACATCATTGTTTTTCCTTTATAACTTCACCACAATACTATACGTTAGCTGGTAGGCCATTAATTAATCTTTAGGAGAAAAGTTTTTAAAATTGTGGTTTAAAGTACCTCCAAGCCGCAATTAAAATAGTAATTCGCTATTGACGTGGTTATGAAGTCGCATGTGTTTTGCATAGATTTAAAAACGCGATTGTTATGCAAATGCCGAGTGCCGTGCTGGGGCAGCTGTAATGGCCATGCCTATCGGAGTTAGACGCGATCGCATTCTAGGATTTCTAACGAATACATTCTGAACGCGTAAAAGTATTCGAATTATAGTTCTTATTTTATCCTCTGGGTCTTTTTTTATGTTATTTCGTTATATTGACGTTTTGACGTTTCGTATTGACGTTTTCCTATTCAGAAGGCTCTACCAATACGTCGTCGTATTGACGTTTTCCTATTCAGAAGGCTCTACCAATAAATTGCCAAGAAACTCGAATTTGGGTAAGGCCCGGTTTCTATAAACGACGGAACGTCATAGTATAACAGATACCAATCGTTTTCATTAGTGAGTGGTTATAAACCACCGATTTGAGCCAAGTTTTGGTAGCTATATTAACTTAGACTTAGATTAATTTAGACTTAGGCCTAGTAGGATATTGTACTGTCCGTAAGTAAAACGACTCGTTTTATTTTTATTGGATGACGCAGAGCAGCTGATGTGTCTTGTGATAATCGTCGCATATGAGTATGCATAACACCAGAAGTGTCTTTATTGTCTTCCAATAATAAAGAGGGTTTCAATATTTTTTGTTTCTAATTTAATTAATTAAAAAAATATACCAATAACAGTAACGCTTTTGCAAAAAGATTTCATACCGTAAAATCATGTTATTAATTGCACTACTTTAATGCACAAACACATAAAAAAATAGCACGTAATATAATGACATGTGCCTGTGTGCATTATCACGTAACATCAAGATTTATACAGGACGCGCCAGGAAGGCCTTATCTAGCTCGGAGCGACGTTTTTGCACTCAACACGACACTTTTTTGCTTTTAAAATATAGGTTATGATCGTTAGACTTCTATTCTTGTATAATATTAATTATTTCAACTAAATACCCATACGTGAGTAAACATTTCACACCTAATAAAACTTGTTTTTTTTTGTGTTAAAATAAAAGTATGAAGGTTTTAATGACAGCTCTGAATAAATTAAAACACACCGATTCTACGGATACCGGCAACGGTATCACAACGTTACGTTATTAATTACACACACACAACAATAGCCCGTAATATAATTACACGTACTTGTGTGCATTATCACGTAACATCAAGATTTATACAGGACGCGCCAGGAAGCGCTTATCTAGCTCGGAGCGACGTTTTTGCACTCAACACGACACTTTTTTGCTTTTAAAATATAGGTTATGATCGTTAGACTTCCATTCTTGTATAATATTAATTATTTCAACTAAATACACATACGTGAGTGAGAGAACATTTCACATCTAATAAAACTTGTTTTTTTGTGTTAAAATAAAATTATGAAGGTTTTAATGACAGCTCTGAATAAATTAAAACATACCGATTCTACCGAAAACGATACCGATATCGGCAACGGTATCACAACGTTACGTTATTTATCACACACACAAAACAATAGCCCGTAATATAATGACATGTGCCTGTGTGCATTATCACGTAACATCAAGATTTATACAGGACGCGCCAGGAAGGCCTTATCTAGCTCGGAGCGACGTTTTTGCACTCAACTCGACACTTTTTTGCTTTTAAAATATAGGTTATGATCGTTAGACTTCTATTATTGTATAATATTAATTATTTCAACTAAATACCCATACGTGAGTAAACACTTCACATCTAATAAAACTTGTTTTTTTGTGTTAAAATAAAAGTATGAAGGTTTTAATGAGAGCTCTGAATAAATTAAAACATACCGATTCTACCGAAAACGATACCGATATCGGCAACGGTATCACAACGTTAAGTTATTTATCACACACACACAACAATAGCCCGTAATATAATTACACGTACTTGTGTGCATTATCACGTAACATCAAGATTTATACAGGACGCGCCAGGAAGCGCTTATCTAGCTCGGAGCGACGTTTTTGCACTCAACACGATTTCTTAGCGAGACACTTTTTTGCTTATAAAATATAGGTTATGTCAACTACGCTTGTATGGTAAAATTTACTGTATTTTAAATTAATTATTCTATTATGATCTTTGTGCAAACGTAAAAGACTGTCTATTGAAAAGTGGTGTTTCACTCGTAAAAAAACCTTGTGAGAATAAAGATTATTTTTATTTGATAGTCTATTCTCCTCTCCTCTGAGACTGTCAAAGCCTGTTACATTGCCAGTGTTACGAATGATGAGACTTTTCTTTTCTCTTATATAAGGACTTTTCGACTTTTTGCTACTAATTTGATAACTTGATATTATTGTTGTTAATCACATCAAGTATATTATGCGATTAATATTTCAAAAAACTATAGGCAATATAGGTATTTTTGTGAAGGTGTTGAGTATTATATAGAAGCAAATATTAAAAAGTGTAACAACTCGTGTTTTCTTTTACTAGTACATTGAAGAAGTTCCATTTGTAACAATATATCTGAGATTGATCTTTGACGTTTTGAAGACAATTCTATTACTTTGGTCCTTATAAGAGGATATGCTAAGAACGAGGCATAGACTATATATTCTTTGAAGGGTGGGACGATGGAAGGATGTATTGCTAACCATCACTTGACTCGTAAGCTTTCTTCATATAAGACAGGGGTTCCCAAACTTTTGCAATTCGTGACGCACTTACGAGTGTAGTTATATGCTTAGACGCCCTTAGTGTCAACGGTGAATGCGTTCTAGTTTCAAATAGGATGACAGATAATCGGGATGAATCAATGGGGGGAGGGGAAGCAATAAAGTCCTCGCGAGAGTACTTCCTAAGACGCACTGTTTGGGAACGCCCTGCTTTACTTCCTGCGGAGATTTGGGAACTCCTGATATAAGACAAAACAATCCAACCAAACTCAACGTAACCAAAAAGAGAATCTCTCACGGGCCTGTATAATCTGAATAACCGATTGCACCATCAACAGTATCGATAACGATAAGTTGCGTTCGCGGCTGGAGGCGTCAAAAGTGGGCGTCGTGACGCAAAACGTGACGGAATCCCGCCGCCAATCGCAACATCTCGATTTAATTATACGAGTGTAGATCGAATATTAAAATATCGATTGTATCGATATGGTATAGGCATCGGTGTTTTTGTTACCGAAAAGGTCGAAATTCACAATAAACGGTAATTGGTAGGATATGTGAAAACCAAGGACAATCATTGTTTTTAGAAAAAAACACCTACACGACACGAGTACCAAAAATTAGAAAGAAATTGTAGTAAAAACAAAATATATAGAAAAATGGGCAGTTTGTCCACAGATATGAAGTTGAGACCTATCTCTTCAATAATAATGAATCACAGTGATCATTAATATTTAATCCTCAATAGTTTCTTTAATCTGAGTTTACTGTTCTTTTTCAACAATTGCCTATTAATAAATTGACCAAAACACAATAAACAGCAACAATTGCTTAATAAATATTAATCAATATTAAAAAAAAAAACATTACATTGAACATCTCATTTAATTCATTAACACGATAAAAAAAGTTGTTTATGGTCACCCAAAAGCATTGGCCACATAAAAAAAAAACTTGACGCAAAATTGCGCGCGAATCGTGACGTCACTACAAAGTAACCTTTACCGTATTCCACGCGTTCGTTTTCTCGAAACGACAGAGTTCCGCAAAAGATCTGCGATACTCAACTGGGAAATGCATACGTCATTATTTATTCGTGCTGGCGCTGATTTTATGATTACACGAAATTGATATTATCAGTGTTTAATGTTGTTGGGTTGTATTGATTTCTATGAAATACATTGTGTGATAGGCGATTTAATGAGCAATATTACTATTACACAATACTTTTGTACTTATTTATTGTATTCCCAAAGTACACCACATCGGACATATTAAATCTTAACCAAATAAAATTATAATATCACTTATCTAAATAATTATTTTATTGAGTAACAAATTTAAGATTGTACCTGGCGAAAGTCTCGCTATTTCTACACTAATATTATAAAAAGAAAACATAATTTCTTTGTTTGTCTGTACTTAATATAATGAGGAAAGATTTGTTTGTTTGTATTGAATAGGCTCCGAAACTACAGGACTGATATGTAGAGACAGACACACAGATTGCTTTGGCATTTATAATATTTACTAGCTGTATCGCGCGTCTTTGCTCCCGTCAATGTTATATTGCTATTTATTACAACCAAACAAAAAAAGTTTTCCTCTTTATAATATTAGTGTAGAAGAAAAGATTCTCTATTAACCAAATTAGAAGTTTCACAAACACTTAATAAAAGAGTATAGATTAATATTACAATTAATATAAAATATAGGTCGAGTAGAAACTGTTAATTTAGTTTAATCCAAATCTCGATACGATCTCACATGTGTACATTTTTTTGTTTTAATTACCACCGAGTTGAAGAAATTGTACAGTGATGTATGAAATTTTGGATGCGCAAAAGCTTTGAAAAAAGCTTGATTTTTTATCATATTTTATGGTACAATAGGTATAGGAAATGAATAAAATATAAAAAATCAAAAACGAAAAATAACTACATCACAATATTTATTTATTTAAATGTTTAATAATCATCCCAAACAATAAGAATTTTAAGCTTTAGCTATTTTTTATTTAATTGACTACATTATAAAGAGGAAAGATTTGCTTGTTTGTTATAATTAAATGGGTTCCGAAATTAATGAACTGATTTGGATGAATTTTGTACAAAGATTGTTTCAAACGCGAGGAAGGATGTAGGACTTTTAATCTCGAAAATCTTCATTTTAATTTAAAAATATCGTAATTTGTACAGTATAGAATTATAAGTATTATAATTCCTTTGTTATTACTTTCTTGTATACCGTTCATACTGACCTATATTTTATTCCTACTTGTGTCTTACTATCAAACATCGACTGACTAAACCTTACTTTATCACTCGAAGTCGCGGTTCCTGGGTTCTAAATATACTTATTTGCTAGTAAAATGCAAAAAAATGGTCACTTGCCACCTCAAAAAATTCCCACCTCAGCACAAATTACATGTGGCAACACCTTATGAATATTAACTTGCATTCACATCAATCATAGAGGTTGTAGAGATCCGGCCGATTGTACACTCGTTTGTTAAAGGGTTTACTTGTACCGCGTTATTAATACGAGGGTTAAATGTAACAAATATTATGTACTACCCCGCAATTTTAAATGTAATGCTAGTATATAACCATGCTGATGTACCTTCATTTGCACTAATATTGTAAAGAGGAGAGTTTGTTTGTTTCGTTGTAATTGGCTCAAAAACTACTGGATAGATTTTAGAATTATTTCACCACACGAAAGCTACATTACTTTATAGGCTAAATATATAACTTTATGCTACGCGAGCGAAGCCCGATGAGTTAGTACTAAATATTTTTTTTTATTCTATTCGGTAGTTTCAAATATTAACGTGTTAAAAAAAACTTTTCAACTACAGATTTAAATGAAATTTAAAAATAATTCACTAAATCTTTTTAATAGGTACATAAAAACATTTGAGAATCACTTATTTTAAACTCTAAACTCTAGATCTATACAAAAAGCATTATTAAATTGATTCTGTACAAAACAAATCAACTCCCATTCAAATAAATCGATCTTTAATTAAATATAACACACGTTTACATCACTTCACTGACAAGCAACACAGCTTACATCGATATTAGAACACCACTATCGCGTCAATACAATCTATTTGTTACAACACTATCTCGACTCGATAGTATCTGTGGTCGAAAATAATTAACTCCGTTCGCCTTCGAACACCGGCTACTCCCATACCAATTACTACTGACATCGATAGAACAACACTAGTTAAAAAACTCGATCGTGTTAACAAGCTAGTGATGGATCGAGCTTCGATCTAATGCGCTTTTTCTTCAATTCGAAATGGGAATGGCTGGCAATAAAGCGTGTAATGGCCAGTATTTATTATGTAAAAAGAACAGCGGTTAGCTTTGTCTATGTATCGAACTTTTGAATTTGGAAACGTTTTTGTAAATGGAACGGGAATCGTTCGTAAACTGATTTACCAACAAAAATTTGAATAGTACGATTTTGGAATTTATTTTTAACTTTACGTATTTGCATAGAAATGCATAAAATTGTATGTTTTGGCCTTCGAAGTTATAAAAATAATTATTTATATTTGCAGGAGAGTAAAAACTAAAATCCAGCACAAGGTAATCCATAATGGATTACATATATTGTTGATGTCATTTACACATTTCTTATTGACTCTTATTATCTGACACTTCCACACTCGTACGTAAGAAATAAAAAATATACACGCATTCCTCAACAATGTTAACTTTTTGCAGTCCTCAGGTACGTATTTATTTTTAAATAAATTTGATTTCAATCGCTTGACGTTATCAAGGAAATTGCGACTGTTGCCAAGAGATGGCGCTGATAGCTTCTCCTTCAACATAATTTGTATAATTAAAGAAAATCGATGGCGATCGACGATTTTAATCGATTATTTATACCGAGTATTTTAATCGAATTGAATAGATGCAGGGAAATGTCGGTGAGATAGTGGTTAGCGAGTTAATTAATAGCTTTTTGTTTTGTGTTTTATTATAAATAATGCTATTTTGCGCGATTTTATGTTAAGATATTATAGGATTAAAATACGTTAGGTTAGTAGTTTGTTCTTTATTTTTACCATTTCCCATAAATAATTTAAAAAATACTTACATTTCTCGAATAAAATTGGCGGCAAATATTGAACAAATAATGACAAAAGGAAGAGGTTGAATGAGAAATTAGTGTTGCGCCGCGACCGACGGATAAACATCGAATCGTAAAAAAATTCAAGTCGTTCCGATTGTAGCGGGCGGGCGAGAGTTGAGATTTGAAAATTAGCATTTTTGTCGAATAACTCTGCTGCGGTGTCTCGGTAAGCGCCCGATACGAGCCTCGCCGGTTGCCGGTTTTTTTAACGTTTTTTAAACGGATTGGACTTTAAAATATTTCTCTATTCCCTGACACGGTCTTTAGCATTTGAAAGAGATTACGGAGCATTTTTCCGATATGCTGCTTAATGTCGTAATTATCTTTACAAATTGTTATCACGGATAGATGTTGTTTGAGGGCGACGCTTAATGTAAATAATGGGTTTTATTTTTTACTACTTTGTACAACACAAGAAAATTAATATAACCAGTGTTGTAACAATCTTTAACGAGCTGACTGTTCAATTAAAGCCGGACAAATAGAAAACATTAAAACATAAAATTTAATCATTCATTTTATCCGAGTCCATACTGGGTCATAAAAGTCCGTCTATGGTCCCAGTTTAATCGATAACATCACTAATTGACTGACGTGGGAGAGCCAATCGGGAAACTAGCAAAAACGATGCTCTAAAATCCGTTGACCCTTTATCTTCACCACCAGCCGGCGTTCATTGGGCGAGAGCCGAATTTATGTCGCCGAGTAATCCCAGCCCATTTGTATAGATAATTTTTATTATTGCCATCTCTTCGAAGCCGGCCGCGCTCGATAACCGAAGGAAAGAGTTCGTAATGACTATTTAAGTAAGGAAGATGTATTCCTTTCGGCTGTCGATAAAAAGAATTTGTGGGTGGAATTCCATTTTTAAAACATAGAACTAGGGTTGCACAAAACCCCAATTAAAACGATATTATGCAATCGATTTCAAATTTCGATTAAAAATGTTCAAACCCGTTCCGTACTATAATTGCGATTAAAATATGAGCGAGTTTTATTTAAATAACGACAGGACGCCATCAAAATCACGATAACGACCTATTAACTTATCAAAGGTAAGTTTAAATTTTTTGCGAATGCAAATATGATAAATCAATTCGATAAGAGGTCCATTTACCGGTATCCATATCGGGGGTATTATTTTTTTCTATTTTAATGGCTAATCGATAAACGAAATTATTCAGCATCTCATAAATATTAAAGATTGCAACCCTACCATAGACAAGTATGCGTGTAAACTATTTTTAACATGGCCACACTGAGTTTATCTGCCCCCGCTCTTATGTCTGCGTTATCTCGGGCAGTGCATTAGTCTTCGATAATACAACGATAAAACTGATCGGTCGGCGGCGCCACGCTCGATTTCGATTATGCTCGATATAAAAAAAGAATCGATTCGACGCGATAATGATGTCATGCCACGCTGTCGCAGTTAAGAGTTAAGAGTCTTAATTGTGCATTCCTATTTAATGTTCGAGTGACAATCTACATCGGAATTTTTAATATCAGGTAAAGCGTGTCGAATGTTTGTTGTGAAGCCTCTAGTGTCTATATTAGGGAGATCAATATTTATTGGAAATCTCTTAAACAAAGTGTATTTCTTGAGGATTATCACTTAAATCACTACATAGTATAAAACAAAGTCGCTTTTTCTGTCATGTGTCATGTTGTATGTCCCTATGAACGCTCAAATCTTTAAAACTACGCAACGGATTTTGATTCGGTTTTTTTTAATAGATAGAGTAACTCATGAGGAAGGTTTTTATGTATAATATCATCCATTAAACCCGTGCGAAGCCGGGGCGGGTCGCTAGTATAAAATAAAAGTAAAATTTTTAATATGTCCTTACGTTGTTTCAGAGTCTATGAATGATGTTCAGTTTCAGTACCATTTGAAAGAAAGAAAGAAATTTATGCATAGTAAGTTATTTCAGGCTTATTCAAGGATCATTAAACAACTGAAATACACTCATACCTATTGCTACGTCGAGCGTAAAAATAATTGCATGGTTTAAAACAAATTATTAATGTCTTGTTAATAGATGTAAAGTTTTTCATCAGTTTTGTAATCGAAAGAAGCTATCGAAGCTATCGAATTGCCTTGAAAAACTTCTTTACACTGTGTTACGTGTAAATTACTTTTATTTCGTTCAGTTTACACGTGTGAAACGACTTGCACTTTGCGATACACTGAACTCCAACTTGTAAAGAGAATGAAACATTGAAATTTAACAGAGTCCGCTTGTAAGAGAATGAAATTAATAATTTTATTAGGCTAGAAAACAGATCAAGTTATACAAAATAAAAAGTGTAATGACTACTCCTTTGTTCATGTTCTGTTGTTTTATACATATTTTTATCACAGTATAGATTATACTAATATTTTAAAGCTGAAGAGTTTGTTTGTTTGAACGCGCTAATCTCGGGAGCTACTGGTTCGATTCGAAACATTTTTTTAATGTTAGATAGCCCATTTCTCGAGGAAGACTATAGGCAATATATCACCCAGATTTCCCACGGGAGCGAAGCTCTGGGGTGCAGCTAGTATACTATAAAAACTAAAAGCCCTGTTGTTTAGTCTTACATAATACATTAAAAATTTATAAATGTTTGTAACACCCTTCGTTTTTGTTTCATTTCATTAGAAGAAAGAAAGAAAGAAAATATTTTATTTGACACACACACAGTTACCACAAAACATTAGTGGGTAGTGGGTACACATTTTCAACTCCAAAACACGGATTTATACACACACACTCAACCCGTGTTCCCGCCAAAATGGCTTGCATCGTTTTTCATCCTTTGTTCTTATTTACCCTCAAAATCCTTTACATGGCTCATTATATCGGTGAAAGACTGAAATTTCGTCTATTCGACGAAATAGTGTGATAACGCTAATGATGGTGTTTAGCGGCCATTTTGAACCGCTTTGTCGATGTCGTTTAATAAAATGTAAAGGCTAGGGTGCGTAAGAAGTGTTTAGTTTGGTAATTTTAATCTATTTTAATGGTGTCTAAAACTATTATAACTATATTGTATCTAATATTTTTACAGTATTAAAGGTGGAAAGGGAAAGGAATCTATATATAATACTGTTGATAGATTTTGGTTATTTTTAATTTGAGATAAAAAAGCAAAATAAAAAATATATAAATAAATAATATGTTTACTTGTTTCTTTTATAATTAATACCTAAATCATATCAGGGATTTCACAATATTTACCAAATTTTTGTACAAAAGACCTCTGCACCCGATTTTGTTATAATAAAACAAATAATTCATGAATCAGTGCTGGCATTATAGCAAATGTTATATTATAAACTATACTTGTCATTGACCTGACAAACATATTTTTTCCATTACAAGAAAGCAAATGGCGATGGAAGAGATAAGGAAATAGCTTAGCGCTATTAAAGCGATAAATATTTTAATCTATGCTAATTCAGTCTGATCCACTTGCGAAATTTATGTGGTCTGTATTCAGCCATTGTCATAATGACAGTTGAAAAGCGCGCCAAAAAAACTGCATTTAAATATTATATTGATTTGAAAAATAATTTTAATTACAAAAACTGCTTTTTTGTAACTAATTTGTTTTAATTTAAAAATAGACGACATATTGAAATACAAAAGTCAAAAATTATTTCAAAAGAGCTTACAAAAAGCAAATTTGAAAAATAAACGATTGATTTTGAATTTATTAGTTGTTTTTTTACTTCAAGAATATTATGTCCATTTTTAACTTTTCAAGGAAAAAAATTGCTACACAACAAAATTTTAATAAAAAATGAAAATATAAAGAGCAGAACACACGGGGCGATCTCGATCGAGCTATCGGCATCTCAGTTTGTTCTCACATCATTACCCGCGCCGACGGCTACAAATTTACATCCAACACAATGGCTATCCGACATCGAGGAATCATTAAGGTGATCCCGATAGCGCCATGCATCTATTACCAAAACGTCCTATAACACGCTCCCAACACAAAGAATTATCGCCCTTAAACAACTTGTACAAAGGTTAATATCGCCTGCTCGATACTAGGCGGTTACATGGATGAATTTTGACGTCGATGACAGAAAGTCATAAATGCTGTATCGGTACACGGGATTGTATGTTTAGTAACAACGGGGTAAGGAGGGTATTATCTTGATGCGGGGCGGATCGGGGTAGGCGATCGGCATTACAATGGACTTTAATAGGCGATCGCGGAAAGTAAAAATACGCAAATAGACTATATTTTCATATGATATTGTGAATTTATTTTGGAAAAGTTATCAGTTTTTCTTGTAAAATCCCAACTTCTATAGAGTTTAATTGTATTTATTAAAATAAACTCTTGTCAATCCGTTTGTGTACTCAAATTTTATGGACTCAATAAGGCTCTTTCTAACAAGGGACAGTTAACAAATTTCCGCTATGCTAATAGCATCATCATAAAACTATTAAAAATACCATTTTAGGCGGGGTTTTGCATACAATACGCGGTTCGTTACGCACGCGGCGGGCTTGACGCGCGGCAGGACGTATCATGCGATCGGGGCCTAATTTGCTTCGTGCGTTATTCATCCGACTCGTTATCCGGGAATCTACAATAAATACGATTTTGTACTAAAATGATTCCACAATGCGACTGTAATGTCGTTTGATACTTGTATTGCTAAATCTTGATATTTTAGATGTTTGCATGGAATTTGATGTTAGTTTAAGAATTCTGTTAGGTGTGTTTTATTGCTTATTGGGGAATGACTTTGATTGCTGAATATGTGAGCTCAAATTGTTATCTACATGCTGTACAAAAAATTAATAGTAGGTAATAGTTAAGCAAGATTATAAATTTCACTATAAATTGTACATTTTATGTGTTGAATGAATTGTTTAAATAATAGTCTTAATATCGTTTTTAATTTCCAATTCCATTAGCACTATAATATATTTTCATAAACAATAGCTACTAGTTAAGCGCTTAGTAATATCATTAACTATTATAAATACAAACAAATCCGTTCCACATCATAACAATACTTAACAAACACAATCGTTATTATACCGATTATCTTCAAATCTGGAATATCGACCACAGACAATACCGAGATGACGAAAACGGTGAAAACAATTGGCGCTATCGGAGTACAGATAAGTGGAAACATGGCGAACAAAAATACAGATAATGTAGATCGAATCTGTAAACAATGGTTTTGGTTCCACGCTCTCATTAGCCGCAGTGCCGTGCAAATTATACGTGTTATGTTTTTAAATTAATTATTGTTAAGAAAACAAGGGTTCTTGTTTATATGTAAGAATGAATGAATGTTGACATCAATTATTAATATAACGTTCTTCGTGATTGAAAGGTGCTACTTATGGAGGTTATCTATTATGTATTGAATTTAACACATTAATGAATAAAACAACTTTATTTACAACTAGCTGAGTCCCAGGGCTTTGCTCCCATTGTCATATTGGCATATTATATAGCCTATAGCCTTCCTCGATAAATGGGCTATTTAACACTAAAACAATTGTTCAAATCGGACCAGTAGTTCCTGGGATTAGCGCGTTCAAACAAACAAACTCTTCAGCTTTATAATAATATTAATATAGATGAATAAATTGTGAGTTTTAATCAGCCTTGTGTATGCTTACAAGAGCAGGAACTGTTTAAAATAGCTTTCCTTCGGCTGATATATTTCGCTAAGACAGTTACAAACTATAGGTACTATTTCCAGGAGACAATATAAGGTCAAGGGCCACAGCCGTGACCCCCCCGTTATGCTGGACATGTTTCTTGATTTCATAATCATTACAGCTAGAATTTGTGACTTTCCTCTAAACCGGTTGAAATCGCATAACATTCAAGTAAATTAGCAACAATAATTTATCGTGATAAAGAATACACAGCAGACAATATAATTTATTTTTATACTGATAAGAAATGTCAGTTTGACAGTTTCTTTTTTTATTTTGTATCTGTTCGCACAATTCCGCGGGAATCCAGTGAATCGATGCGAATGATTTGTAATCGATATATTCCGTGCGGTCGGTGTTGTCTCCGATAATTGACTATTTGTTCCGAGAATCCTGATATCGATTTTATATCGGTTTATTGCGGCAAAAAGCGTTGATTTTGGCGAGACATCGCATCACCGTTGTATGGTTTTAATAAAGGGCGTTAGTGTCAGTTTTGTATAATAAATCCATTTAAAATCAGGCCATGCTTTACGATACAGTGGGAATGAGAAGCTGTGGTCAATTCTCGATGAAAAATAATGTTAATATTACGGTAACGAAGGTTATAAAGCCTTTAAAGGACTATTACTGCCATTTTACTTGTTTATAGTCAGATCGAGATCGAGGGAAGGTATAAAATACAAAGAAAACCTTTTTTTGTAAAAATCGATGCTAAAGAAACTATTAATTGATAAATTGCAATCTTTAGGATTCTAAGCACAGCTTTGCATGAATAAAATAAACATTTTAATAGATAACAGACGTGATTCCTACCGGGTGTGATTTGCTCTTGAGTGGCATAAGAATTGATGATGAGAGTTTAATAATATAAATTTATTGTTCCATTTTACAATTCACCCGATTTTTCAGCACTTAAATATTAGCTCTATCGGATTTAGTGGTACTTAGGTTGTTCTTAATTTGGAAACCCTTTGATATTAGATAAACAAAACCTTTGAAAGGGAAATTCATAAAGATAAGAATATTAAAATAATCGGTTCTTAGAATTCGTTCATTAAAAATATAATGTCAAAAATCAAATGTCTTCAAATATAGTCAACACATTTTTTCACGATGGCAATGTTGACATTACACTCACATTACATGAATACTTTTTATTCCAAATGCCCCGATGCCGAGTCAAGCCTCTTTCATACAACGTTCTTTATTTAAAATATTTAAAATTTTGACACATGGCATTCGTTTAAGCCAAGATGGCGCGATACGGGATCGATGACAATAAGACCACCATTGCCATAAAAGAAAAAAAAGCATATCAGTATTTTTCGATTCGCGATTGTATTGTTATGAGGGGATTTATTCGACTGTCGTGTATACGTGTTTTATGTGTCACTAGCTATTGTATGTTTTGTGCAGAATTTGACGGCGCACCTGCCGCGCTTTGACGTGGGTGGTTTTATCTGGACTGATTCTTGTTGGCAACACTAAAGTCTATATTTTAATTGTTAGTAACAAGGGAGGTTATTTCTTTAGAAGAAAGTTTTTTAGTCGATATTATCACGTGCAAAATGCTTTAAAGACTTATAATTACCTTGATTATTTTTCGTTGTTTGCAAGAAATTATTATTTATTTATTTATTTATTTATTTATTTAAATATATCTGAAGGTTATTTACGAAACATATCCAAAATTGTACTGAATTAAATTCGACTCCCACTCTCAAACTTTCAGGGCATATACAATGGCGCTTAGTCAAATTGTACATTTGATAGTATTTTCCAGTGTTTTTTATATAAAGAGGAAAACTTTGTTTGTAATGAATAGGCTCAAAAACTACAAGACCGATTTTAAAAATTCTTTCACCATTCGAAAGCTACATTAAACAACCTATAACATTATGCTACGGGAGTGATTGATGCGGTTCAGCTAGTATTTAATATGTATTTTTGATTTCATGTACATTAGTAGTTAATGTACTTACCAGAGTGAAAATATAAATATTGTCAAAATCCATACATGGCCATGCCCAAAGTAGAGGCGATCGGAAATTTAAAACGCATTTGAAGTCGTTAAGGATGTGTGCCGGACGCCTTACCAAGAAATATGAACGACACTTACCTGAAAAGAAAATGAAATTTAAAATATGCAAAATGGACTTAGGAAAGTTTTGCTCAGCTTTTCTTACATGACATAATCTACACTAATATTATAAAGAGGAAAATTTTGTTTGTTTGTAATGAATAGGCTCAAAAACTACAGGAACGATTTAAAAAAAAAATTAAAATCGTTCCTGCATTATCTACGAGAAACAGGCTATATTTTATAGCCTATTATATAGATCATTATGCTACGGGAGCCGCACGAATTTTTTGTTTCGGAAAAATTCACACTATCCTAACTAATATCATAAATGCGAAAGTATCTCTCTCTGTTTCTTTTTCACGCCTAAGGACCTGAACCGTTTTAAATTTGTACAGATATCGTTTTGAAACACGAGAAAGGACATAGGATAATTTTAATTCATTAATTCCACGGGAAGGGTGTTCAACTGCGGGCTCAGCTAGTTTAATATATTTTAATATGCCATAAAAACGTGTAATTTCAGCTCAAAAACTAAAAGTAACTTGAATTCGCTCAAATACAGAGTTTCATAACAGTTCTTGATTAAAATAAGGAAATAAATAAAAAATAAAATTAGCCTTTGTAAAAAGCTCTACATCACCGTATAATAAATTAATTTGTTTCATATCTATGTATGCATGTGTGATTGTTATCGCACGCACACCACAATAAGTGCGCTTTGTCAACGCCCTAGCAACGTGAATTATTTTAACATAAGTACGTAAAAGCATCCATTTTTCATTCGCATATGCGACGTTGATAAAACTGAACATTTCTTTTATTGCTTAGGTAATATTGTTTAATCTGGTATTTAAATGGTTGGTTGACATATCCAAATATGAGTTTTTTTATTTTCTGGTAAAAGGAAATATGTCTATTAGATTATATTGGTGTTGAAAAATACAATTCAAAAGCTCAGAATGAGAAGCTTTGATTATTATTATGGATTTTACCCGCCCGGCTCGTCGCTCGGATGCAATGAAACTGATGAAACCGCATCAAAATCCGTTACATAGTTTTAAAGATTTAAAAAGGGACTCAAGGACAGAGAAAGCGACTGTTTTATACTATGTAGTGATGATACTGATAGTATTTTGAATGTACCATACAGGCTATATTGGTTTGACGAAAAACAGTCAAACCCATACAGCCTGTATGGAACAAGGTTTAAATAACAACATTCTAAAAACGGATTCAATAATGACTATCAACGATTATAGAAATGAACTATGTTCTAATTTTAAAATATCACATTTGAAGTCACTGGCCGTTCCTGTCAAATCCCTGTCATATTTTTTTTTAATTCGTAACAAAATTCGGGCCTGGCCACACGTCACGTTCGCGTGGCTGCCACTATAACACGCCACGCACATTCCGAGACACGCATAGTGTCGCAGTCGCGTTGTTTATCTTTATACCCCAGCTCATCGTTATAATTTGTAATGCGATTTGTATCTGCGATTATGCGGCATTTTTATATTAATTTTTAAAGTGTAGCGTTCATACACATTGCAGTCATGTGTGGCTTTTATATAATGACAATTCGTTAAAGAGCGCTTGTTAACAAAGAAAGAAAGAAACATCTATTCAGTAATGTGCTACGTATGAATAATTGAATACAAATAAAATTTAACAAGTGGCTCACTCCGAGCTAGACCTCGCGTTTTAATGTATAAATCAGTTCATCGAACTTGTAATTTTCTTTTGTCTCAACTATTTGACTATTAAATTTAATCAAGATCGGATAAACAATACTCAATTTATCTTCGCACTAGTTTTTCATACACGCCATTTCGACCCTGGGACCTCTTCATTCGAAGTAACTATAGTATGTACAATAATCCATCAAAAAAGGAAGTTGTCTAAGTGTGAAGTTGCTCTAAAACCACAGAACATTATGTTTGCAATCTCTGAAGAAAGAAATTAAACAACGAACGAATGCGTTTCATTAAATATTAATAATAAGTTTATTGGCATTTACAAAACGAGCAAAGCAAACTGCGTAGGCTCGCAAAAAGCTCATACAAAATAAAGACCGTATCGAGGCAACACCGGCGTAATGCAAATGTTGGGTACACCTGCGTAGGCGCAATCTGCCTCGTGGTGATATCTTCAGCTCGGCTATCTGTGTGGGTGGGCTTGTGTTTTTGGTACAATGCCTGTGCATTATGGTATGGCTATTTACAATGAGCAAAAAGTATTTAGCTATTATTGGTTATAAACTAATAATGTGCTTTTGAACAAGTAAACATTGTGATTCGGTTATCAGAAACGTTTCTCATAAGCTTGAATAAATATTTTTTTATATAATATATCTTAAGATATATTTTAAGGATAACGCTAGGCTACGAAACCTACTTACATAGAAATAGTTCAGTTTAATGGCTGTATTCTATTTTTGTTGAAATCTATACAAAGTCTAGTAGTTCTATTTTTTTGGCGAAACATCATTATTATCTCTAAAGATTAATTATTGAAAACTGTTGAAATTTAAATTTTGGTACGGCCAAATTCAAAGTTGTATTTTCTTCTTAGAAAAAACTATCACATTCCTAGTCACCGAATTTGGATTATTTTACAAAAATGTAACAATTTTCGGGGCAGAAGTTTGTAAGTTGTCGTCAATAGATGACAATGTGATGTTTATGGTAATAACACGACATAGTTCCGCGTTCACACACGCGATGTTTGTACTAATTTTGTATCCTTGGTTTGTTTGGAGTATTAATAATTTTATTTTTATTTTTCTTCATAATTGTAATTTTTTATAAAAGAGCACACGTTTTACCTAATATTAAGAACATTGAAAACAGCAACTTTGCAAGCTAAAAAGAAGGGATAGATGTTTAATGGGGGGAAAGAAAATCAATTTTCTGGGGGGAACCTTTCCTGGAGCACAATTTGTGCCAAAAGTACAATGCTCAACCTCCAGTCTTTTTTTGGGCGTATTGTCACAATGCTGACTATATCACTCCCGTATAGACAAAATAGTGTATAAATTGTAACTATATGTCAACCTGACATAACGCAAATTAAAAAAATAATAAATATTTTCTATTCTATTCTAAAACAAATCAATACCGACGTAGTCAATTAAGAGTATTGTCAAACCTTTATCAGTTCATATCTACGTACAATGTTCACGTTCCTAAATGAAGATGTCTACATTCAGACTATAAATCAGATCCGGTCAATAGCCTAGACTAGTCACAGGACATCTATATCGATGTCTATCTTATCTCATCCGAAACCACTGTCTATGGAATCAATTTCACTATGGCATAGATACAATGCTTGTCTTTGGTATATCTTCAAACATCATTTACAATGATTTGATAGAATGAAACATAATCATTTTATCTTATTTGAAACTTAAATTGTATTTAGACTGTAACATTTTAATTCGCAAAAAAATACATGTCATAATCCGTCAGCCATTTGAGCTTTAGACCGGCCTAAGAAACAGACATACAAACATACATACGAAATACATTACTCATGTTATTTAATTTGTATACTTTATACTTAGTATTGATACTTCTTGATGGAATTGCATATTACTTTTATATAAACTTTTACGTACATTACAAACACATTAGACACACACAAGTTAAAATTAACCTGACAATGATGTACGAAACCGGTCGTGTTTAAATAAATAAACCATTATTGTAAAAAGTGTTAATATAGTGGAATTGGAAGTATAAAAATGTGTTTGTCTGTATATAAAATACTTAATTTGTATTTTCAATACCATTTATTGAAATGCATGTATTTTAAAAATCTTTCAACACTTAAAATATTTAACGAAGTTTTCTTTGTTATCTGTGAATAAAAAGTCTTAGTATTTGTTATTCAAAATTCAAGACCTCTCATAGAGCCGTGTGGGCGCTGATGATATCCATCTAGGTATTGTCAACCGTGCCTAGGTTAGGGTGACCAGTATTTAGAGTTTTTAGGGATATTTATAAATTTAAATACAAATTAAATATTTAATCTTTATAGTCTATTGCAATGCGCAATTGCTACTTTGTCAAGAGAAATCTTTAAATCCTTACATTATAAACGCCAAAGCAGCTCTGTCGATTTTAATGAAATTTTGTACAGAGATTGTTTAAAACCCGAGGAAGGACATAGGATAGCTTTCATCCCGGAAATCCTATGGGAATTTATTAATAATAATTAAAAAATAAAAGAAAAATAATTGCCTTAGGAGAAGCCTATGTCCAGCAGTGGACGAACGTGGGCTGAAGAGAGAGAGAGAGGGAAAGAAAAATAAAAACTTACAACAAAGTTAAACCTGACCTCAAATAGATACTAAAGAAAGTATATAATTAAACACAAGACTTTAAAGAAGACAATTTAAGTCCAATCTTTAATATTCCAAAGTTGGACACTACAATTTAATATATCCCACGTTTGCCTAAAGCGTGGTCACTCAAGACCCTAGGTCCCGACTTCAGTTAATAGATTCCCGTATCTGTCTGTCTGCTGTTGTTCGCCAGGATTTATTGCCTGCAAATCGATTATTACATTCAGTACTGAGATGTAGGATTTTTAGATTCGAGCCCCGATAGAGACTAAAAAACGTCGCACTGTGAATGGCGCGCTTATAAAGGTGTCTATTCAAGTTTGGATTTAAAATTTTGTAGCAGAAATTATTGATTTTGATAATTTATATATATTCTATTCCCCACTGGCAGGATTATATTTTTTAAATTAAATCTGTTTAATACACATTTTTAAAAGTACTTCATAATAATAATAAATGTTTATTTGTTTAAAAAAGATTACATATTATTATAATACATTAAAATACAGCATTGAACCCCACACTAGTATCCCCTGTGTTGTGGGGCTCAATCTCTTTCATCGTGACATACAAAAAGAATTTAGAAATTTTTATATCTTAATACAAAATACATTTTCTTAAAATGAACTCAATTGAAGAACTTTAGTTCTTTTTAATGTTTTATAATTACATTATTCATTGAATACGGTTGTAATAATGTCTTTAATAATTGGAAAACATTACATAAACCACCTCTATATTATAGAAATTGGTTATATTCATTATTCACATAAAAATGAAAGATGTTTTATATCATTGATTAATTTGCTCCGCAGATCTCAAGCAGATATACTCGTAAGCTTAGACGAAGCCAATAATACATCAAAGCTATGAAGGCAAATATATTGGAGAGCAGATAAAGCCGCTATCGTTAATGCATAATCGAGTCTTTATCGCTAAATATAAAAATGAATGTAACTGTGTCCATTGTTTTATTTTTTATATTAATTTAGTGGCAAAACATCGTGCTTTTAATTTTCTCGCTATTTTGCATTATTTATTTATTTACTACCTGCGCCCCAGGGCTTCGCTTCCGAGGGAATATCGGGATGATATTTAGCCTATAGCCTTCCTCCATAAATGGGCTATCTAACACTAAAAAAATTTTCGAATCGGACCAGTAGTTCCTGAGATTAGCGCGTTCAAACAAACTCTTCAGCTTTAAAATATTTGTATAGATTATACACTTTATTGTGTTGAGAAATACCATCATTTAACGAAGCCATTTAATGAAGTGTTTTATCACACCGTGATCGAGTCAATCTTCCGATTTGGCTACGACATATTATATACAACTTCTTAATAACAATTCTTGCGGTGTAAGTGCCGTCCACTCCTATGGTTTTTACTGGTCAAGGAACAATACCATCATCCACAGCATTATTGAATTAATTTCCACCAATACTGTATATAATCTTAATTAATTATTTTTTATATATTTTAATTTGCCTACTTGTCATTTTTTTTTCTTTTTGTATCGTACCCTTCGTTTATTGTTTTCCTACCAATTTAATATCTAGTTTGTGTGGCAAACATTGAATATTAATTTCCTGATCTCAGATATAGTAATACATCAAAGCTAGACGCAAATATATTGCAGATAAACGCTATCGTTAATGCATAATCGACTCCTTATCGCCGCTAAATATAAAACTGAATGCGTCCTATCGCTTTGCACTGTGTGCGTTGTTTTACGAAATTAGATAATCCATAACGAATTTGAAAGAAGAAAGAAAGAAAGAAAATACATTTATTTCAAGGACAAAACACTTAGAACTTAATATCTAAAACAGTTTATATCTAACAATCAAAAATCTTAAAAATTAATTAATATTAGAACTAAGTAAAAATGTCCCCGAAAATGGGACTCACTCAGCTTATGCTGCAATACAATAAAGCGTTCACAGCGCTGGATTTCAATGAATTTGGATGTTTGTCTGTCAATCATGCTTCTATGGAACGGATTTAAATGAAATTTCGTATATAAAAGGGCATTAGCTGGATAGTTATAAAAAATATTTTAAAAATACTGTTGAAACACACACGCTTTGAAGTGCAATTTGCAAACAAGTATTGCAAAGTTATGTTTATGACTTTATCTTACATTAGACTAATTTTGTCCTCCCTAAAAAAGGTAAAGCTTTTTTGTGCTTTTTACCTACGTTCTATGTTAAATTTGTTTGACTTTATACAAAGAATATTTGGATTCGTGAAATCCGATGCGTCGATACGTATAATGCCGACATGTGAACACTTAGCTTTTACGGATAAACCATCAAATACATAGGGTAATAAATAGTTAAATAAAACACTGTATTAAAATGTTCCAAAGCTGGTACATTTTAATATAGTGTTTGTTTACTAATATTGTAAAGGAAAACTTTGCTTGTTTGTAATGAATACGCTCTGCTACTGGGCCGATTTTAAAAATTCTTTCACTATTCGAACCTTTCATCTATTTCACTTCGAATTCGAATATCCACGAGTAGCAAAGGCTGTATTTTTAATACATTTTTATAACATTATGCTACGGGAGAGAAGCCGAGATCATAAATATTACCAAATGTAAACAATTCGACACTTGCCCTACATCCCACAGGAATGTTATCATCCGAGGCATATCACGACGGGTGCATTAAGTTGCTCTCACGATCTCGCCAATTTCGCGGCAAATCGTGAATTACTTATGAATATAACGTAATTTGCACAAGCGTGGTTTTATTATCGGTCGATAGGCGGGTTGACATCGCTACTGGAATTGATTTATTTTACGGTTGCATATTTACCTTTTATACATACTTCTACCCGAGTTCTGCATATTTTTTAAAGTCATACTTTTTATGACTAGTTGTGATCTGTTAATATGTGGGTCCATTATTTTTTTGTGAATTATTGACACAGCGAAGCGAGGTTTTAGAGTCGAGATGGCCAGGCGATTGTATGTTTGTATGTAAGTATGAAAAACTATGTCCGACGATAACTTGAATATGTACGATTATATTTGGAGTAAGGTTTATATGATCTTGTAGTTTTGTAGGTGAATAATAATATTATTAGATAAAGAAAAATCTTGAGTATTTATCGTGTATCGGTAGGTCTAGTTCAGGGCGAGCCACTAGTTATATCTACGTGTTTTCTACATTTTGTGTTATATTTGTTTAACTTATGTTGACTCCCGGACTATTCAGGAGAACGTGATATTGTTACAACTTCGGAATACAATTCAACTGAAGAAAATATGTTAAAGCTTTGGATTCTGAAAGAAAGACAAAATTATATAAAAAAATTCGATTACTCTTTTGAACCTATTTGTATTTAAAACTAAATTGTAAATGAAAAATCGTCTCGTAAGAAAATGGACCCATACACCGACCGGACCTTACCAATCAAAAATTTTGTTGAAATCTTTCATATCTTTTGAGATATTTATTGCCTAATTACAGAATCGCATTGTTGCCATTTTTTATTTATACGATAGCGGGTTTTATTGGGAAAGATAAAGTTTTTTACAAATGGTGGCCAGTTTTTAACCAACTATCAAAAAAGGAGGAGGTTCTCAATTCGACTCTGAGACTGAATTGTGACTAGCTCTGATGTGATAACCCTTCACAAGTCACTCAAAATGGAAAAATAATAACTCTTTGCCCAAAAATAGAACCGACTTTCTCACACTTAAAAGTATAAATTTACTTGTATTATATTTACGTTGAAACCTATAAAAAGTCGGTGCGTTATCCTATTTTCAATTTAACAAGATTTTGCGCCGTTTTTATATAAATATCAAAAAAAAGTCATTTTCTCCGTTTTAATGTGAGGAATTCGGTTTTGGTATAAAGTTATTTAGTTTATGGTCATATCCTAGCATTAAAGTGTTGGAAAATCTTGATACAATTTCCAATATTTTTTAACGATTCTTACAGTAATAACAATTTAAATAAATAAATTTATCATCTTAATTGAAGCTAATGTCTTGAATTCTCATTTATAACGCAGGTAAAATATTTATATTCAATCAGAATTATTCCTTATCAATATAAGAGATATCATGTACTGTAGATAATATGTAAATATTGTTAATTTAAATACATGAATATGAAATAATTCTGATAAAGTTCTATGATCACGTTTATAAGAAATCCAAATCTTACACTATTATTCTACTGTAATTTAATTATAATGTATATTAATCATTCGATATCTTTAAAGAAAACAAAAAGACAATATAAATATAAATATATTTAAAATGTATAAATGTTTATTATTGATTTATTAGGAAAGGTCTGAAATGTGCTTATTTGTGTTTGAAAATGCCATCACAGTCCAAATGATTTACCTAACTAGCGAAAATACCTAAACTTATGCCTGAAGTATTAAAAGTTAGATAATCGTACTTACTAACTTTACTTCACTAAATAAATCCTAACTTTGATATTTATAATATTACTAATATTATATGTATATTCAGTTGTTTGGATGTTTGTGTGTCAATCACGCCTCAACTACTGATCGGTATTGATAGAATTTCGTACACAGATCTATTAGCTAGATTAACTGATAGGGACGCTTTATTCGAATTTATCCCGAGGGACACCGCGGTTTTTAGAGATGGAAAATTTTATGTCATTCAAATCCATTTATACCTTTTACATAGGGCAAATAAGGTACCTGTTTTCTATATCTCAAAAAAACTTTTATTTATATAAACGTTAAAAGCGGTCTAAAACCCCATTCACACATTGCTGCGAGTGCAAAGTAACGCGAGTGTGTCCCGCGATAAGGCGCTATGATGGATGCAACCCGACGATATGCGACAAAACGTAACTGAAACAATCGATATAGCAGTCTTTGAGATTGCTTTACTTTTCAATTTTGCTTCTTAAATATCTATAGTCTGCAAGATTACTTCTAGCATAAGCTATACAAATAGAATTTAAGGTACATACTTATGTCATTGGAATGTCTATCTCAGGAACCTGGGCGACATAATTTATCTATGTAAAATATTATTGGAAATAAATGATTTATTTATTTATTTATTAATTTATTGGGATGAAGAAACGTCGTTCGTCTCCAACACAGGTCTACGAACCTAGTGCAGGCGTTCGTCGTGTCATAGTAATAAGTCGAAAATTGTGTGCAGTAATAAATATTTTTGATTTTTTTTTTAATTTTTGTATATCCTTCTAAGATTATAAATGCGGAAAATAGTGAGGATGTATGGATGTATGTATGTTTTGTTACTCTTTCAAAAACTTCTGAACCGATTATGATAAAACTTAATGTTAATACAGAAATAAGGGACATCATAAAACGTGTATCATACAGCTTTTTACCATAGAATTAACTGAGTCATACATATTTGGCATCTCTGTCTTTCAATTCACACTAAATTTTAAAAATTATTGTTAATGTGTTCTATTCTTTAAATAAATAAGGGGCATCAAAAAACGTGTATTCATATATTTAAGCATAGCTGTAAACGAGTCATACATTTTTATCATTTAGAATTAGGAATAATTTGAACTTTCACGGGGACTTATATTTTAATGTTAATACACAAATAAGGGACATCATAAAACGTGTATCATACAGCTTTTTAGCATAGAGATAACTGAGTCATACATATTTGGTGGTATCTCTGATTGCACCTTGCCGTATCTGTCCTAATCTATCTTAGACCATGCAACTTTTTTTAAGCTTAGAAATAATCGTTTTAACTCACACTACACGTTAAAAATTATTGTAAATGTGTTATACTCTTTAAATAAATAAGGGACATCATAAAACGTGTATTCATATAGCTTTTTAGCATAGAGATAACTGAGTCATACATATTTGGTGGTATCTCTGAGTGCACTTTGCCGTATCTTTGCTTATCAATGGTAGGCCACATGACGCCCCTCGAGCTAACAAATTGGACGAAATTAATGTTGTCTTTGTTTTAAGTGTTAGAGATGAATTAATATCAAATAGGCGAAATGGTGATAAGCCAGGATGATGCTAACTAAAACTAATATTAATTAGCGTTTAACGAATTGTATGCCATTTCATTATTTAACAACGTAACATAAGCTTACTCAATAACTAACGGCCGTTTTCCTTACTAAAGTTAAACAAATCTATCATTTTCACTTACTTTTATCCTAACGACGGATACATTTGCTATGACTGTTGTCTATCAATTGTCATATAATTTGACACAACAATCTATCCATAGTCATTGATACAATATTGAAAATGGCCGTAAAAGTCTTATGATGATCTGTAATTGTTCCAACTTTACGCGACTTAATACCCATTTCTCGTTATTTTAGTAGTCAAGAGGTTTATTAAAGTAAAATACGCAGGTTAAAATCTCTACTAAAGTTATTTGACGACCCGATTAGCGCAGTGGATGTGTCAATGATCTATGGCGTCGGAGGGTGTGAGTTCGATCCCCTTGGGTAAAAAATTATTCTGAAAAAATAATTAGAAATCGGTCCAGTAGTTTTTGAGCCTATTCGATACAAACATACAAAAATACAAAGGTTTCCTTTATAATATTAGTATAGAAGTATAGATTTGTTTACAAGAGAAAGCTTCAGAAAGCGTGTACAACATGATGCATATTAACATCATGCATCGTGATAAATTAAAAGACGATTCATACACCAATTCCCCACTATCGGAGCACTCAGACTTATCTGTGTGGACTTTATCTCCGCTGTAAGGGCGCCTCTAGACGTGGGAACTGTATCTGTTAAATTAAAGCTTTTTGATTAGTGTAGTAATGATCACGAATGTGATATGTACAAAGAAACATAGGTGGAGAGTGTATAGGTAAGTAATATGATTTGCAGACATCATTAAAATTACTTAAAAAATAAGCTCGGTAGAGGCAAAATAGAAGTATATTAAAAAAGCTTTAAATAATTATTAAGTGAATTATTGTATGAAGTGCAAATAGATCGATTTTTCTGACTTTAGTAAGCAAACAAGGGATAGATAGAATATTGAAAACGGTCGTTAATGTGTTATTAAAATTAAATAAAGAAATAATTCTATTAATCCCTAATTACTAACAAAACTTAGCGAGTGCGATAGTAAAGATCATCGGTTATTTGTTAACCGTCACGAAAGTCGTATCTTCGCATGCACCGAGCCTTATTTTATAATGGCAAAGTGATTCATTTGTCTCACAGCTATCCGAATGTTTTAAGCTTATCCGCAGATAGCGGGAGGCAGGAATGAATGTCCCACTGCGGCTGATAGCGACCATTAGGTGCCATATAGCGATAATAATTAATACCGAAATATGCGCTCGTGCAGTCTATGTAATTATCTATTTGGACATGTGCATATCACATTGCATCGACCTCTTGGGCACACATCGCGTCTTGGGCACACATCGCCTCTAGGGCACACATCGCCTCTAGGGCACACATCGCCTCTTGGGCACTTGGGAAATTAGGAGTTCCAAATCAAAAGCCTCACCTAAAAGAAGGCGTCCTAGTGTTAACGCAGGGAGAGGAAGGAATTTAAGTTGAATATGTTTAATGCTCATTTTTATGGAGCAATGAATGTCACATTGTGCATTAGATGCCATGCAACAATTTATACTGAAAGAAAGCAACGGATCGAAGAAATAACTACAATTCAATAGAAACAGAAAATGTTATATGGCACACATATCTTTATAAGCGTTACTGACTTTTTGGTAAATTTAATCACCTTTTAATGTTGACATTTAAAATTTGAATAAGACATAACTCACAAAAATGTAATTTTTACTAAATTAGTATTTCAAATAGTATAATCTTGTGTTTGTTTTAACGCGAGTACTTTCCATTTCCAATAAAATCCTTTAAAAGTATTTTATTTAGTATTTATATATTTTTCATACTAAAACACCACCAAAACACAGTACAAAGTGTACAAAGCAGACATTGTCGAAGTGAGGCCGCTATCGCACGTCCGACGTCACATTGCTCCATTCGCGACGTTACGAACTAACATAACACTTTAATTAGCTGCATCTTAAGCGTTACTTGCAATGTGCTGGGTGGTACAAGGTAGAAAAACTTAGCGAGTTTAAGAACAAGATACACAGAATAAATAGGTACAGAATTCAATCTGGTGTATGTTACTTTTAATATGCTCGGTGGTGACGCTCAATTTTTAGTGATGTGTTTGAAAACTAAAAAATCAGGGGAATATTGTATGTCTGATTTAATGTCTTTGAAATAGGGTATTGTGATGCATTGCATTATATATTTAATTAGTTACGCTACATAAAACCTTACAGTATGTTTGAATTAACGAAGCGAGGTTTAAGAATCGAGATAGCCGGATAGTATGTTTGTATGTAAGTAAGAAAAATGCCTAACGATAACTTGATTATATTTCATAGGCAAATAGTTTAGACAAAAGAAAATATCGAGTTCGAAGATGAGCGAAATGGGTCGGGGGTAAAATAGGCGATATTCATATGAATGTAGCCGATTTTAGTATCAAATGTAAGGTCTAATTTTACGTAAACCACTAGTTTAATTTTACGTAAACGATTTTACACATACTCAAAATAATCCCTTCTCTTCTTTGAAAACGGTGTACAATAAAAATTGTTAAACAATTATAATAGTAAAGCTAACTCAGATTAATCGCTACCTCTCTTGTACCACTTGTACCACACACCATCGAAATAAGTTTTGGTAGTGCCTTGTATTGGATCTCGAAGTTGGCTATCGGGCATCTAACTGCGCATTACATGACTATGACATATAAGTGTTTAGAACATTATACTGTGCTCGTAACACTATTCTGTAGATAATTATTTATTTAAAAGATGGGCATATGAACAGATCGCATATACAACAATATTCCTAACCCTATTATTACACAACATTGCAAAAAAGAAGATTACTGTAGAAATTTCACAAATGATGCATATTGCTGTAAAATTTAATATTAAAATTTAAAAAATATATATTAGTTGCTCTGCTCTGGCACGGAATTATTGGTGCCCAGGTCCGACTCACACTTGATGGGTTCATCCAAAGTCCAAAAGGAGGAAACCAGGACTCCTATATTACAGGGTCTACCTAGTTTAGGCTCCTGTCTCTCATGCTACTGAGTTTAAAATTAGTGTTTAGGAGAAATAAATGCATCATATATCATTTTCATTTATAGCATAGATTATGGGTGGAATTATATGAATACGCTATATTTTCTTATTTCTAGTTTTATTTTACATATTGCACATCACACATTATCACAGCGAGCATGTTCGCGTGTGACCTTAAAGTCGTCGAAACGTCAATTTGAATAAAAAAGTTTAAAATCCGTTAAACGTTAAACAGCATTTTTATTCATGAAAATTCACTATTAAATATATCTTGTTTCATTCTTGTTCCGCTTTGTTCATTTTATCCTCACTCACTTCTCGCCTAGAACTCGAGCAGATAAAAGTACATTTTTAGTGTATTTATTTTAAACAATCGGAGCCGGTGCAAGTTCGGAAGTTGGGTATCTGCGCGGAATATATCACAACTATCTTACAAGTGACTGAAACTTTCTGATACGGTATCTGGAATGTTTTGAAACTAACTATAAACTGAACATTTTTCACTGATAACACACCGTCTGACGCGTCTATTATTTTTGGTCTGTGCTGTGGCTTATGTGTTGTCAAATTTTTACGTTCGGTTAACACTTTTGACGTTTTTTTAATTGATGTCAAGTTTACTTTAAAACTCATTTCTTAGTGATGCTTTGAGCTTTAAAAGCTTTGGTATTTTCATTAACTAGAGAGCCTATTTCAATAAATATAATTAATTTTATATAACCAAAATTCTTATATTTAATTCTATGTCGTAAAAAATACCGCGTAAAAATCACTTTACCGCCATAAAACGCCTCTAAATTCGCACATACTAAAAAATAACGCCTCATAGCCGACTAATTAACGCACCAAGGAAGGTATAAATAACGGACACATTACCCAGGTAGCCTTCCTGTATCGCGATAGCCGTTCACGTCCCCATTCCCCGTTCCCGGGACCCGCAGTTACCGCGACAGCCGTTAGAGGCCCTAACGACGCCGTTAGCTGGCCTTTGTATCGGAATTCATCGTAAATTCGCCGTATGATCCTAGGATAAGAATCGCTTTTTGAAACTCTTTTATGGCCTGTTTAATGGAAGGGGTTGCTTACCTTTTACTTTTATCGGCTGATATGGTCAGTTAATCGTTTTGCGTTCAGCGTGTCACTTTAAATAACTTCGCGTTTTTCTTATATCCTACGTTATACCAATGTTTATTAAAATGCTTTCATTAGTTGCGACGTGATTGATACAAACATCCAAACATTCACCATTATAATATTCTACTAATATTAATAGGAAATGGGATGTTTTTAGTCTTGACAAAACGTGGCAGTTTTCATTAATACCTACGTACGTGGTTAGCTCTTACGATTTAATTTGACGGATACTATTTATTGCACATTTAATGTATTAAAAATTGTCATTACATTCAGGCTTCGACAGAAGAATTTTCTTAAGTTAGAAGCCTCTTTTCTAAAGAAAACGTAGATGGCAGGAAGTGGTATAATACAGTGTATGGAAAATTGGTAAAAAATACAAGCATATGACGCACACTATAAAAAATATACCCTTTTAAACTTTACAAACAGAATCTAGTGAGGGAATTTTTTCAATTTCATGAAAAACAAATCTCAAAACATCGCACAAAGCGCGGCTGGGTTATCAGTGATAAAAACGAACTACTGGTGTGAGAGCGTGTTTAGGGTTGCCAATTCAGAATTTTTTAGATACTGGGATTTATGGAATATTATTGATTGAACTAAAAAGTTGGTTGCATATTGCTTATAATTAAGGTATAAGAAATCTGGGAAATTTGTGATTTTTTTTTATCGAAATGGCAGAAGGCAATCTTATCAAGAAACGTATCGCTTTGGTTTTCCGAAATTTTCAAATCTTAAAAATGACAGGTGATGAAAAACGATGAGTATTTTTAATATTTCATGTGTTATCTTTTTAAAGATTAGTAGAGAGAAACTGCGAAATATTTATTTCTTTAGTAGGTTACTATAAGCTGGAAGCCCACGGAAGATAACGTGTGGCTTCTATCTTTTGACTGGCTTTAGAGTTATTTCTACACCAAAACCCGTCGTAGGCAGCCCTAGCTAGAATGACGTGTGGCGGTGGGCAAGCAAACGTCGTTATGTTGCTAAATAATTTAACATTAAACCGATCGCGATGGAGTGCTAAGTCTCTAATCTAGTATAGGACGACCCGATTAGCGCAGTGCATACAGCAATGGTTTATTACACCAGATGGTGTGGGTTGGACCCCCACGAGTAGAAAATTATGATGTGTATGTATGTATTTACAAAAAATATATGTATAAGTATGTTTATCAGTTATCTAGTTTCCATAATACAAGCTTTGCTTAGTCTTGGACTAGATGGCGTTGTGTTAAATGTTCAGGAATATTTATTTATTTATAGGACTTGGTAAGTCCTATCAATAAGCTATATAATAATACTTTCATAACATATGACATGCTTGTGGTGGCATTCTAAAAACTCGTCGTCGGCGGCCCTAGCTAGGATGACGTGTGGCGCTGGGCGAGCAAACGTCGTTATGTTACTAAATAAATCGTTAGCGGCCGCGCGATAGGGCACACTTATACTTTTATAACATATAGCGTTCTTTTGGGTGGCATTCTAAAAACTCGTCGCAGGCAGCCCTAGCTAGGATGACGTGTGGCGCTGGGCGAGCAAACGTCGTTATGTTACTAAATAAATCGTTAGCGGCCGCGCGATAGGGCACGTTGCGACGGATGTCGTATGGGCGCTTTCTTTTTAGGCCTTTAAAACCACAGTGCGAACAGGCTCTGACAATTTTTGGGTCTCTATCTATAGGTATTGAGGACCATTGCGCTGTAATTATTCTAAAATGTATCTATAAGTAACAAGTATTGAGTTGCTTTTATTTACGTCTAAAAACATCGTTACATAATCTATACAAAGTCGGTGTCTTTACCTATTTTCAATTTAACAAGATTTTGCGGACTTTGTATAGATTTCAACAGAAATTAAATCAAAGTTATTTACTTTTTGTGTGAGGAAGTGGGTTTTATTTTTAGCAAAAAATTATTATTTATTGAACAATATTTCTGTGTCAAGAATGAAACTAAACCAGATTAACGAAGGAGAAAATTTTAATTGCAAAATATTAAAGTGTCATCTAAACTATGGTACCCAGAGGTAGCTTTCCATGCCAAAAATGAAGCCACTTTTTAACCAACTTTAAAAAAAGGAGGAGGTTCTCAATTCCGTCATATTTTTTATGTTCTTTCGGAATCAAAATTTTTCAAATTGCTATAAAAACAATAATTTCATTTGATACAGTCATGTATCTAACAATCACACTCACGGAACACGATAATACTACAATTTGATCAGGAACACATGAAAATCTATTGTGTTAAAACATAGCTTATAATTAAAGATCCACGTAAATCCAGCTCTATGGTTGCACAAACAAGATTATGTCGAATTATTAGTATTTTTGTGAAGCGGGTGTGAGGTGCGATACAATATCGTAAATATAAACTTTGGTTCTTTGGTCAATACGTGAGTTTTGTTGTATACTCGAGTGATTTTTTTGAAATAAAAACAAATATTATTGAATAGTTATAGTTAATAAATATGTTAGTCAAATTATCGTTATTAGTATAGACAGAAGTAGCACTTGCATATTATGCAAAAATATCTTATTGTTTTTTGGATTTAAAATAATAAAAAGTATAATATTTTTAAAATGAATAACAGTTATGAATCGTTTTCATTAATGAGCATTTTTATTATAGATACTTTTAAAATGAATAACACCCTGAGATGAGCTTACTCTTTATTTTATAAATCAAAGGCGCCATTTTTGACAAAACCCCCATCTTAATGTTTTTAATGTTGCCAGCAACAATATTTAACAATATCTTAGTTATCTTACAGATCTCGACTGCGTTATTAATAAAAAAAATACGTCCCCTATCTTTTTTTAATTTCCCAGCGTCATTTTGAGAAATTTTATAGCCAACTAACTTGTCAAAATCTGTCCAGCACTTTGGGCTGTGGGGCGTGTCAAAGAAACGGAGATACAAACATACACTCGAAAAACCTACCCTCCTTCTGTCGCAGCTGGGTAAAAATATTCCTATAATTTCAGACACGTGAAATTTACCAAAATAGACAAGGAAACAATAAAAAAAATAAAAAAAGTAAACTCTAATTACCAACAAATATTTAAAATGTTCCACACATTCCATTGCGAGTCCCCTATCTCTGCTATAATTGTGACAATGTAAAGCATCAATGCACCCGAGAGACTGCACGCTTCTTAGATAAGGGACATTTGAATTTTCTGAGAGGATCTCAAATTGATTCTCACTGCGTTTCAGAACTGATAGTGGTTTTAAGATGTGAGATTATTGGTTAAAAGATTGTGAACACTAAGTATTTTCTTAAATATAAAATGAATTTTACATTCCTAATTAAATAATAAATTTGATATTGCTTATAATCGTTGTTTGCTATTAAAGTCGTTGTTTATTATTATTATAATTATTATTAAATTTTGGCGTATAAATATTAAAAATAAAATCAAAAATGAAAAGAAGTTATTTTTGTTAAAAAATTTAGTATAGGAATTAACTGTACAAATATGAACTTTATTACATAGTGATTATTACATACACAATTTTAATACATTAAAATTTTGTGGAAATAAAGATTTTTATTTATTATTTATTTATTGAAAATTTTATAATCTCCTAAAAGCACGAACCCACAATTTCATAATCAAAACAATACTTTTACACAATCTCGCAACAAGAGCAAAACCGATAGATGGAGCAAAGTCATGAAAAGCTTATTATAGCCCAGAATCTGCGCTTACATCTCAATTGTAAAACAATGTTATCTATTCCGACACAGCACTACCACTAACACACTCAAAAACATACTTTATCTCTACCCACTAAGACTCAAATTACATTGTAACTTAGCTTGCATGATATTGGCTAAAAAATCTCAATTGCGCTATCGAGTGATTAAAATTAGACTTTAATTTCATGTAGGTAGGATTGAAAGTTAAGCGGCCGGGTAGACAATGTTTATTTATTCGGTAAAGGGTGGTGTAACGCCTACTCTAGGTCTGAGATAAGATCTATATGGTACTAAATACGTGCAAACTCGCCTTAGGTGTATACTGTGTGGCCTTTCACTATGATTCATGATCGATTGCCTTTGAATAACGTTTTTTAAGGTATTTGATATTTTAGGCCTTGTATGAACGATAAGTCGAATATTGGATTGTTAAATTAACGGCCATTTTCAATAATGTATCAATGATTATGGATAGATTGTTATGTCAGATTATATGACAATAGATAGACAAAAGTCATAGTAAATGTATCCGTCGTTAGGATATTGAAATCAATGTGCAAATAGATAGATTTGTCTGACTTTAGTAAGCAAAACAAGGGATTGATAGAATATTGAAAACGGCCGTTAATAGATATGACAGTTGCTTTGATCATCCGTTAAAAACCATTGCAAATAATTATTTATTTAGACGTTTTAAAAAGAGCGAGTTTCTTGCCGGTTCTTCTCAGTAAAAACTGCCTTCCGAACTGGTGGTTAATAAAACACAATTATTTATGTAAATGACGTTCTAAAAGCGCTTTGAAAGGCCGATTTGGACAAAAATATTGACTCTGACATTGATCTTTGGCACTTTTTAAATCACAAAACTTTTTCTTTATACAGAACGTTTCGACTCGAAACTTTTATTTGGTAGTTTGCGAAGTCGTCTTTAAAACTTTTATAAGTAATCCCTTTTGTAAATTGATAAGTAAGATTATTATTTAGAGAAATATGTATTAAAACTTATTATGATTTAATAACTTGTATAGGTTTTTACCACGACATCACGCCTTTAGATTTCAGACCATTTTAGATCTACCACAGATAAAAAAGCAAAAAGAAGTGAAAAGATTTTTAAACTTCAGAAATAATAAAATGATCCATATTCAAACCAAGTATTATTTTGATGAAGTTTTAACAATATACTATTTACAAATTAATTGCATCAGTCTCTACTTATATTACGTAGTTTTGCGTGGTTTTAAAACTACAGAGTTAAAAATGAAATAGAAATGACCTACCGTTTGTGCAAGAATATCCATACATTCAGGTATCTTGCACCGCAGCCGGATAAGGGAGGCTGTGGCGGTGTGATAAGCGCGCGCCATTTATTTACTTTGTCTATATTCGCTGGTTTTAGCACGAATATAGAAGACAATCTACATACACAGCGCGCGAGCAACGCACACAAAAACACCATTCGTTGACGTGAATTCTCGGGCCAGTTCGGAATTTATAGGGCGTTTTTTTTGTTTTTCCTGTTTTAATTTCAACAATAAATCAAAAAACTAGATTTAGTATTTTAGTAATGCGTTTAGTTTATGTGGCATATGTTAAAAGGAAGGGGAGAGTGAGAAATGTTGATATATAGATGATAATTATTAAAAACAAATAAGTTTAAAAAAATTGAGCGTTTTCAATTATTGTAATATTTTTAGAATTCTGCAGCCTTATTTTTATTAATCTATCTCAGCAATACAAACTCAAACAAACTGCACAAATAGAGTGAGCACATTGGTGTATTCTCGAGACGTGCGGGCCGCGATAAGTGCCTGCCGCGCGCCAATACCCCTGCATCAGTGCAGCGCTGATAAAGTGTCGTAAAATTAAACCGCGCCCGACCGCTTTAATGTGCTTTCAATTTGGTCGCGTTATACTTCTATAATGGAAATTTGCCTGTTTAATGTATAGGTTTCAAATATGTTGTGTATTTCTGTAAGAAGTAAACAGTTGGTGCGAAAAGTGGACATCAAAATTATTAGAATTATAAAGTTTCGATTATGTGACTTTTCGGTCAAAGTTAGTTAACCCAACAGATTATCTGATGAATGATAAAAATATTGTTCTAGTTTACCAGAAATAATAATATTTTATGGATGAATGTAAAGAGTATAGAACTATAAAGATTTAGAGCAGTTGTAATGTAAATGATTTATAGAGTTAATTATTTTGCGCTGACATAAAGGATACTTTAGAGAGAAAGGTCGTTAAATGTTTATAAGCAACATAATCTCGTTCAATTGAGTTGTAACAAATAATACTAGTAATGATAACTTTACCTTTGCAAAATCTAAGTTTTCAGCTACAATATTCCTCGTCACATACACAGTAACTAGATGCAGTTCCTAATTTATCGGCAATAAAGATGAAATGCGATCTTTACGAGTATGCACGTTAGGAAGTGGTTATTAAATCGCTTTATTAGTCTTCGCCGGCGTGCTACGTGGTCCAAAACATGAGATCTGGATTGATTTAATTATAAAAATACTCATTACAGTGATATTTTCTATCAGTACAAAGATATGACGTTTCATCGAAAAAACTTTAATTCTCTTTGAATACATTTATTATGAAAAAAGGTAAAAGATATAGAAATGAACATAACTTATTATGATCAGATTCGATCATCTCATCATTATGAGTATAATAAGTACTAGTGTTTTAATACTACATTGTAATGTATCAATCAAGACCTTTCATTTGATACCATACTCGGCTATATTCATATAAAAATAGTCACTATCTTCGTTACCCCCTACCAATTTCGCTCATTTTTATACTCAAGATTTTTCTTTATCTATACTATTTACAAAATTATCAAGATCGGATAAACCATACTTCAGATATCCGCGGACAAACATTCACCTATTTGACCCTCTATCTTCATAACCCTCCTACCAATTTTGTTCATCTTCGATCTCGCCTTTTTTATCTAATATATTTGCCTATGAAATTTAATCAAGATGAGATAAACAATGTCTCAAGTTATCGTCGTAAAAAGTTTTTCATACTTTCATACAAACAACCTAACTAAGTTCGGTCAATTAAGGTGGTCAAAAAACTTGGAATAAAACTCGTGATTTTTACAATTTAAAACAAACATAATGAGAATTTGTTTATAAAACGAACTGTTTAGTTATTTGGCAAAGTAAATACAGCTGTAAATTCCCCAACATTTCACTAATTGCACTTGATGACGTAAACAACAGAAATCTAATCTGAATTTTACAGACGCCCGTGGCTCGGGCGGGCTGTGAAATACGGGGGTGGCTGTTATCAGGCTCGCGCACGCCTCCAATCGACTGATAAGCGGCCCCAGTCTCCCCTCACTATTTCATAGGTGATTTTTAACTTTAAGATTTATATGACTGTGTTGATACAAACATACACAGTTGGAACATGAGACAATTATGGATTTACAGAATTAATAGTTTTGGGGATTTGCTAAATAGATACTTTGTTAATTGTGGGTTAAAGAGTGAAGTAAAATCACATAGCTATCTATTCTGTAAAACACAATCATTGTGAATAAATTATAGTGTATGTATGTGTATTATTAAGCTTTATGAATCGTTAATAAAAATTTATACGCAAATAATAATCAGTTTATGGGTAGATGTTATCAGGCCCGCGCACGCCTCCAATCGACTGATAAGCGGTCCCCAGTCTCCCCTCACTATTTCATAGATGATTTTTAACTTTAAGACTTATATGTGTTGAAACAATCATGTATTACAATGTATTGAGTTAACGGTTTCAGAATATTGCGTTAAAAATTTACAAAAATTAAAATAAATCATAGAGCACGATTACAATAAACTTTATAATATTTGAACAAACAAAAATAATATATAGAGATTCACTTAAGATATTTGTAAACTATGTAGATAAGTAATCATTAGCCTAACACATCCTTTTAATATTATAATTGCGAAAGTTTTTGAGGATATATGTATGTGTTTGTTACTCTTCTACACAAAAGTACTGAATCAATTATGAAACTTGGTAAACATATAGGGGAGTAACCGCTTGGCTAGGTTATCATACGCGGGTGTAACCGGTTGGCTCGGATAGTAATATATAATTCAATAAATAAATACTGTAAACAAAAGTATTTTAATAATATTATTGGGTGAAACAGGGCGCGGCTAGCAGTGTATTTAGACCTTATATCTATGGTATGAACCGTCCGGTGTCGTTATCGGCGCGCCGGGGTGGCCGATCGTCCGATTGTGCGCGTGATGTAGCCGACAATGTCGCGCCGTGTTGCGCCGTGTCGCGCCGTGTCGCGTATCACGACGCGACGCGACATTACGTACATAGATGCTTAACTTGCTGTAATAAACTAATTTGCGCTGCCCTTTCATTGTCACCTACACTATTATAAAGAGGAAAACTTTGTTTGTTTGGTTGTAATAGGCTCAAAAACTACTGGACTGATTTTATAAATTCTTTCACCATTCCAAAGCTACATTATTCACGAGTAAGTATATATTAGGCTACGGGAGCGAAACTCAAACTCATATTGAGAAGCAATGCACTTCAAATTAAAGACTTTTCAAAATGATTTCTTAGATCTTTCAATCGTCAAACAAATTCTTCTCATATTATGTATAAATTACAGAATACAATTATATTTAAATTCCACTCACAATTTAAATCGTGTTTTCGAATGTGGAGGTTTTCATAATTAATAAGGTGGTATAAACCCCATATTAGCGTCCATTACTTATCTCATACACAAACCAAAACGAATGTAATGAAAATACTGTATCTAGCACGCAACGAATCTCTTACAATTGAAATGAATCGTACCCCACTGAACAAAGCGAAGGAAATCCCACATTAACATCCATTACTTAGCACATACTGAGAATTAAATTAACCGTACGTAAAGACCGTATACAGCACGCAATGTACTACAAACAATCGGAACGATCGCGTAGTACCAACAGGTAGGCTTTAATTGGGACTTCTTGAAATGAGCTACATTTTCCGTTAACGTAATACGCAGTACTTTTCGTAATGGTCTTCTAGTATGGGTCTATTTTATAGGGAAATAAGTTGAAGGGGATTAGTTATTTAGATGTATAAAAATACAACTAAATAACTCTCGCTCCTATAAATACAAATAAATAAATAAGGCTCGCTCCGAGCTACACCTCGCGCTGTAAGGTATAAATCAAAACTTTTCATCACATCCAAATCGTCTATTTGAACCCGGGGGGGGGGTTTCTTTGTAACCTCCTTACCAATTTCGATTATTTTCGAAAACTATATTTTCTTGTCTCAACTTTTTGTCTACTCGCGGGGATCGAACCCACACCCTCAGGCGCAATAGACCAATTGCTGACCACTGCGCCAATCGGGTCGTCAAATAAATTATGTATCTCTTATAATATTCGCTTTACATCCACCGCGTCTAGATTCCTTGCATACTCAGCAGGCGAAACAATTAGCAACTTTTTCCTTAGCATACTCGGCCACCCTATCAGAAATTCAACAATGACGCGATACCGCGGCAATATTTTAAAATCGATGTTTTTATGAATCGATAATTTGTTCGGCTCGTTTCGGCGCGACGTTTCGAGCCAATCGATTCTTATCTCGATGTCACAACGCTTTGTTTCGATTCGGCCCAGCATCGAGCATGTTCTCTTGAAGCATTTCTTGCTAACGTACGAAAAGATGTTATCTTGTGCGGCTTGCAAATTTGCTGTTGCGCTGCTTTGAGAAGTGTCATTCAAAAATGACATTTGTGCCTTCGTTTTATGGTTTTGAATTGTCAGCGATGTTGGATCGGTCGCGATTCTAAGTTTGTGTTCTCTTGCATGCCAGTGCAGGACCTCAGGTGTGCTCGATGGGTAAAATTTGATACTTTCTTGTCACTGGGAAGGGATCCATTGAAATTCGAATAACTAATTCGGTACTGTGAACCGTGATGTGTAAGAAAATTAATTAAATAGTGTTTTTAACGAGCTGGTTGCTCATGAATTGTTTAAAGTTGATTTATGAGAGCATTTTAAGTGAAATACGTTTTATATGTGATAATTCGGCATCGTTATGTTTGCTTATATAAGTCGAGGATATCAGCAGGGCTATTGCGTATCTTCGTTGACAACTGAAAGTATAGATCACCTTGCAAAGTGACCAATAATGACATTTAACATTTGGCAAACTACTGTGTCCAATAAAAATGACGTCATGCGCATTGAATCAATTTGATCGACACCGTAACTCATTTAGCCACGAAACCTATATAAAATTAATAAAAAATATCTATGGTCGTTTTGCTTTCGAAAAGTAATCAAAACAAAATGGAAAATTTAATTTGATATCACATCACACGCAGTTAGCAAGGTCTGACAATTAATCACTTGTAATTAAATATCTATAATGTTTCGAGTATTTTACACACATCTATACTATACGAAGTCTCTGTCTGTCTGTATGAACGTGAATGGATTTTTGAAGTTCACGCCAATAGATATCGTGATTCCTGACAAAGGTATAAAAGTGTATAATTTTTTGTGTTTTATGTTAATTATTGAATTATATTTAAGTAAAGTTGTGTGTCGAAGAAATTTACAGTATAATATGATATTTATGAAATACTAGCTGTACCCCACGGTTACACCTACGTATATCTTCCGTTCCTTTGGTATTTCTTTAGATAAAAACTATCCTATATCCTTGCTCGGATCTTAAACAATATTTGTTCAAACTTCATCCAAATCGGTTCAGTGGCTTAACCGTGACAGATACACAGTTACATATTATAACAGCTGCTACACTATATATCCAACCTATCACCAACATCAGCGTTTTGAGCATCTGTCTGCAAGAACAGGAAAACATTATATTGATGGTTTCCATCAATTGCCGGATATTGGAGCTATCAGCGATCTTCGGACTTCAGTGATCACCCTAGATAGTTATATTGCTTTATTTGAAACAGGTTTCGCACGGTTACACGAATTATAATTAAAAGTGACTTATTAAAAGATTCATAATTGAATAAGGAGAAAATAATTTTTATAATAAAAATGTTATTAAAATACTTTATTCACACTATTTATTACATTATATATTATTACATACATCTCTACCTGATGATGAATTGCCGATCCTACTTGTATTTATAAGAGCAAAAGTTTGTGACGATGTATGTATGTTTGTTAATCTTTCACGCAAAAACTACGCCATGGATTTGGATGAAACTTGGTATACATGTAGATAAAGATCCAGAAAAAAACATAGGCTACCTTTAATCCCGGATTTCACATCAATAGGTCGGTAATATACCAAAGGATTTCAATTTAAATAATAATAATTGCATATAAATGCTATAAAATACCAATTTGACTTTTCTTAATGGTAAATTATCTTAAACATTAACCAAAATAAGGAGTAATTGTATTAACACTATATTCGGTACATTATAATACTTAACTCAGTAATATTACCAGTTTTTTGGGCATACTCTTTAACGATAGTGCAATGGGACCTTAAAAGATAAAATTTAAAATTAAAATAATGTTCTTGCTAATGATTATATTTGCTTTATTGCATCCGATTACGGCATGTTCCAAGTAATTGAATATTTAAAGTATTATTTGGTCTTTATTTATTAGCGACTCGCTTTGGTGGTTTTTGCCCGGTTCCTTTAAAAGACGGAATGGCATAGTAAAATAAATTAATTAATTAATATTCTGGGACTTTAACACTACGCCATATAGTCCCAAACTAAGCCAAGCTTCTACTATGAAAACTAGAGAACTGATAGACATACTTAAATATATATTTTTTTGTAAATACATACATACTATAGATAGATAAACATCCAGACAGCAGAAAATTACAATGTTCATCACATCATAATTTTGTACTCGTAAGGATCGATCCCACACCATTCAGTACCATATACCATAGCCACATCCACTGCGCCGGTAGTTATGTTAACGCCACGTTTATTATATAGCTTTAGACTTACGCCTAGTAGGATTTTGTACTGTCCGTAAGTAAGACTAATATTATAAATGCGAAAGGGAGTTTGAATGTTTAGAAGTCTGTATGACTATGTTTGGTTTTCGAATAAGAGCGTTAAACAAAACATTACCAACATACCTATTAAATTAAAAAATAGTAATGTGACACATTACCTAACCTGAGTTTAAACGAAGATTAATGCGGCGTTACATCATCCACGACGGACGAGTGCGAACTTCCACCGATAAACTTTTTACTTTTTAAAGACTCAAATTGCGCAGTTAGGTATATCACGTTGAAAAATTGTATACCAAGGGTCGGCCGCCCTGAGGCGGGCAGATAAAGGCGGGAAAAAACGCGTATTTGTAAAGTAGACTTTATATTTGTCAGCCCGCGAAGTTTCGTAATTGCGATGAAGTGATGTTTAGATAAGGGTACTTTTGTTTGAGTTTGTTTTGAGTGTGTAGGCTTTTATTGATGTGTTGATTCGCGAAAATTGTATTGATTGATATGATTTTCCCTTTTTTAAGGTTCTGAACCTAAAAGGTAAAACGGAAGCTTATTGCTAAGCCTCCGCTGCCTGTCTGTTTGTCACAAGTTATGTATTTCCATTGCCGCTATACCAACAAATACAAAAATAAAAATGTTGGAGAGAGTTGTAGAGAACCCTTCCTGCGTCAGTCCAACTCGCACTTGGCCGCTTTTTTAATGTTTTTAAGTAACGACAATATTGACTTTAAATTCAATAATAATGTAAACTGAAAGTTATATAAACAAATACAAATAGATAGACGCAAGAATCAACATAAATTCCTTAATAGCTTTGAAGGAGTCAAAGGCTATGAAACAAAACGAAAGGTCACAGTCCTTCAGAAACTAAATAAATAT
>LQNK01001785.1:62536-77665 GCA_001586405.1 Phoebis sennae | reverse complement strand
ATAAATAAATGTAGGACCACCAAGAAGGTTGATCGAAGCATGCAACCAAAATAAAAAGAATACATACGGCGCGCTGTCTGCCTTTCTATGAACTTGGCGGATGCTGCCGCGTTTCTAGATCAAAATTGAAGTGCAATAACCATAATATATCATCGATTTCACTAAAATACAAAGATAAGTCCAATTCACCATGATGATCAATGAATGAGTAAATTGTTAAACGTGTATTTTTTGATATTTATGTTTACTCGTCAAATGTGTTTTTAGGGATTTTAGGAAATTAAGTCTCTGAAATTTTTAAATTTAAAATCCCCTAACCGGCAAGGTATCTGCGACACTTTGTTATTGTGGATGTTCGTGGGCTGCGGTCAGTCAAAAATAAATAAATAAAATATTTTTAAAACCTCGAATTTGAATCAAAGTGAAATTATATTTTAGAGAAGTCATTTTATATGTAAAGTGGAATATAAGCATAGACAATTAAATATGGTCAACTTCTAGTCCAATTATGACCCTAAAGTTTGTCTATGTCTAGAAAACGTTTTCATAGACTACAAAAGTGCGAAATATTTAAACGATAAACTAAACAGGATTATCAGTACATGTCTCGGGGCGGTTTAAACTTTTTTACCGAGACCAGAACACTGGATAAATTGTAGGGCGATAAGTCACCTAAACGAGGTTACGTTAAACTCAGTTTAAGTGGAGTTGGCCCCGGGCTAACTCCTAAGTTTGAAGAGATTTTTTTTTTAATTTGATGAATTTGTTATCTGTGGTGAATGATTTGATGTGGTTATTAGGAAAATATTTTCAGAGTTTTCTTTTTTTAAATATAATTTTCTATTGATGGTCTAATAAGATGTTGACTGACTATGAAAAATTGTGTACTCACATTAAAATCAGCGCACCCATTTCTGAGCTATGTAGCAAATATGCAAAATTAAAATGTATGATTTTAAAAACAGATTTAATAAACAGTAATAACTAAGATGAATGAGTAATTATTATATAGATATGAATAAATATAAATAAATAAATAAATTTGGAACCTTGCCTATATAAATATAGAGTTTCACAATCAACCGATTGTTGACAGTAGTTTTTCTGTGAAAGAGTCACAATCACACATCCTCAAAAACTTTCGCATTTATGACATAAGTAGGATTATAAATTATCATATGTCAGCTAGTTTTATAATACAGCCCTTTAATGAGATCCTAAGCCTTTCTCAAGCAAATAATATTAAAATATGCAACTAAAACAGGGACTATAAATCGTGTGACGTCGTCATTAGCAAAGACTTCAATGAGTGGGCCCCTTTATCTAATTTATGGGCTCCGTGAAGAAATATCGATAACTTTAAATTTCCTATCATAACATTTGCCGTTCTAGGACGTTCCACGTAACGTTATTTATTAGCAACTATTGATTAAAATGTCTGATTGGGATAATTTTGAGACAGTTAAATATTGCAAATCAATGCTGAAATTTTGTTAAAATACTTTCAGTAAGAATGGTTTATGTAAGAATGGTTCTATTTAAAGAAACTAAATGGTTTAACAATGTAATAAGTTAGGGTGCAGTTACATAATCCGTTAAAGATTTTGTAGCATTTATATAAAACTCAAAGGTGACTGACAAAGTGATCTATCAACGCATAGCTTAAACCACTGGACGGATCGGGCTGAAATTGGCATGCAAGTAGATGTTATAACGTAGGCAACGGGAATGGGAAAAACAGATATATACGCGGGTGAAACCGCGAGGCACTGCTAGTTTATACATACTATTGAAACGTGAAATAGTGCTTACGTACGTAGATCATATAATTGTAATTTTTTATACTTGACAATATATATTTGGACCTTAAACAAGGATCTTAAAGACCGTATGACTGTAAGATATGGCCCAGTTCCTATGAATCACGGAACGTCATAATGTAACAGATACGAATCGTTTGCATTAACAAGCGGTTATATTCAACCAATCGGAACCACGTTTTAGTGTTTATGTTAACGCCACGTTAAAGATACGAATTAGACTTACGCCTAGTAGGATATTGTACTGTAAGTATAACGACTCGTTTTATTTTTATAGGAACCGTCATTAGTCAATAGAAGATCCTCGCATTTCTTTAAAGACATCTAGCGTCATATTGAAAAATGATCGCTTAAGTTCACTTCGCATTCGAAAAATAACGAAATATTTTTATAATAAATAATATTTCGTAACAAAATATATTACTTACGGTTTCCTTAATTCATCACACATGTCGTTACTTACACATTAGCGGCTATGGTACTTACCTGGAAGAAATAAATTATATTAATGTATGCATATTCAAGACATTCGATGATTTGTGTAGATTCAATAATGAGGGAAAAAACTGCGAATTTACTTGATAATACTAGACTATAAAAACTAATAATCTTTAAATAATGAGGGAGTAAATTTAATGCGTATTAACTTGATAATACTAGACAATAAAAACTACTAATCTTCAAAATTTATAAAGAAATTCTTTAAGCTTTAGTTATTTTGATACCTTAAAATTTCTAATTTTATATCATAAATTAATGTAAGGCCTAATTTAATAAAAGAGAATATTCTCGTAAATAAATAATTTACAATTTATTGTATTTGAGGTAAGCTGAACCTTGTATTATACCTCGATTTAGAACTGCAGATCTACTGGTGAGTAACTGGGATAAATCTAAATAAACCCAGAAAATTTTAATTTTCTTCGGTCTTGCTCCCATACCATAATGTTATAGGTTTATATAGCCTATGTTACTCGTGGATAATGTATCTTTCGAATGGAGAAAGAATTTTTATAATCGGTCCAGTAGTTTTTGAGTCTATTCATTACAACCAAACAAACGAACAAGCAAACCAAGTTTTCCTCTTTATAATATTAGTGTAGATAATTAAAAACGAACGCTTCGTATCTACCAAAATAGTTTTTTGAGTGGTTTCCACATGATTGAGTATCAAACAATCGACCCCACTAACATTAGGGCTATTAAACCTTTTGTTACGATGGTCCTTCGAGCAGGAAATGTGTGATACAATGGAGTGATTGGTAAAGTGCGCACGCGCCACCTCTCATCGCTTCCTGCTGAATTCTATGATAAACAAACTTTATATTATTATTGATTTTATAGTAAGTATGTAATGTTTTAATCTGGTGTAAAGTACGGTCTCATTAAAAAAATTGTAACCACTTTTATGTACCTAAGTTACAAGAGATAGATATTGTATTAAAAATTAAAGTTACATTTAATTTAATTTATAATTGCTTTACAAACAATTTTATGGGCTTTTCATACTTCTAATGTATTTATTTACATACTAGCTGTTGCGCGCGGCTTCTTCTTGATGTGTTATAATATCTGTAATATAGTCTACGAGTATGTTCATCAGGGATAATATAGATGTAGAATTCCAATGGCAAAATAATTTTTCAAATCGGTCAACTAGTTTCGGAGCCTGTACCATTCAAAATAGCACACAAAAAAATCTTTCCTCTTTAATATTAGTATAGAAAAAAATAAAAATTAGAACAAAACGATGGTATCGTATGATTGCTTGGTATGGTAAATATGGTTATTGATCTTTTTTGGCTCCCGTGTTTAATATGTAGCTTCTAATACCCATAAATTAATAGAATGGAAAGACATTCCATTATCGTCACTGGTATGCTCACAGGCCATGATCCCGATATTTCTCGATTCGTTAAATCATGTCTACCCCAGATTTATAACAAACCACAACAATTCGATTAGAATCGAAATAATTCGGTAAATAATCGGTTTCTTTACCGAATTACAGATGTCACGATAGTCGAGTGAATTATTTCTCGAATAGACACGTAAATCGATTTTTATCGATATCTGTGTGGGCTCTTACGAGTCTAATTTGTTTGAAATGTATTAAATTACTACCGATTGATTTTAGATATAAGCTATAGCTTTAATCTAATTATAATATTGTTAATATTGGGCCGCCGAGTGGGGACTTGAAAAATATGCTATGTATTATATGGCGAGATATGTAATATTATTAGTAGCTTTAAACTATCAGTGCGCTCCTGTAGCATATTGATATGTATATAGCCTATGTTACTCGTGGATAATGTAGATTTCGAATGGTGATAAAATTTTTAAAATCGGTCCAGTAGTTTTTGAGCCTATTCATTACAACCAAACAAGAAAGTAAGAAAGAAAAGAAAGAAAGAAACAAACAAATACAGTTTTCCTTTTTATAATTAGTGTACACGCAAATGGACGTATTTAAGCAACCACTGGTCTCGAGATTTACTTACATTTTGACTTTGACGTTTATTTACATCATAATGTTATATACCCACTCGATATATGGGTTTATATATAGTACTTATATTAATGCCTGCTTTTTTTATCTGTGGGATCTTGTTGCTGATTGAAAGTACCTTAAAAACCTCTTTAATATATGTAGCTCAATGTTGGTGTTGGATCCTTTCTGCTTAAGTACCTCTAAATATTGTATTTTTACTAAAAAAGTAAAAAAAAATCGATCAACACAGGTAAAACCGCGGGGCGAGGGGCTAGTGTTATATTAAAATTGAAACCGTTTTTAATATTTTTATCTTTTTATTATATTTATAAGTAAATAAATTGTTTATTAGATTTACGATATCACTTATAATAATAGCTGTTTCAACTTTGGTATCTCAATATCATCGCTTCTATTATGCAAAATATTAATTAATTTATTCAAAATGAAGATTTTAATAGTTTACAATAATTTAATATGTTATCTTGTTTGTCTATTTTTATTGATCTTATAATTATTGTAAGACATACGTTGCTATGTAAGACTGGTTGTTTTATATTAAGTTTTCGATAAGAATGTTGTTTCTCTTTATAATATAGAAATTACTAGTGGCTCGCTCCGAGCTATACCTTGCGTTGTAATGTTTATATTAATCAAGACATTCATGTTTATATTAATGTTACACTTAGACATATATATTTTTATATTAAAACTCAACTATTTAAACGTGACTTTCACCAAAAATGTACAATCGCCGTCGCTTCGTTCGGTCAATTATTACTGCTTATAAAAACTATTATAAAACAGTTACATCACAAACACAAAACGCTACCAAAGTCCCGATTTTCAATATTATTTACTAACTTTGGGAAGTTTCTTTGTATTCCTTTAATTGTATATTTTATATCGCAATTGTTCACAAATAAGATTTTCAAAATGTTTTCCATTTTTATTTCCCTGCGCTATTTATTTTAACACTTCATATAAAGTTCTTATATTCATCACTCTCAAAGAAAATAATTTATAAAAATTAACTAATAGAAAATTGTACCAAATCGAAAGCTTTAAAAATCTCATTTTGTCTCATATATCTATACATATAATAAAACAGTAACCGAACCATTTCTGTACATTGAATATTTTTCAAAAAGAGTTAATGGTATGCAATATGTATGTTCTATAGATACCAAAACCATGGTTAAAAAAATTTTTTTCTGTTTGTCTGTTTGTCTGTTTGTATGTGCGTCAATCACGTAATAACCACTGGGCAGATTTTGATAAAATTTCACACGCTGATAGACCAATACTAGGTTCAACTTATAGGCTACATTTTATTTGAAAAAAAATATTTTTAGGGGTGGCTTTCCATACATGTGAACGGAGGGTATAAAAATAAATTCACGAATAGATAATTAAATGAGGTGTCATTCGACAGGTCTTTAAAAATGAAATAAAGGTTTCTAAATGCGTTTTTTGCTAAAATAAATATTTTTTGAGATATACGCTTCTAAAGTCGTGAAAATGTTATACCACGTGACAATGTGAGATTTTGGTTGAGTTGCGAACATGCTTTTTTATACTCTTAACGTATAGATTAAGATATTAAAACACTAAATGAATGCCCTAAAACCTTAAAAAATAATTAACTCTCCGCCCGCGGCTTCGCTCGCGTGAGCTTCAATTTTCTGTATTTAGAAGAGACGCGCGCACTGTGAGATTTTGGTCAAAACTATTTCCATAGAAAATTATAAAAAAGCTATAGACATGCGCTCATATAAGCGGTCCTTCAACCGTAATTTTTTAAACTTTTGTTGTGCGCCTATAAAAAGTACAGAAATTAGTGGCCCACGCGTGCGAAGCCGCGGGCGGAAAGCTAGTCAGATATAAAACATACAGTTACCAAAAACAGAATCCATAATTATAATATATTCATTCATCCATTATATTACCTCCTAAACATGACTTTTACGATCAAAATCATAAATAAGTAGTCAGAGCGTAAGACAGTAACTTGATATCCACAAAAATATTTGTAATGCTATACGAAATCGTCCAAAAACACGATGTAAGATCTTATCAGCCCACAGATTCTGTAATATCATATTTTTTATCTGTAGATTGTATAATCTGTGGATGAAATGACATACATTAAGGCGCCAAATTAATAATTGAACAGCTTTTCGTTTTCGGTAATTTTCTAGTTTTATTATGTTAAAAATATTTTGGTTTTGATATTATCTGTTATGACTGATATGTTACAAATGGTAATACTTGGAAATTATATTTCATTAATTATTCAAAACATCCATTAAGTTTGATAGAAGAGTAATATGTTTACTTATTTATAAGTCTTTTTTAATCGTCAACTCATAAATTGAGTAGACGAGTATTTTAAAGATGTATTAATTTTAAGATATCTCAAAAATAATTTCAATTCTAGATTAAAGACGAATTTTTATTGATGTTAATTTAATTAATTGCCAACAATACTTTTTGAATTAATAATCATATTTTATGTTTTTATTGAAAGGTAGTAAGTACCATATGTAAAAAAATGCGTGGTTTCTGTGATGAAAATTATATTATGTTTGTTAGTTAAGTACACTTTTATATAGTAATTACTTTATAAAAAAAAAATAATAAATGGGTGATTTTCATCATCATTGACGAATCTCATTGTCACATCTTATTTTCGTAATACTTAAGTAATAATAATAAAAGACAATATACGATTACATTAAATTTCCCCAAGTAATAAAACATTTCTACCGTTCACAAATAAATAAAACATTACATCAATGTCAACAATACTATCTATTGATAACACATTATTTACTATAATCCTTATCTTAAAAGATTACAAGATATTATTTGTAATTAAAGATAGCCCTTATCTTTAAGATCAAACAAATGTCAACAAGATATAAAAGATAATATTTGGCAAGCTATTTTGGTTTTTATAGACATTATTAAAGGAAACGGTTTTGTAAACATGATTGTAGTATTTGATTTTAGTTGATAAGGTAAGGAATCTTTTTATAAGTAATCGACACTATCTTTTACCTGATCTTGAGCTACTCGTACAAGGTAAATTTTAAATTGTAATTGCATTCTTGTCCTTAAATGAGGAAGTCAAAACTGCTTCAGAAAATGACTTGCAATATTCAATACTCTTAGTATTAAAAACCCGTTAAATGTTTTTGTTTTAACGTGTTGCTCTCAAAAATTATATTGTTGATTTTATTATTTGGTTATGTAATGTTAGTTGACAATTCTATGTTGTGGAAAAAGTATACGTCGTCTCAGTGTCTGTGGAACTGAATATATTTTATTTTTTTTTAGCTTAGAAGTCAATCCATGGTACAAGCTTTAGTTAGTTTGGAACTGATTGGCGTTGTGTTAAATGTCCAGAAGTATTTATAATCCAATTCAAATTCAAAAAAAAATCTCTAAGTCTATCCTACATTGTTTCAAGTGCTACCTAGGTTAGAATTGTTACAGATTAAAAAAACCAAAACCATATCCCAACTTAGAATATTCATTAAAATTGTGCACAACATGATCATTATATAAACAGTCAAACATCGCAATCAATCACTTGTCTAGAAAGTTAATATTATTATGTTTCTATTCCTATTAATGATTGATAAACCTAGTAACTATTCATGATCGCTTGTAATAAGCTATATTATCATTAACTAGCTGCGCACCAGGGCTTCACTCTCGTGGGAATATCGGGATGATATAATATAGCCTATAGCCTTCCTCGATAAATGGACTATCTAACACTAAAAGAATTTTTCAAATCGGACCAGCAGTTTCTGAGATTAGCGCGTTCAAACAAACAAACAAACTCTTCAGCTTTATAATGTTAGTATAGATTTTACATTTTACTGGTTCTTTTGTGTTATAGCCTATCCTTCTCCCGTAGCATAATGTTATAGCCTATCCCTATTCGATTAATAGTCTAAAACAAAAAACATCCAATCGGGCCAATAGTTTCTGAGATTAGCGCGTTCAAACAAACTCTTCAGCTTTACATTAGGTAGCAGTTATTCCTGAAGCCAATATATAATGAAACAAATAAGAGTGAAATTCAGAAGTCGTCACCGTTGGTAAGATTAAATCGAACAGCAAACATTAGCCGATAGCGACTGATAAGCCTTATCAGACTCTGAAATGCCGATTTTACTGCATTTCATTATTTTTTAGATTGATGTTTGTGCTATGGACTTTGAAATTATTGTGCACAATATTGGCTATCATATAATTGTTTAATTTCATAGATTAATTAGACAAAATATTCAAATTCAAATCATTTAATTTTTCTTTTTTGAATGCTCTTTTGAAACGTCACATACATTTTTTTTTGTTTATTTACCACCGATTCGGAAGGCAGTGTCTACTGAGAAGAACTGGAAAGAAACTTAAGTTGTTACTCTTTTCAAAATAATAACATTATACATTACTTTAATTCATAGAGCTAATTAAACCCGTTTAAATATGTTAAGATTAAAAAACTGTTTTATGATTTATAAATGAATGAATGAAAAAAAATTACATAGACACAATAGTTATTATAGAATTTCACACAAATGGACACGCAGGAGTGAAATAATAATTACCTGTTATAACACAAATATACGGTACAAATATATTGTTAATCGTTTAATATAAATCGTAAATCTAACAAAGACTTTATAAATATTACTATCAGCATTTACGACGCATTTTCACTTTTTATCGTGTGTTTTGTTTGCTAAAATGTTGATATCAAACATTTTTTGATAATCACAAATACGCATTTAAATTTCAATTACTTCAAAACAAAGTAAGGTTTCTGAAAAAAATTTATAAATACATTGCCATGTCTTCAAATAAAACAGTTAAATATATCTTATCTTATGCAACATAATATTATACATATTATATTAAATGCAACGCACTTTGAAATCATGTTTTTTTGTTTTAACAATTAATAATTTTGTCAACAGGTAATTCCTGTTCCAGTTAAAACACCATTGAATTAATCGATAAAAACCATTTTTATACGTAAAGCTACGAATACATTAAATTGGAACATTTTGAAATTAAAATTCAAGGCTTTGTATGTTTCATATGCGATTAATTATTAAGAAAACCAACGTTTGAACAATTGCTTAAACTGCGAATACAACAGTCTTACACATGGACAATTTCACACAATTGCCTATGTAGAATGATTCATAGTTACATACCCCAAAATAAACACCACACAACGACACAACACAAATGTGTAACCGCGCTGGCCACTCAGTACCGACTGTTATCACGATAACGCAATCAGCCGCGATTTTTACGATCCCTTATCGGGACACGCCGGATTACACGCTGATAGCGATCATTACACCACTTGATTATTTACGTATTTATTTCATGAACATTGGAAATATTTTAACTATAAAAATGCAAACGCATATGGCTAAGTGAACAGCGATGTCGTGGCATTCTATCCAAATTATAATTTTATTTCAACAAGTCAAGTTAAAATGTTTTAGAAAAGCCTCATAATTATACACTATAAATTATAAGGGTAATAAATAATGTAATCACTAGGACAGAGGTGAAAACTAAAATGCTTATAGAGTACCAACTTGTTTTCTGATTCTAGAGTAGTTCGATGGCATTCTCAAAATAAGATGGATCCATACGCATTTGCGTAAAAAACATGAAATAGAATGAATCGTCGATGATTCCTTCTCAAAAAAGCCTTAAAAAGTTATGAAAGATTAAAGGCTTACATAATACTTACATAAAATATTACAATGTAAGAGCATTATTCATCAGGCTTTTTGGTGCAACGGCTTTTTATGAGGAAAAAAATCCGAACAATGTGATTCGAAACTGGTGATGCGGACAGTCGATGACATTGTCTATTGCTATTGACACCTTAACTCTTTGTTATTACTACAAATCACTAGATTCATTAAAATTAACTCTTTTAATTATTAGCTATTTGGATATTTTATTTGAAAGAAAGAAAGAAAGAAAAATCATTTATTTATCTCTACAACAGCACAGAAGAACATCATCACTATCACTACATAGTATAAAACAAAGTCGCTTTTTCTGTCATGTGTCATGTTGTATGTCCCTATGAACGCTCAAATCTTTAAAACTACGCAACGGATTTTGATGCGGTTTTTTTTAATAGATAGAGTAACTCATGAGGAAGGTTTTTATCAGCATTGCACCCGTGCGAAGCCGGGGCGGGTCGCTAGTAATTTCATAAATTAAGTAATAAAAAAGGGTAAAGTCATGATTGATGGAAAGAAAAATTAAAACTAGCACGTTTTGTGATCTACAAAAACCGCGAACGTCTGAAGAAGTTATGAACGAAGGCTTATTGAAAACATAAAACGCTACAATGTTACCGTTTCATTGTTTATTTATCAGTCCACTGGTGCAAGGAGTTTTTGTGAGGAAATTCCGAACAATGCGATTTGATCAGCTAGACAGGTGATGTGGACAGCGGTGATAATATTCTTTGTTTTTTGTCGTTGTGTTTAGAAGCGTTGGTTTTGCGTTGGAGGAAGTCGGATGTCGCAATGTCAAATAATTATGGAAATAGACAAAAAAAGTTGATATGATACAAATAAATAAATATGAATTTCTTAATAAAAAATTTAGTACTAGGATTTAATCACGTCAAATGGTTCAATACATTTATTTAAGACTAGCTGCTCCACGCGGCTTCGTTCTCGTAGCATAATATTATATATATAGCCTATGTTACTCGTAGAAATGAAATGAATGGTGAAATATGTAATTTGGAGCCTATTCATTACAACCCATCAAACATAGTTTTCTCTTTATAATATTAAAAATGCCTCTAAGAGCCTTAGAAAAATAAATGTGAGTTTCTGTTATTGCTTTTTTCCTAACGAGCCCGAATTTGATACGTACAGTATGGAGCTGGTCGATGACGACTACAGCTATTAAAAGTTCCTCAAATCTTTTCGTTAACATTCAATTGTCACATTGGGCACTAACTTTGCGCTGAGAACGGCTTAGACTGACTGACATGCGCTGTTACCCGCTGATACGTCACTCATGTTCATAAGTTTTCCCGCGAATTGTTAAAAACATTGCTTTTTGTTTTAATGCAGTGGGGTAATGTTTTACAAAGATAAATTATATTTTTTTAAATATACATTTTAAATTTTTCTTTAGCAGTGATGTTCTTTCGTTTTTAAGTGAATATTTCTTGTATAATTTATTATTATTATTTATTAAAACTATCGAATGTCTCTAGATGGATAAAGTCTGTTACATTCTTATATTTTTTAAGTCGTTTTCTTTTTAAATTTTCTAAAAATTCTGAAAATACTGAGTATGAGATGTTGGTACCCCTAACTTCAAGTGTAAACTAGTTGTAAATTAGTTTCTGGAGTAAACACTAAAATAATAAGCGCATCGATAATAGACACGTCTCCGATGGACTTCATTTCCGCGCGCACGTCCAACGATAACAAAGAAGTGTTGACATATTTAGAACAAGCCTGAAATCGAGCTGGCAACGACACGTCAGTGTTGCCACACTGGATTTTAATTTTCGAATCCATCCCGCAGTTGACGCGTCGCTTCCCGCGTTTTTGATGCAAACGTCAAATCCGGATTGCTTCCGTCGAAGATTTTTTTTGACAGTAAGCGATGAGTGACACGCGACGGGCACTGAAATGACTTTCCGAACTGAAATTGAAGCTTGATTGATTCCTATATCGTATTCAAACACGCGCCAACTTTCAATGCGAAGAATTTGATACAGTGACGTGTTTTTTATTTTGTAAGAACTTCGGAGTTTGGCAATTTCGTTCTTATCGTGTGTATTGTTGAAATTACGAGTGATTTATTAGAAAATGCCACAATCTTTTTACCTTCATGTATGTAATGTATTTTAGTAATAAATATTGTAATATTATAGATTACGTGCATTGCTAAAGTCATTATTTTTTATCTATAGACTCGATAAATTTGTGTTTAACATAGTTCCAATTTCAAATCCACGACGTTTAAATCTTTAGTCTATTCCACATAAATTTGAAAAAGGAACACATTTGTTGACAATTTAAAAATGGAAGCGGATTTTTGAGTCGGTACAGAGTGAGACCAGTGTCCGACACTATCTCTGTTCCACACGACCGCCTCCTCGATACTCGATTACAATAAGAATAAGCACATCACTATTGTAAAGGCGTGTTTACATACCGATGTTTTGTTCGTTTCATTGAAGTGTCCGTTTAAGCTGATAGGTGATTCTTTTACGTTGAATAAATTCGGAAACAGAAAAGTTTAGTACTTCACTTGTATATTTGGTTTTTAGGAGAAATATTAAGTATTCAAGACAAGTTTACAACCCAACCTGAGTTGATTTCAAGTTACAACAAATTAATAATTTTATGATCTTGTAAATTAATTAATTTTTTTTTTGATGGGCTACGTTTCTCTACGATTTTCTAATTTATTCACCTTTCGAATATGTCTATGGCATGCCAAAAATCTTAAAATAATTTAAAGTTATCTATACATATAATAAAACAGTAACCGAACCATTTCTATACATTGAATATTTTTCAAAAAGAGTAATTGGTATGCAATATGTATGTTCTATAGATACCAAAACCATAGTTAGAATTTTTTTTTTCCGTTGTCTGTTTGTCTGTTTATCTGTTTGTATGTGCGTCAATCACGTCATAACCACTGGGCAGATTTTGATAAAATTTTACATACTGATAGGCCAATATGAGGTGCAAATTATAGGCTACATTTTATTTGGAAAAAAAAAATATTTTGGGGGTAGCTCTCCATACATGTAAACGGAGGGTAAAAAAATAAATTCGCGAATACGTCATTAAATGAGGTGTCATAAGATAGGTCTTTAAAAATGAAATAGAGGTTTCTAAATATGTTTTTTGCTAATTTAAATATTTTTGAGATATACGCTTCTAAAGTCGTAAAAATGTCATACCAAGTGGAATGTGAGATTTTGATTGACATCATGTCATGTCTTTTTTTACTCTTAACGTAAAAACACACAATAAATTCTCAAAAACCCTCAAAAAATAAGTAACTCTCTGCCCGCGGCTTTGCTCGCGTGGGCTACAATTTTCTGTATTTTGAAGAGGCGTGCGCACTGTGAGATTTTGGTGAAACTTATTTCCATACAAAATTATAAAAAAAACACAATATATATGCGCATATATCAGGGGTTCTGCAACCGTAATTTTTTTTAACTTTTGTTGTGCGTCTCTAAAAAATACAGGAATTAGTAGCCCATGCGTGCGAAGCCGCGGGCGGAAAGCTAGTTTTATTTATAAAATTCGACTAAGTATTGCATTGAAATTATTTTTATTATACTTAAAATAATTGTAAAAACTCACGTGAATTGTAAATGAGTTTTGAGAAAAGCTTCACCATGTTTAAAGAAAGTGTTGTTTATTTGTTGTTTATTAAGGAGAGTTATTTTTATAACTACCAATTAAGGTTAATTAATTTGTAAAAGGATCATAAGGAAAGATAATAAACAATGATTATGAAATAATGGATAAGTTATCGCGGTTTGATAAAATACTACAGAATATTTTAAATCTTGCATTTCATTTAACACTAGTGACCCGCCCCGGCTTCGCACGCATGCTTTTACTAAATACACTTCACAGAAAAACTGTGAACGTTGTATATGAAAATTAGTAGTTGATAAATTTCGTAGGGTACTGTATGCGTTTGCAATGTAAGCGGAATAAAATTAAAATTAACGATATCACATTAGAAACCTCAAAAATGGCAATACTTCTCCACTATTTAAAAGATTTAAGCATACAAAGGGACATAGGGACAGAGAAAGCGACTTTATTTTATCCTATGTAGTGATGATAATCGTTTAACTAAACTAATGTTATGAAGAGGAAACATTATTTTGTTTTTATATGTATGTTTGTACGCGGACGTCATCTATCGATATTACCCCATTTTCACGACATCGGCAGAGGACATCCACGTATGTGTCTGCTGATGTGTAGAGGGGGCTTTAGAACAGTGCATCTTTACTGAGTGACGTGGAACAGCTAGTGTATATACTTTTATTCCTTTAACATTTACTTTTATTACTTCAACTATACATCCATCGTACAGTAACTCAAATCTATTCGTATCGCAAACAATCGATTTTGTTGTTTGTCAATTTTATCAAATAGTGTTACCATGTTTCGAAACTGCAACACTATTGCCAACATAACAATGGCGCCAAGAACTTAATCGAAATATAAGAGCCATTTTAATCCAATATGGCGCCTGCAGATGCAATTGTCACGGCCCGCTGCGCCCACCGCTCCTTGTTTTTACTCGATTGCTCGATTATTCGATTCTTGTTTTTCGAGTGCCCGGCCACAGATACTGTTTGTACCGACCTGTCATATCGACTCTTTGTTTTGGCGGGAAAAAAGCGAACAAGATAAAAAGTCTCCCGAGCAAATTGGGCGTCTCTGTTATAAACAACGGAGGTGGAACGCTCGATAGCGGACAATAAGCGTCCGATTCATTTTTTCGATTCGAATACCTGCGTTGATTGTTTTCAGTCACCCGCGTTTTGTTGCGCTAGTTTCGCGCGCTTCGAGCTGTCACTTTGACGGTTCTTTTTTTTAAACAAAAGATTCGGAAGCAGTTCATTGTTCCGTGCTAACACGGGTGAGTCTACAAGTTGGGATATTTATGTACGTTCGGCGTTCGGTGTTGCATCCTTAATAGGTATATCTGGACAACGTGCGGACCGTTATCTCG
>LQNK01001785.1:36251-52370 GCA_001586405.1 Phoebis sennae | reverse complement strand
TAATACGGCGATTGTAGCTTAAGGAAGATAGTTTGGGTAAGCCGTTCGCTAGGTTCTTACGCAAAATTAATGGAGAAGCAAATGAAATTTATGCCACGATACAACGTCGTATGGAAACAGTCCTGCTGTGATATTCGATATTATTAATTGGAATCTTTATAATTAATTCAAATTGGTGTTTATATTTTGCAATATTTTGGTGCGAACGAGATTATTTATATTTTGACCCTGAATATTCTTTAGTGCAGATGGATATAATTCTTTATAACTACATATTTTTTTTCTCTTTTATAAAGTAAGTATCTACTATATTAAAGATAAACAATAAAGTTTTTAAATTTACGACCATTTTCAATATTCTATATGTCCCTTGATTTGTTTACTAAAGTTAGACAAAACTATCTATTGGCTTATTTTACTTACTTATTTTGATTTCAATATTCTACCGACGCATAGCCTTTGCTATGTGTTATGTGTATTTAACACCATAAGATAGATAACAACCTATCCATAATCTTTGATACATTATCGAAAACGACCGAAAATCCATTAACAATCTATAATCCTTAGGATACTCAAACGCTATAAGGTTAAAACTACACAAAAATAAAGTTAAAAGTACGGAATAAAAAATAAATCATTGAGCCCCTCTTAAGCCGTCAGCAGATTTATATCACGAAAAAAGTCACCCGAGGAAGGCAATGAGCGAATGGACAAAACTGATTGAATTAATAAAATTAATAAATAATTATTGTACAAAGAAAAGATACACTCAATTGAGATCAAAACTGTCACCTCCTAAGACATTTTAATTACCGCGATCACACCTCACTTCTGGAATATTAAGATTTTTATTCACTGATCGTAACCCTAACACCCTATCAAATGAAGTATGAAAGTAAAAGGAATTGATAACTTAAAAATCTCTCAATCATAAGTTTTACTGGCCAGTCTTAGTCGAGTATGACAAATAAACAAATCTGTATCAAGTAATTAAAAAAAAACACCTCATATGAAACGCAATAACGCAGATCATCGAGGCACTTAGCCAGACAGCAGAGTTCCATCGTGGAAAGGCAGTGTAGGCAGGGAAAAGACCAAAAGACGATACCACCGAGAAAATATAATAATAACAGTTCAACTATTTTACATATACCTTACTCTCGATATAATGTGTAATACTAACACTTTCTATCAAGTAGGAAAATAAAAGAAATTAATAGTTTAAGAACATCTTCACACAATAATAAGCTATACTAGGGAAATGAATTCAAAAGTACGAAATAAAAAAAGAAATCATCGAACACTTAGCTCGTCAGCAGATTTCCATCGTGGAAAGGCAGTGGCAGGGAAAAAGCGAATGGGCGATACCATCGAGAAAAAACATAGCAAGTCAACTATTTTACACATACCTTACTCTCGATATAATGTGTAATACTAACAGTCCCTATCGAGGAAAATATGGAAATGAACGGCTTAAAAGCATCTTTAGTTCAATAATAAGCTTCAGGGAAATGAATTCAAAAGTACGAAATAAAAAAAGAAATCATCGAACACACTTAGGCCGTCAGCAGATTTCCATCGTGGAAAGGCAGTGGCAGGGAAAAAGCGAATGTTCGATACCATCAAGGGCCATCGACTGTGCGCGCCGTATCGCGCCGTGCCATTCCGGCCCTCTCAGGTTATCGAGTGGTTTGTAACGGATAGAGTGCCGTGATTAGCCAATAATGCATTTTTACACCTTATTTTGATTTTACGGCTTAGGGCGGTTTACTGTGACGATTCTTAATATAAGTTCACAGTATATATACTTATATATCGAGTGGTTTGTAACGGATAGAGTGCCGTGATTAGCCAATAATGCATTTTTACACCTTATTTTGATTTTACGGCTTACGGCGGTTTGCTGTGACGGTTCTTAAAAATTTGTTCATAAAGTTAATAATAATGATATGTTATAGACAGAATAGTTTACGATGGAATTAATGAATGAATAAAAAATTGGAGATATATCTTTTTAGTTTATTTTTAATACAAAAATTTTAACATTTACGTAATGAGTGCACCAGTATATATAAAATGATGTTTAGAAAAAAATGATAGACTGTATGTTCGTATGTTAGTATGAAAAAGTGTTCGACGATAACTAGAGTTTAACTAGAGTATCGTTTATCCGAATTATATATTTAAAAGTGAATATATCCGAGGGTGGTATCGAAGGCTATCTCTACCGAGAAAAACGGGCGAGAACAAATAAATAAATAAATTTTCAGGGTCATTTAACACTACGTCATCTCGCCCCAAACTAAGCAAAGCTTGTACTATGGAAACTAGTATTTATACATACCTTTTTTGTAAATACATACATACTATACATTAATCAACACCCAGAGAGTGGAAAATTAAAATGTTCATCATATAATTTTCTACTCTTGGGGCTCGAACCCACATTCTCCTCAATAGACCTCTACTGCGCCAATCGGGTCAAGAAACTGCAAGAAACTTGAGTAGACCTTTTAGCTCCTAACTATCGTTTGCATTTATGAAATGTTCGTATCGAGAATTAAATTTGCACAAGAGTGCGATAAAAACACATGATAATGGAGCCTTTAATACCTAACAAATTAACATTTGTATCGATAATTTGCAATTTAATTTATTACTGATGTAACCTTAAGCGAAGGCTTTAATCGAGTACTCGAGCAATCGATACAAGATCGATTACGCATCGATGATATCGAATAGAAATGTTAGCTTCCCACGTTCATTTCGGCAATTTAATATTACGTAAATAGAAGCTGTAAATGAATACTTGAGGAAGAGTATAATAAAAGTTGTTAATATTCAGTCCACAGATTAGAGAATATAAGGAGTGCGCCGGAGACTCGAGAGACGCCGAAAAGCAAACACAAAAACGTTTGTCTTGTTTGACGTAACATGTCACAAGGACTTCTTTGTTTTTCTAAAAAAAATGCGGTCTTGTGTTATAACATTGTAAACGTTGTTCCCAAAAGCAAAAATAAGAAGGTGGTCCTTTCACCTGTAACTAAAGATTATTTAACACGCACACAGATGCACGTGTACGTACGAGTAGTTAGCGTCACCTGAGTCTACGGCACACTCCATCTGCCTTTTACTCTCTAACCGCCGTTTTCAATAATGTATGAAAGATTATAAATAGACAAAAGTCATAGCAAAGGATATCCGTTGACACAATATTGAAATCAAAGTGCAAATAGATAGATTTATCTGACTTTAGTAAGCAAAACAAGGGATAGATAGAATATTGAGAAGGGCTGTTATTTGTGATTTTGTGAATCGAATATATGCACAAAACTATTTTACGTGCACAATTTGGAGATTCAAACCGGTGCTTTGCACGCTTGCTATTTGAATGAATACATCGCATAAGTAATACATATAAGTGTAATTTTAATTAATCCCTTGTCATAACCGAGTGTGAATTTACACCTAAAGTCCCGTATCGGACATCGAAGGCGGGACTCCGAAGAAAATTTATTGGCGAGGTTCGGCCTGCTCTTGTACTAAGTGAGAATGAATTTGATCTTCACTTCTAATATTATAAAGAGGAAAAATTTGTTTGTTTGTAATGAATAAGCTCACAATACTGAACCGATTTTGATAATACTTTCACTATACGTAAACTACATTATCCATGGGTAACATAAGCTATTTTTATTTATGACATTATGTTACGGGAGCAAAGCTAGTGTACAATATTTATTGAAATAGTACACTTTATGTTGATAAAAATGTGGTTTCTGTTATTGTATTACGTCCTTACGGTTACTATTCTGCTAATGATATAAATGCAAAAGTTTGTGAATAGGTATGTGTAATGATAGGCTACTATTAATATAATTTCCACGGTATGAAAAGTTAGATATGCAGGTGAAACCGCGCGGCGTGACTAGTTATACATAACCTTTGAATTAACTTACTTTTTACTTACTTACAACTTTGCTTGTCTCGTCATGTAACAGATTTTTGGATTAACTTACCTGAAACAAATCAAAATTTAATGAATATCAAGTACGAATTAATAAAAAAAAAAATCAATCGAAATATACAAATTTAAAGACATTTTTAAAATATATAGACGTATCTATTATTTTTTGCATTTAAAAACTACCCTTCAAACGAAATTAGAAATCATTTTGCATAAAAGTATGTAAATATGATGATGATGATGATGATCGAACTCAAACCCTTCTGCGCAATAGACCATTGCCACATCCACTACGCCAATCGGGTCAATAATAATTAAAATTAAATTAAAACGCTATCACCTTCCATCTCAGTGACTCGTCCGTCGAATGCGATAATATTAGCAACTAAGAAATAATATAAATACCAAGTTTGCGTAGAAACAGCAATGAATCAAAAACAATGCGATTATCCTCGCGTTCAGCTGAGGGCGGTGCAAGGGATGAGATGTAGCGATTAATAAACATTATGTATTTTTTGAAATTGTAATAAAATTTTCAATTTTCCGTCTTTGCTGGTAATGTCCGCAGAATTGGTTACTCTATGCGCGCTTTATGAAGGAACTAGCTACGCTCCGCGGTTTCACCCGTGTATATAGCCTGTCTCCGTAGAATTTCCGAGATTAAAAGTATCCTATATCCTTCTCTTGGTCCTAAGCTATCTCCGTACGAATTCTGTGCCGAATTGGTCCAGTAGATCTCGACTTATAAGTGTCGTAACAAAACAACACTTCTAACTTGAGATAACGTCATTGTTTTATATATATACTAACGACTCGCCCCGGCTTCGCACGGGTGCAATGCTGATACTAAATACACTACAGAAAAATTGTGAACGTTGTATTTAAAAATTAGTACACTATTTTGATAAATCTCGTAGGGTTCAGACTGCGTTTGCAATGTAACCGAAAAATAATTGATAATTAACCACATCACATTAGAAACCTTCAAAATAACAATATTTCTGCAGTATTTAATAGATGTTACTATACATATAAACCACTCTATTAAAAAACCGTATCAAAATCCTTTGCGCAGTTTTAAAGATAAAGCATACAAAGGGACATAGGGATACGACTGTGTTATGTCGGACTTGCACCGACTAAAACCCCTCGATGTTCCTTCACACACCTTGTGGGGAGCTCACGGGCACGCTGTTACCGAAAATAAATTAATTACTGTCAATTTGATATTGAATATATAAAACGCCTTTAAATGTATTAGACGCAATTCCCCCTTTCGCTTGTGCATCGCCTTCAGACTTCGACAGCGCTGCGGAAATGAAGCCAGCTCGGTGGAGGCAGATAAACGTAACAAAGAACCGCTTCTTCACATTATTCACTCGACAAATTGATCACTACTCATCATATTATTGATAGAATGCAAGAAACACAGACATATTGCGTCAGTTAGTAATTATGGGGCAAAGAATAACGAAAAATGTTCCTACGGTCAATCTTAACACAGACTAGCCAAATTTGGGATATATTATAGTAAAAATTATTATTATTTAAGGCACGAAGGGTTCATGTCCTCCGAGGGTAATGGCAGAATATCAGCATCATAGTCAAGTTACTATGATATATGCTGAGCCATTACCCATTCAAGAAATGTAGTACACTGCACAATATATTGCTTCCTTTGCTATATTCTAGTGTTTTATGTTTCTTTTCTTGTATATGTGTTAATGTTTTATCTGTCTCTACTGTGCTTTGTACCTTTCTTCTTGAATAAATGTCTAATCTATCTATCAAAATAAATAAATAATAAATAGTTACAACTGTAACTATAATATCTCCCAAATGTAGTTACGGTCCTGCGCCTGATTTCTCTCTGGTCGTGTCGGTCTGCCGTCCCATCGGATTATGAGAGTGAAGGAATAGAGAGTGCACCTGTGTTTGCGCAAATTGTGCACTATAATATCTCCTGCGTACCTGATCGCTGTTGAGATGTCACTAAAATAAAAATAATTCCCTTTATGCTAATTTTTATTCGCAATATGATACCCCATATCTAGTTAATCTATGAATCTTATCAGATTTCGTTGTAATATTCGTACAAAACACGACTGTAACCGCAGGGGGTCGCCCGTACTAGTTCAAAACAAGAATTTAAAATTGGAATATTTATTTAAATAAAGTTTTTTTTTACATTGGTGCTAAATGTTAAATGTTTGTAATAATACATAATCATGAGCATGTCATCGTTTCAATTAAATACATGCTTTAATAATTAATGAATAATGATTATTGAAATTTTTCTTAAATTGTATAGTTTCCAAATAAGAAATCCTTGCAAATTTTTGCTAATATTACAAATGCGAAAGTAACTCTGTCTATATGTGTGTCTCTTCTTCACGCCTAAGCCATGAACCGATTTGGATAAAATTTTAAACAACGGTTAGAGATGAAGAACATAGGATTGTTTATATCCCGGAAATTCCTCGATAACTAGAATTAACTAAAATTAAATTAAATTGAACTATTTTCATGATTAAACCAGCAACTATATAAAGATATTTATTAAATGATAAGTATTTACAAATGTATTGATAATTTTACACTCCTACAGCCATTTTATGTATTAATTCGTTACAAATACCGTCAAACATTTAAAAATAGAATCGAATCAAATTCCAAACGCATGTATCGCTACATTTTAAAGCAAACATTTTAGTGAACGAAATCGTTCATCTGACGTTTTTAATATCATTCACACCGTTCCATGTTTACTAAGTGTTGGAACAATCCTCTCTCAGGAAATTAGCAGCGCTTCCGCAGGATTATAGCTAAATAAGATATTGTTTACAGATCTCATTCATTCGTTCGTTCGTTCGGATGTAACGGAGCGAACTTGATTGATTCTGATTCAATTTTCAGTTTAATGACTTTAATTATGTTTGTTTTGATTTAGTTGTGAGTTATTTAACAATGCTTTTAATTTCATTTACTGATGTAAAGCGGTAGTTTTTTGCTTAAATGTGCTAATCTACGAAACTACCTTTGGAAAATGCTTTTGACAATGATAAGGTCTTGAGAAAGGTTATAGACTATTTTACGTTCACTACTATTTTTTGGTTATAGCGAGCAAGAAATTCACTTGATGTTAAGTTAAGACTGACTGCAGCCCATTAACACCTTATAAAAGTGTCGCAAATGCCTTACCAGCTTGAAGGACGGGGAGGGAATAAGGAGAGGATTAATTTAGGTTTAATGAATTACGGAAAATTAGGAATGTAGTAGAACACGATGGCAGAGGAATGGGAAGGGAATTCAGGCCTCTGGGACCCCGCTCACCGTACGAAACACAGTGCAATGCTGCCTTCCCCCTGGGGGGGGGTGGTAGCATAGGAGCTTGGCCCAATAGTGCTATCCTCGACTCCCATTCTCGTATTGCTGCAGATGTTGCTGATGCTGATGATTCAGCAGAATTACCCTCTGTCGCCTCTTACGACACCCCGGGTAGAAATAGGGTGGTGACACCCGTATTTTAACACATCGCCACAGTATAAAAAATTGAATTATGAAACTACAATAGGTACCTAAATTATAAGTGGTTTTTACTCATTCGAATCAAAAAATATATTACGCAAGACAGGTTAGGCTTTAAATTCTTTTCCATTTCTCATGCTAAATTATTAATAGCTTCCTTTCTCGATAGGAATATATTAATATTATTTTTTGTGTCAAAACTAGGCAATAAATAATATCTTAAATTGGAATGGTTTGGTTCCCACGGTTTGGCAAAATGGCATTATTATGAAGTCATTCATAATTTTATAATTTACGACTAGATTTATGTAGAAAGCGTTTAATTAATTCTACATTTTGATTATATTTGTTTTTAATAATTTCTGTATCTTTTGTATCACTAGACACGCCCCGCGGTTCGACCCGCATTTCTGATCCCGTGGGATTTCCCGGATTAGAAATATTTATAATTTTAATACACAGGCACAAACATACAGACAAAACAATCTAACCACATTCTTGGGTTCTATGTCGATGTAGTAACAGTAACACATTACACACATAATTTTTTAAATATCTTTAATATACAGACTTTTAATTTCTACTGTTTAGTTATCTGTAATAAATAATAGGTTAAATATATCTTGAATAAAAATTGCATTTTTCTTGTTTTTCTGGAGTCAGTTAATATTTTTTTATAAAAAAAATCCATAATTACACAAACATATTCTTTTACACATATTTACAGAGTATTTTACATCCAAATGGCCCAAAATGAACACGCAACATCGTATTTGAATATAAAATCAAAGCCGTTCCCGCGTGACACACTGACAGACAATAGGAAATAGCGGCCGGATCCAATCGCCGACCGTGTCAGCGATGTATATTGATATTTACTGACATTTTTTTTATTATTTTTCAAACAATTCTTAGGATTCTACAATAAATGAGCTGATATAGGATTTAACGTAAGAACGAATTACTTAAAATAATATTATTCATGCGAAATTAATGAAATGAAAATATGCTTTATTGTATACACCAAAGTACCTCTGACTGTGTGTATGAATTACTTAAAATAATTATATTAATACAAAAGTTCCTTTGCCTAGGCGAGATGAAATTACATACACTTGTCATGTCATTTCATCTCGCCTAAACCACTGAATTGATTTGAATGGAATTTTGTACAGAGATTGTTTGAAACCCGAGAAAGGACATAGGATAGTTTTTATATCGGTATCTCATGAAGAACAGGATATATACTCTAGGGAAACCGCGGCACACAGGTAGTAACTTATAACTTAATTAATAAATATAGCCTTTGTTACTCGTGGATAAAGTAGCTTTCGAATGGTGAAAGAATTTTTAAAATCGGTCCAGTAGTTTTTGAGCCTATTCATTACAACCATAAAAACAAAGTTTTCCTCTCAATATTAGTGTGGATTAAATTAATAACTACTATTTACTGTTCAAAAGTTTTCCTATTCCAATAAGAATACAATAAGATTAATAATTATCTGTTCTCAGTACGTACAATACAAAGAATTAGTTATCGGTGAATCACGATGCGTCATTGTTAATTCTATATGTTTATTATTATATTATTATATCATTTGGCATATTTTGTAGTAATATTGCTGAGGTAGCGATAATAATACGGACGGTTTGGGTACAAACAGTGATGACGAATCGTTTGTAATTATTATCGATTTATTTGCATTTGCTTCCCCAGTTCCTATAATAAAAATTTTTGCCAAAAAATAGAACCGACTTCCTCGCTCTAAAAAGTAAAAAATAACTTTTATTGAAATCTATACAAAGTCGGCGCCTTTATCTATTTTCAATTTAACAAGTTTTTGCAAAAGTTTTCATTTATCCCTTTTTAGTGTCCTGTGAAGGGTAATCCCATCATCTAGTCACAATTCAGTTGATATAATTAATTCATCATTAAACCTTAACCGCAGAGCTAATTCCGTTGATTTTCGAGGAGGTCCCTGAAATTTCTTCCACATGGATGATCAGACTTGAACCAAATTTCTATGGGACCACAGTGGAACTCTACTCTTTCGAATGCAAAAAGAATTTTCCAAATCGGTCCATTAACGTCGGAGATATGGGGTAACATACATAAAAAAGGGAAATAGAGATTTTAAAATAATAAATAAAACACTGAATGGATTGAACAATAAGAGAGACATTATAGAAGTATAACGTTTAAGGTTCTTGTACACCATATTATATGAAGAAGGAACTCCGAAACGGAGTTATATAACTTTGACTACTGGAATAAAAACTATCATGTCTCTAAGAAGAGAGGAACAGACAGAGTTTTAGAATATAAGTAAAGAAGTAAGGATTAGAAAATTTGATATTCAATGCTTAATTTAATAATATTGAAGTAAACGTTGCTAGTGAAATATAATAGTGTCGTTTGTATACATTTTTAATGTCATACACCAATATTTATTTCCATAGAGCGCTGGACGCACAAAATAAAAACATAATAACAATATTTCACCCTTTCTCTTATCCCATTCCCATTCTATCGAGTACCAGGGTGTAAGGGAGAGGAAGGGGTTAGATATTTCAATCTTCGGTCGGATATTGGCGGGAGAGAACGCATACATCTCAAACCTCCGTGCGGTCACCCTATCTGTGTATTAGAATCTCTGCGAACTTATGCTCGCCTGGTATTTGGTGCAGGTATTTTGAATAATATTTAAATGCAAACATTTATTTAAGTCATTTTTCTATTATAATAAAACGTCCCAAAACTTGTTATACCTTTAACAAGATATGACCAGGAAATATGAATTTATTTATCCGAAATAACTGTTACTCAATAGTTAATACAATAATTATTGAAGTTAAAAAAATCGAAATACAGAAAAAATGTGAATTATAACCTCAAAAAATAATAAAGTAAGCAAAAACGGCATGAATTCCTAAAAATATTAATTACATACTAAAAACCAACCTTATACAAATTCAAATTTTATTATAAAACCAAAAATCCATACTCAGAATTCCATAAGCCCACATTTTCATAAGAACCGTTGATAACTCGTGAACAATTGGTTTTATCGGAGTCCAGTCCGCATTCCAAAATCGTGTCGCGTCTGTAGAATGTCTAGCCCTTCGAAGGCTATCTACGCGTGAGCTTGTCTGCTTTCGCGCCAACGCTATCTCGTTACATCATAACATCTTATCTGCCCTGACCATCCCCAACGCAATCTCTACTTTATTACTACCACTGAAGGCTGCAAATTCATTAACACAGCATACAATTTTGCATTCATGACTACAGAACAGCTTAAAAAGAAATTTCAACCATGTCACCGTCGCTTTAGGTGGGTTTTTGATTGACAGGTCGTAGAGGTTACACGTTGGGCGCAATGGAATTCTCTTTTCAAACCTGTCATATTAGGCGTTGATATTGAATGCATTTTTTTATTTGACAAAGTAACTTGAATCGTATGTTAGGGGAGTGGAGTCCATTTTTGGTTCGTGGAATAGATTGCATAAAGCGTGTTTTGACTGCTAATTTTTATCTAAGGCAGATCTGACGGACACGACTTGTCACTGATATGTGGCAATATTATCACGAAATTCTACGTATTAAAGTGGGCATAGTACGTTAGGTTAGGCAATGATTTTATAGACGTTTTTTCTGTTTTTAAGTGTCGTAAGTAGGTTAAATTGGCAGAAAACATATGAAAAACTTGAACGTATAGACTCTAGTAAATATACATAAACTAGTGTCACGTTTTATTTGCTCTTTCACAAAACTATAGACTGAATATAATTCTTGCGAGGGTGTTCAGTGATCATATGTTTGGATATAAATCTTATGAGGACATACGATACTTCCTGGGGTATAAAGTATAATAAGGGGAGAGGCTTGAATTTGTGTTTATACAGTTGTAATAATGTCTGAAAATGCAATTTCTGAAATACACTTTATGTTTTAAAAGCTTTAACGTTATCTATATTAATATTGTATAGTAAACAAGTTTGTTTGTTGAAACACATAAATCTTTGGAATTCTTTTTTCTCTTTTCACCCGTAGGGGGTCCACTGTTGGCCATAGGCCTTATTCAATGATTTTCAATATGTTACCGAAGTCCATGCATATTGCACAAATATTAAGCAGGTAACACTGCGGGGAAAAGCTGGTAAAACTTAAATAGAATTAGGGAGGACACAGTCCATACATTAGAGTCTAAAGTTATCTTATATACGTTTTCATATTGGAGTTTACAAAATATACTTCGATATAATATGTATTTCGGCAAATATAAGTTGTTTTACAACTTTTCGTTCGTTTCTTTGTTTGTGTTTATCGTATGTTTGTAATAGTATGAAATAAAATCTTTTCTTTTCTTTACTAGTTGTGCTGTACAGTTTCACTCGCATTAATCCGTTTTCCCCGTTCCCTTGGGATTGGATTAAAAGCCTTTCTTAGCAGATGCCTACGTCATAACATCTACCTGCATGCTAAATTTCAGCCCGATCCGTCCATCGGTTTGGGCTGTGCGTTGATAGATCCCTATGTCAGTCAGTCGTTGACTTTTATATACATAGATTGTCTACAATATACATATATAAGAACATACAGGTTATAATATATAAGTAATAGAGTATTCTCTATTTGTCTATAACCTGAGGACTAAAACTGATCAGGCAGTTAAAATTTAATCTACCCATTTTCCGCCACTGCCATTACTACTGTGCGATAAGGTGATATGCTGATAAGGCCGACAATAACACGCTTATCAGCAAACAATTCTCTATGTTACACTATGGTTATTTGCTTTTAGTCTCTGGTGAGTTAGCGTGTGTGTCGCCACCCTATTTCTACCCGTGGGTAACGTAAGAGGCGACTAATGCCCGGTTCCTATATACGACGGAACGTCACAGTATAACAGAAACGAATCGTTTTGAGAACGAGCGGTTTTAATCAACCAATCAGAACCAAGTTTTGGTTGTTATGTTAACGTCACGTTCATTATACAAACGCTTAAGACTTACGCCTAGTAGGATATTGTACTGTCCGTAAGTAAAACAACACGTTTTATTTTTATAGGAACCGGGCATAAGTAATTCTGCTGCATAACATAGTTATAAAAGAGTGGGAGTCAAGCATTGCACGATTGGGCCAAGCTCGCACCGGTGTAAGTACCACCCCCCAGCAGAAGATCGGCGTGAAGCAGTATTGTACTGTTTCCTACGGTGAGCGGGTGCCCGGAGTCCTATATTCACATCCTTTCATATTGTCAACCCATGTTTTACTATAAGCAGTTATTTTATATTCTACATTTAAAATACTTAGAGAGTTTTCTGTGTTTATTGTGTTTGTGTTGCTATTAAATAAAATACGATAAAATCCCATCCCTCTCCCATCCTGTTCTACTCTCCCAATTGCCCATCATTAATCCTCTGAAATAATTCATTCTATTCTACTAATATTCTATTTTATGTGAATGTAATAAATGTCAACGTTTGGATGTCTGTATGTAAATCACACTGCAAATACTGAACAGATTTTAATAAATGCCTATTAGGCCGGCCTCACACATGCTGAATATATGTCTGAATTCAGGATCTGATTTTAAGATCCTTACATGTCGATCTAAGAAATTCAGAATCTGAAAAATTCAGGAAGTGTGTGGAGCACGCCGATATTGTATACTGGCCTTTTTAAATTAAGAATCTTTAATTCAGATTCTTAAAATTCAGCATGTGTGTGGCCGGCTTTAGATGGATTATTGATCTATAAGGACCAAATATCATGCACGCGAGGCCCCGTGAAGCTAGTTTAACAATATAATCGCCACACCATAGAACTATAAGTCAAATGAAGTCGAGTGCACAACTAGAATCAACGAGGAAGGAAAATAATTTTAATTGGCACGTAATAAAATATGTGTACGGTCCCTATCAGTTACGTAGGGATGTGCGCACGTCGATAATTAGTGTCGATGTTTTCGGTCACGAAGGGATGTGCGAATGACGATGGTTCGTATTGGTTTGACAGCGGCCGTCATAAATATAGGGGAAGAATAATTTAATACTTGTAAACATAGGCAATATGTACAGAGTGAAATATTTTTTTTTAGTTATAGAGTGTTAATTCCTGTTTCGTTGACATTTTTACTTTTCTATTATTTAACTATTCGCTGAAAAACATTTGGAAAACATAGTTAAATATGATTGTGATTTGAAATATTTTTTTACTTTGTTACAGTGAATTACAGTTGATTGTGAAGTTCAGACAATGTAACATTTAGCGAAATTTAAATAAAACATATTTTGTTTTTAACTCTACAGTAATATTATAAATAGGAAAACTTTGTTTGTTTGTAATGAATAGACTCAAAAACTACTGGACCGATTTAAAAAATCTTTAACCATGCGAAAGCTTCATTATCCACGAGTAATATATGCTATATATATAATATTGTGCTACGAGAGCGACTCCAAGCAAGCTAGTCAATTATAAACTTTAAAGATTCAAACCAACACATTAAAGAACATTTCAATGAATCACAATATCGTTCCAATCACAAACCATCACACACATATCATTAACATTCAGTTAGAATTAAAGTATCGATTCCAAAGAATCACTGGCTCGGGTAGCGTGCGAGATGGTAGATTGCTTGCGCAGGTGGAACCCTTCGTGACAATATAATTGTGCCGCATGCCTCATTCCCTTAATTTATACCTAATAGTGAGATAATCGCATACTTTTTCGCACGTCTCATTTACATTTTAGGTTTATCGGCACAATAATGATATTCGCGCGATCGGGACTGCTGATAGTTAGGGGTGTGCGTGGACTGAGTGGATAGTGATAAAAATACATGGGTTTCCTTGGGTTATTATAATTGAATTTCGTTTTTGTGAATGGGGAAGATTTGTTGAAAATTAACGTTTTTGTGCTCTTTACTATCATATTTATAGACATTTTCTAAGTATGTTGAACCTTTGTTACTAAATCATTAAATTATTTACCTACAAGAGATACATCTCCATTAGAAAACTACATCTTGAATTCCTAAGAATTATGAAACTATTCAACTATTCTAGTACTAAGTAGATACTTAAAGTTCTCATTAATAAAATAGACAAAATGCCTATTAAATGACATAGAAGAGAGAGAATAATAGACATAACCTCCATTACAAAACTAGCAAATCTATCGACACCGCACACCCCTAGGTCGTGCTGTATCGACTAGTGATGTACCCTAACATGTATATTTCACTCGCTAGGCGTGAGCACAGCGCGTGTTCCATCCGCGATTTAATTGGGCCCAGCTCTAACGTGTCGTATTTATCTGCACCAATATTTTTGAGGAAACAAATCTTGACAATTTCGTGGAAATTTAGCGCTGAATTATTCGATCAAGTCATGCTGACGCACATCTTGATACGTTTATTAAAGGTAATTAATATGCTTAATTATTATGTTAATTTATGAGAAGAAAGATTTATTTTATGTGTTTTAAATTTGCAAATTCTTTTCCTACTGTCTGATGTTAATAATCAATCGTGTTACAAAAACCTCACGAACAAGACAGCCTTCCAAATCGGTGGTAAATAAAAAAATATTAATTACGTAAATATATATGACGTTCTAAAAGCGCCTCGAAAGAAGCCTATTTGGAAAATAAACGTTTTGACTTTGACTTTGACTCACCCAAACACTCATCTAGATGATTTTCCTATCGAATGACTGGTTTTTGACAAGCTTCTTTAGAAAATTGTCAATAACCGATCGGAAGATCAATCTTTATTTACATGGGGCAAAAATGTTCTCAAATTTTTTGAATGTGTTCTTTTTTTAAACAGCCATAAAATCTCTGATTATGTTTGCTTTTTTTTAAACAAAGAAAGGCAAAGGACAACACCCCATACAGCCGTATCAAAATTCAAACGTGTTCGAAATGCGCTAAGGCCACCTATGCACTACGGCTATGCGTCAACTAGTTCGCGTGGGCAATAAATCGGGCGCGGACACACTTACAAATTGGCAACAGATCGGATCGCTTGTCTGCACCTCGCCTTGTTAGCGCATCGCCGATCGCATCGTGACTGCGCCCACGGGCACACAATTGTCACTTACAAATACAATTGATTGCGTTGCTAATTCTATTTTTGAAATAAGTTTCGAAATTCAAATATAAATGTCGTTATCAATTTAGTTTAGGTTTTGTATTTTTAACAAAAAAGTAACTCATATTCCACTTTAGTCTTTATCTGCAATGTCAATATTTTTGAGTATGCTCAAAATATCAATAACCTACTAATTTGGATCCAAAATGTTAATTATAAATATGTAGTTTATATTGTACTATCGTATATCTGCCGTTCCCAGAGGACTTTCGGGATAAAAACCATCCTATATATTCTTATTATCTTTGTACAAATTTTCATCCAAACCGTTCCAGAAGTTTCGAAGCCTATTCAATACAAACAAACCTTTCCTCTTTATAATATTATATTATATAGTATACAAGTATAGATTTATATTTATAATATAGCTTTTTAGGGTGAACAAAATCGCGAGAATAATGGAGATTCATTTTTACCAACAATTCGTATTCATCATTTCCATCACTAACATCTTTT
>LQNK01001785.1:19239-35927 GCA_001586405.1 Phoebis sennae | reverse complement strand
GGACCAAAGCTCTCAGTACCGGGAATTCCCGGGAAATCGAGTACCGGGAATTCCCGGGAGCAATCCCTAGTTGTCTATCAAATAAAATACTCTTTAACGGATTTTAAACGCGGTTTATTATAGATTATTTTACATTATTATTAACCCAACGTTTAAAGCACTTTACAGCGAGCTGTATTCTTTAAATAGTACTTTATTTAATATGGAAAGCACTCGCGTTAAAACAAACACAAGATTATAAACGGTTGTCTTTCATTTGGGCTACTATTACAATTTGCATAATCAACTTAAAACAAATAAATTCAGACATAAAATATAATTGCCATTAAATATTGTGACGATAAAACATGACCATCAAATACCAGCTCCAAGCCAGTATATTATCGAGTGGAACAAGATTCGATCGTTATCAAATATAAATCTTGCGAGATAAGCCAAATTGCTCAGCCGAAACACATTACTGTATAATGCGTGACAAAAATATGGACAATTTTTATTTTATATTTTAATCTTAATGTGCTTGGATGCAATTTCGTATTTTAGCGTCGTAACGATTTTTGAACTGCATATTTTGTTTATTTACTTATTTAAATAATTCATTTTTGATAGAGTCAAAGTCAAAGTCAAAACGTTTATTTTCCAAATTGGCTTCTTTAGAGGCGCTTTTAGAACGTCATATACATTTACGTTATTAATATTTTTTTATTTACCGATTCGGAAGGCTGTCTCTACTGAGAAGAACCAGAGTCAATGGAATTATAGTAGCTATTGCCTGCGGCTTCGCTCGAGTGAAATTCGGATCAATAAAAAGTATTATATCACCTAATCCAATTGCGTATCTTTTCTTCACAATTTGTTGAAGTGTGACGACGTACACACATCTTAACATTTAAATATCCAAATTTTGAAATTTATTAGTAAGGACTTAGGAAAACTTAATGAATATACAGTTTAGTTCATTCTACTAATATCATAAATGCAAAAAATGTGAGGATGTATGTATGTTTGTTACTCTTTCACGTAAAACTACTATACCGATTATGATGAAACTTGGCTACCTTATTATGGCACCCTTACGGGGTATACCCTTACTATATGTACGGTAAGAGTTCATAATAAAATATAGGCTACCTTTAATCAGAAGTTCGCGGGTGAAATCGTAGGGCGCTGCTCATTAAATTCAATGCTTAGTTTTCAGTCGTCACACACAGTATTTAGTCATCATCGAGAAAAAGAAGACAGACAGAGGCCAAGAGAGAGAGAGAAAACCAGGAAAAGACAGCATTTTTTCTCTGGTACAATATTAGATGGCTACATTTTATACCACACGCTGTACATAACTCTGGTGGCTTGAAATTGATATCTTAAAAGAAGTATCAACTTTACGGTAAATATAAAGTCAATAAAAATTAATTTATGTCACTGTATTAATATCGGTTGGGTACAAAATAGCAGGTGTAGCATTTATTTTCTATCGCTTACTAACTACGCATTGGCTTTGAATCTGGTTTTAAATGTGATTTTTAAAGATGTTTAATTTGGGGACACTGTTTATAGAAACTTAAATAAATTTATACGTATATAACTAGCAACTGTAGATGCTCGTAGGTGTAATGTATGACTATTGTTTACTGATTATTTGTTTATTGTGAATAACAAATTTTAAGGGCTTTCTTATTATTAAGTAGAAATATGTTTTCAATTGCAATTTATTTTGTAACTTTTATTTGGTATGGGGTCTTTTTTGTCATGAAATAAGGAATTTACCACCCCCCAGCAGAGGACCGGCATGAAGCAGTATCCTGAAGCCCATATATTTTCTTCTTAAGTCAGTCCTCGGGTTTCAATGTTTAAGGCGTGAAGAAGAGACGAACACACGAACTAGTAAGGATTATAAATGGCCAGGTTAACGAAAAAGATTCCTAGCATACGCGGGGAGTACCACAGGGCAAAACTAGTCTACACAAATATTATAAAGAGGAAAACTTTGTTTGTTTGGTTGGTTGTAATAAATAGGCTCAAAAACTACTGGCCCGATTTTAAAAATTCCTTCACCATTCGAAAACTAAATCCACGAGAAACATAGTCTATATTTTATAGGTTATATATAACAATATGCTACGGGAGCGAAGCCGCGCGGATCAGCTAGTGTAGAATACTTATATCCTGATATTTTAATACCTAAGACATACATTAAAAACGCAATATCCCCTCAATAAGGATATCTTTATCAGTGCGATAGGACCCGCATACTGATAACGAATTTTACAGTTATTTGGGTTGAATTTTATGTATTTGTAATTCTCTGATAGCGTATCTAACCCATTACTATTGTTAATATGCTTTATCATACCATTACGTCTTGTATTGAGTTAATTATAACCTATTTTAGATGTAATCGACTGTATTGGCTTCCAACGCGGTACCGTTTGCGACCTAAGTTTTTAAATTTAAAAACAAACTAAAGGTTTTTACAATTTGTTGAATAAAAAACTGTGCTATGTTATTTAAATATTATTTAAGTGGATTTCTAAATGTACTTGAAATTGAAGTCATACATATTTGTCTTTATTAAATTAGAAGCTTTTAAACATTGGGCACGTCAGCTCCATCCTGCTCTGATATATCAAAATCAAATATCCAAAAAAGGTATCGGTTAAAAGGATTTAAAACTCCAAGTAACAAGTATAGACACGAGGTGCGAACCACAAAATTGCGTATTTTTTTTCAAACATAAATATGAACCCAGGACCCCGCAAATCTCACAACCACTAGACCAAAGGACGTCCCGTTATCTCCGAAACTCAACACAAAGTAAGATACATTATCTCGCGTTTTGAATCTCCAACCTTCGACTATCGTACGACGGATCTCTGCCTCTAAATAACTTCTTTTTATCCAGAATCTTTGAAAGGATTTGTTTTATCTCGAAATACACGATATTTTTAATCTTAAATAAGGATAAATTTATTTTTGTTAGGAAATATTGAGGGGTGAATATTTTTGAAGGCAAATAACATGAATATATATATTAACCGTTATTCAAGGCTTACATTAAATCTATAGTTGTAATTTAACGGTTCGTCACACTAGCTGTGTAGGTAAAAGGTACCATCTAAAAAAAAGTGTAGTATCTAAGCTCCTTGTCGCAGGAAAACAAATTTTATGAAAAATTTGTGTGGAGTCTCGCTCAGCGTGCTATGAGGAGAATCTGAAATGAGGAGATCCGTAGGAGAACTAAAGTCGCCGACATAGCCCAGCGGATTAGCAAGCTGAAGTGGCAATGTGCTGGACAGAGCTCGTAAAGCCGATGGCCGATTGGGAAAAAGGGTGGGAATGACGACCGTGCATAGGACAAAGAAGTGTAGGCCGGCCTCTAACAAGATCGACAGTCGACGATGAAAGTGACGGGGAGCCGAATGGAAATCTATAGAGAAGACCTATGTCTAACTTTGGACGTCCTGCCACCTGTGGCTGAGACCACGACAACAAAGAAAATTAAGGAAGAAAGAAATCAACAATTCTTTCTTTGTCTTAATAACATTATTTTGTTGTCTGTTATAATAAATAAAAACTAGTGACTCAATGTTCGATTTTTTTACTATAATACTGGTAAGAAATGTAATGTAATGTAACTCTATTCGTATACCAAGATATGAGTAAAATTTAATTTTTAAGTGTTGTGTAATTGCTCAGTTAATTGTCCAACTTCAGTATAAACATTCGAAGGTACGATTATGTGACTTTAATCAAAAAAGTTCTCATGTCTTACAACTGACGAGACTCGAACGGGCGACCTTTCGCCGGCCACGCCTGCATCCCAAATCAATTAGACTCGTGATCCGGCCAGCCCACTACGAATACATTATCTTTGGAGATTAATGGATTAAAAACGCGATTTAATTCTCATTTACACGACATTTTGAACATTAGTGAATGTAGTCATAAAAAATATTGGCGTATCCATCTTATGTCATTTTCGAGTAGAACTCATTAAAGAAAATACTATATTTTTTAATGTTATATGAACACCAGTAAATAATTCTACACTTTGCTTTGTAACACGTCGTTTAAAACGTGATTTAAATCCGATTTAACTTAGTACAGTACCCGAACATTGGGTTCAGCGCCATCTAGTTGGAACGTAATAAAACTGGTAGTAGTTATGAAACAACTGCATACAAATTGTTGTTTCGCTTATTGAACCTATAAAATAACGGATTGTTTATTGACGATGATTATTATTGAAATAATCTTAATAAGTCGTTGAAGAAAATTGTTTTTTTAAGCTTAACGTTAAAAGGATTTAATTTATTATTTTCCGCTTTTTTAATAATATTACTTAAAATTATGTATACATCTTGATGTTAGGCAGTTTTTTCAGAGTTTATTAACAAAAAGGTTGATGGTTTGGTTGCATATTTGGAAAAAAAATAATGACTAACACTTTGTTTTTATGTACACGCGTTATTCAAAAGTAGAGTTGTTTTTTTTTTAATTATAATTGACGTTTTATTGATAACTAATTCTAATCACATTAAACTAAAGCGAAACTAGGACAGTAAGTATACAAGAACAAACAAACATATCTAAAAACAATTACATATAGTTGAATAACGAATGTATCGTTATCTATTTAAATTAAAAGTTAATTTTAATTATGCTTGGCAATTTACTTAAACGTATCTCCCATCAAAATAATGTTTGCCGTTTCCGTCTGTTCGTGGAGATAAGATAACAATATTGTCTATACGACGTAAATTCTAGGGTTCTGTATGAAATTTTAAGGTTTTTGACTTTATTATTTGTAATAAGGTGTTTAGTTAATATTAAGATTTTTAATATCTAAGAGGTCAATACTCACTCATTTTTAAGAAAGAAAAGGTACATATTCAGCATGAAAATGAAAGTATTTGAACATTACAATTTGCATTTGATAACAATAAAAGAAGATACAGTGAAAATAGCAAATTGCTAGGCGCAAGCAATTTCTTACAGACAACCTGAGAGTCGACGAAAGATTACATAGGAGTAGGAAGTGGTAAGTTATAAGGTGTACTTATAGTAAATATTTTAATGATTTTTAATACACCATTAAGATACAGTCACTAATTTTTAAGAGTGACAAATTGACAAAGTGCTTCTTTGTGTTTTAGAAGATTACTTTTCTTTTTAATTTTTTTCCTAGAAGGGTTTGTTGAAGTCGGAATAAATATTATGTTTGTACCTTTTACACATTAAAATTAAATGTCTGTTTTTTTGTATGTAAAGTATGTAGAGATATTAAAAGATTTAATTAAATTACCAGAAATAAATAACTGGTTTAAAATATGCATTGTAAGTTAGTAAAATGATTGTAAACAACGATTTTTGAAGACGGTTAACGGCCGTTTTCAATATTTTACTATCCCTTGTTTTGCTTACTAAAGTTAGACAAATCTATCTATTTGCACTTACTTTGATTTCAATATGAATGTGACTTTTGTCTATCTATTGTCATAACAATCTATCCATAATCATACATTATTGAAAATGGTAAGTGTTATCAAGTCACTTTAACTTAAGGCACCCTAAAACGCAAAAACAATAATTTGGAAGTCAGTTAAGGGTGCTATCTCACCTGTTATCAAGAACACCGGTCGATCTCCCGTGGCCTTGGTACGCGATACATATATTAATTTGTTTAATCTCCTTGGTAATGGCACGTGTAGAAATGTTTTACATATACAACATACAATTTAAGTTTAATGAAAAACCTAGTTATCAAAAACTATGTTATTTTTGAGCTGGTAATAAAAAAACAGCCCGTTTTATTTATATCTATTTTTAATTTTTCGTTGCTTGATCTTGTAAGTACAATAAAGTGTTTTTTTAATAATACGGCCATCTTTTTTATACAGGGCAGAAATGGACTTAAGATACATCTAGTGTGAGGGTGAAACTTCTTATAGAATTTTTTCTGTTTGTTTTTCTATAAACTGAAATGAATAACTTTGAAGATTTGATTGGTATAATAATCTTTCCCAGACATAAAAGTATCAAAAATATTGTTTTATGGTTAATAAATAGTCCTAAGTAATATAGCAATGACTGATGACTAATATTCGTACACGTCTTAAATATTCCATACAATTTATATTTTACGTTAAACAAAACGCTGTAATTCTATTGTTCGCTATACAGGGTGTGTTCCCAAAACACGTGGTTATCTAACGGAAACATCGCCGGGAATCGAAGCGTTATCACTAGTCCATATCGCGGGCGCAATGCCTCAGTGCTATCAGATCTTGAGATTTTTTGTACGTATAAGTTGACGTCCGAAAATAAATATTGCTAACGTTTTTATGGGAATACAATGCGGTGGATTCGTTTTTATATTTTTTATCGACTGTGTATATTGATAGCTACTGATACAAGCTTTATATTATGTTTCATTTTCCCCAACAAAATCATTGTGGTCCAAAAGTTAAATTTATGAAACATTAAAACTTTTTGGAAAACGAATAGTTACTGGTACAATACACTATATAACCAACTTATTAAAAAAAAAACACAAAGCAATCACTGGCCACTAAAATTTTAATTCAAATATCGAACTCAAAAAACAAATTCATCAAATTCAAAAATCAAATACCAAGGAAGTTTTTACCCGCATAGGCGACACCCCCCACGCTAGCAGTTGATAATGAACGTGAAATCTCCCCGAGATAACGCCACCCCTCTTATCAGGGGATCGCCGGGACCCCATTCAGGCGCACACGTCATTTTTTATCGCTACCATTACGAATGGTATTTTTAGTCTGTATCTAGTTCTATGTAGATAACTTTCTTTTTGTTTTAAATTATCTAGATTATAATACATACTGTATAAGATTGTATGCAATTAATGAATGTTAATATGTATTCAATATATTTAATATTTTTATGTATTTATAATTAGAATTATTAATTTTGTAGTCTGTAATGTAGAGTCGTAAAAACGCAATAAACATGAATAATTTCATTTCATTAATATTCATCAATAATTATTGATAAAGCATGTAATCATTACATATTCCAATATATTGTATTTCATACTTAACGATTTCTAAACGCTTACACAAAAACTATATGGTAATAATGACTTAGAACACTTTATTTTATTACAAACGCGATAAAGTACATTTTGCGCAATGTTACACGCAGGCTCGCATTATGACATGTTGCAAAAGAATTTAAAAGTCGACTCTTAACAAGTTTGACATTGACATCTGTCAAAATAGGCACCACACCACACGCCGCGGGAATTTCAAATGGATGTCGTAATTCGCGCTTGTCACTCTCGTCATTTAACATATATATGTTATCTGTGGGCAGATTAAAAATATGTAGATATGTATCTATAGATTATGTGCGGTGAAACACATTTATTTTATGTAATGTGGAATAAAGCTTATCTGCGGATCGATGGTGTGTTCGTTCGTGTTAATATATTAGTGAATATGTGATAAAATAGTACATTTATCGTGTAAATGACTTCAGCATTTAATTGATATAGAACAGATAATGAAGAAAGTTTGTTAAGATCTTAACTGCAGATATAGAATACACAAAGTATAATAAAACATGAGGTTCTTATCTTTAAAACTAACTGTGGGAAATACGAAAGTTTGAAGATAAAAAATGCAAAGCATAAAGCCAATCCATCTTATAATATTATGTTGATTTAAAAAGTAACGACGCATAATTTTAAAATTAAGCATACACAAAGACAGAGTGAATAACATGAAACTTAGAAGATTCTATTACGAAATGGTTTATAAAAAAATTGCATTAGTATGTAAACAAGTAAAATCGGTCATACACATTGTTTTGACGTCTCGAGCGCCGCCTGGCGGGAGCTCCGCCACACTGGCGCAGGCCAGCTCCAGCTGCTTCAAATACCGCAACCACAATAACATCACAAACGTCAAAATAGCACACACTTCAGATTTTTTCTTTCAAAACACGACCAGTTCGTCTCCGACGTCATTCTTTTGCCGCGTAAATTGAGTGACTGGCTGGTTGGCGTTCGGGCGCCCCTCCCCGCACACTAGCGCGAGCGTGTACAGACACTCACACGGACAGGGGCGATCCCTTATCAGGTTGGTTTAACTAGCAATGGCTGCCCAGAGATCCTATCGGCCCCAAGCTCGCGGTAACGTTGCATTGAAAGATAACGTCAGCGATGCTATCGCGGTGTTTGAATAAACTTGTATAAAATGTCAAATAAAAAAGCTGGTTGCCATAAAAGTCGTATCTACTGGGCGATATTTGATAGTGGCTTTGAGACGTAATGGAATTTGTAATGCGAAATTTTCATTATGCTGATGATAAATTTCCATTTCCTTACAAGGAATACTAATCACTAATTAATGTCATAATCTTCACCGGTGTCTTTATTTTTCAGTATTTCGTACATTTTTTAAAATCTGTCAAAACAATTGAATGAGTTCCTTATTTTTTATAATTAATATAAACATCATATAGAGTACTTATAAGATGGCCATTGTAACATACAATACTTAAAACATTGTATAACGTGCTATCAGCGATCTATGTACGGAATAACTATTAAAAATACAGTGCAGATCGAGATAAGAGAGATAATTCTATATATGTCTATCAACTCCATCTACCATGAAACGCTATGTCAAAATCATCACACAGTTTCATTGTTTATTTCAGCCAGAGATAAAATATAGAAAAAACGTTCCAAAATTAAATTTAAATTCTTCAGATCGTAATCTGAATTCAGTTTAAACTTCGAATGAAGTATCGAGAAGAATAATCGACAAATATGGAACAGAATCGATTTGGCGGGAACTAACGATCAGCGGTGTTGCATTGATCTAATCGAAGCCGAGTATCGAGTTGCTTGACAATTTGATTTATTGTAATCGATTCATCATGAGTACATTGGAGATTTGTGTACAATTTACACAGATAGAATGGATGTTTAAGAAAATAGCAGCGTTTGATACATTGTTAATGTAATATGCAGATGGAAGACACACTTGAAATGGAATAATAGAAGTTCACACTATGTACATTTAATAAATAGGAAAAGATGGAAAGTTCTAGAAAAATATGTACGCAAAACGCAGTTATGAAGCCTTTAAAGCTTAGATTTAAAGGACTAACAAAGAAAAACAATGATGATATCATCGAAACAAAAACCGCAACATTTTGAACAGCTTGAGCATTTTTATAAGTAATAAGCTACAAATTGAGATATTTTATTAGTGAGTCATTACTCATTGAAATACAAACATTAATATTTTAATAAAATATGACGTTAGTTAAAGAGACGTATAGATTTTTTTAAAAGGTCCAGCAATATAATATCTCAAAATTTTAGGAGTAAGTAAAGATGGTTTCTTTTTTGCTTATAGTAATCATGATGTTATGGGCCATCGCATCATAAATATTTGTAATGTGCCTGGAATAGCCAAAAAATCAAACGGTACAACTGATGGTCCTTCAGATGAACCTATGCATCCCATTTTGATTCCACTGCAAAAGATTAGCACATATAATAAATGCTAAGATGATCGTACAATTTTTTATAAAATAACGTGTAATATTATTTCACAAGGTCCAGAATAACATTACGCAACTATTTATAAAATCTGACCTGTTCACATCAGATAAATCATAACGATTTCTCGATAAGTTAAATCGATTGTAGCTGTCAAAATTGTCAGTTGAAATCGATTATCGACTCGATATGGAATAAAATTGCAGTCGTAGGTTTTATTTAATAAGGTTATCAATATACATTGGTCAACCAAAAATTATATAAATTATTAACGAGATTAATATTTAATTTGAAGAATTCTAGAGTCTAATTTAATTTTTTTCTAAATTAACAATTCAGCGAATTTTAAAACCTGAAAACGAAAAGTAATTTAGTAACAGAAAAGCAAATTCTGATCAGCATAGTCTATAAATCTTAAACACATTATTCGTAGAGTAAATAATGGGCAACTACATTGCTCCTTTTACGAACTAGCTCCAGAAAAGTTTCATAGAAAGTAAGTAATGTACTGCAAAGCGCTAAATAAGCCGTCCGCGTCGCTATGAAACCTAGACGCGCGTAGATATGTGTTCACAAATTAATTGTCTTCAGTTTTTTATTTCTAGGATTATAGTCGATAAAGAATTTTATACATATTTTAGTTTTTGAGTTTTGAATATACTAGTGTGACATCAATATTAAATGATTTTAAAACTAAAGTTTTCAAAAGTTGCTCGTTAGAAGCGAAATGAGAAATTTCAGTCCTTTCAATTTTTTTTATAACCAAGTAGGCAAACGAGCAGATTAGTTTATGCATATTATCTTATTTAGCATTAACATATACAAACTATTCTATATTATGTTTTGTTTGAATTTTATTTACGCAATGCCGAACAATTTTTGAAAACATATCATGCAAATAACTAACTCAATGACTAGAAAGTCTACATTAAAAAATATAGATAACAAATATAGAATAATCTAAACACAAGAGAAATAGCAAAAAATAATGGAGATGTGCAGAAAAGGTACACACGTTATGGTCGTCAGAGGCGCAGGTGACCATCTGATAGCGTATCTCGCGTGCAACTCGTTAACTTTTCTATCTGTATATCTGTGTATCTGTACCCCTACTATATGTTACAGACTGCCTCGTTGGTCTAGTGTTTGCATCTTTGTCTACAGATCGAGGAGTCTCGCCTTCGAATGCCGGATGGGGTAAAAAGAATGTTATTGGGATTTTTCTGACAAAGAAATCTCAGTAAAAGCCATGAGTCTGGAAGTTGGCGGTGTTGGAACACCCTCGTGCCTCGGAGAGCACGTAAAGCTGTCGGTCCTCCGACCTAATCCTGCCGGCCGGCCTAATCACTCGTCGGTTGTGTTGTTCTGCCTTCCTATCGGGTTATGAGAGTAAAGGAATAGAGAGTGCACCTGTGTTCGCGCCTACACTTGTGCACTATAAGATCTCCTGCGCAGCTGGCTAGTCTCTGTTGAGATTAGCTACAATAGCCGAAATTGGTATAGTAATAGTTCTATTCTGTAATATGTTAGAGAAGGGGGAGGTGGTAGCTTCTCTGTTACAAGCTTGACCCAATTCATATCGAGTTTGTTGACTTTAAATAATATTGTTATCTGATATTAATAATATGTTGCAAGCGCAACTTACATGCAGAATGTGTGAGACTACTAAATCTACATTCAGCAAATAATAATAGCTCCCCTAACCAATTTCGGTCATAGTGGCCAATCTCAACAAAGACTAGCCAGCTGCGCAGGAGATATTATAGTGCACAAGTGTACGCGCGAACACAAGTGCACTCTCTATTCCTTTTACTCTCATAACTCTCAGCAAATAAAGTTATTTGAATTTGAAGCAATCCCCGAATATGTTAGATAATTTTTTGAGTCTAGTGAAGACACTGAAATAGGAACAAACATGGCCATCAGATTCAGGTGCCTACAATTCTGATGGCGTATCTCGCGTGCAACCCGTTAACTTTTCGATCTGTGTATCTGTGATCTTTGCCCCTACTATGAGTGAAAAAATTAAATTAATTATGGACTGAAAAAGTCCTGTAGTTTGAGATCAAAAGCGTATTTGCATAAGTACAACATGTCACCGCAAATGTCATTAATAAAAGGCTTAATTTAAACGCTCAGATGACCTGATTGGCGCAGTGGTTACAGCAATAATCTTGAGCCGGAGGGTGTGGGTTCGATCCCCTAGAGTAGAAAATTTTATTGTGATGAACATTTTAATCTTCTACTGTCTGTATGTATCTATAGTATTATGTATTTACAAAAAAGTATGTTTATGTATGTCTTTCAGTTAATTAGTTTCCATGATAGTATTCTAGTGGTTATAGTACAAGCTTTGCTCAGTTTGAGACTAGATGGCATAGTGTTAGTTGTCCTTGAATATTTATTTATTTACTATGCACACATAGTAAGGGTATTTGTATCTTGCAGTGAATCTCGCTCGCAAATCTTAACCACTTTTTACCATGCTGAATTCTTGGCGGAATTAGACATAATGATGATGTGTGAAAGTTGATAAGGGGAACAGTATTCTTAATCTTTAGCATGTTACAAATTTTAATCTAAATAACTTTTGCTAAAATTAAGAGAGCACGCAGTATTTCTGACATAGACGAGTTTAAATACTTCAAACAGGTTCAAAATATATTTTTAAACAATGTAACGTAGGTTTTGAAACAACATAACCGTGTGTTAAAATCCAAATTTTCGAAATAAATCAAGTTTTACTGTTTTTAAATACAAAAACAGCTTAGTTATTTATCTCGTTATAAAGAAAAAAATATCTAATAGTATACGCAAAATTTTCAATGTCGTCGTCCTAACCGACGGATACATTTGCTATGACTTCTTTCTATCTACTGTCATATAATCTGACATAACAATCTATCCATAATCATTGATATATTATTGAAAATGGCCGTTAGACAGTACCAAAGAAAAACATCTTAATTAATTCTACAATGAATATTATTATTACCAGACTAAGAGTCACACAATCCACTAACAAACCAAAGTAATAACAAACCATTCCTTATCCAGGACATACATAACAAAGATTATTAGTGAAATCATCCAAATAGGCAAGGAGCCATGCCGCCAGATAATTCTAAAAGCCAGGGAGCCGGCCATGTTGGAATTCATATCTTAAAATTTGAAATTCGTAAGAAAGTGATACGAGTGGCGCCACCTACATCTCACAGATAAAAATCCCGGCATAAATCAGGCTGTACTCAAATTGATAAGCCGGCCGTATGATAAAGAATTAATAATATCGAACTAATGGATTCTTAATGTGACGGCGACAAATACCTGAGTGGGGATTCTTAACGGGTTGTTATGTAGAATTAGTGACTGTTTTGTCTGATCAACAAGTTTTAGGAGATTTTGTATTAAACATTGCATATGGCGCCGTATTCGAAATTAAACTCTGATTCTCAATCATATAACATTTGCTCTCTTTGATGTTTTTGTAATGTTACTAGCTGATCCGCGTTGCTTCGCTCCCGTAGTATGTTATATATATAGCATATAAAATATAGTCTATGTTACTCATGGATAATGTAGCTTTCAAATGGTGAAATGATTTTTAAAATCGGTCATGTAGCTTTTGAGCCTATTCATTACAACCAAACAACAAAGTTTCCGTCTTTATTTGTATTTCTAAGGGAAAAAAAACAACTCACAACAACGCTCTACGATCGTTTTTTATAATTTAATTATATGTTACGTAATGGGATATTTGCTAAGCCTTTGGTAAAGGTTTTTTCTGTTATCAGTGAGATGGTATCATTAGATATGAGATTGTATCGCCCATTCGGCTTTATTCGATCTGCTATTGTATGGAAACGATCTATTGTAGGCAGATTTTAATTAAATAGTCCGGTTAGGTTGTTAGGTTTGTACTATAGTATACTAATGTTTAGTAAGTTTGTACTAAAGTCAATGTTAACTTTGTTGCTATGACACGTAACTTTTATGAATGTTTATAGTTAAGTGATCAAACATGTATGTGTTAACTTCAATGTTCTTAAAAGCTTAACTGAATTTGAGTTTAGTTTGTATTCATTTGGAGTTAAAAAAATTATAATTATTTTGTAGTGATGTATCAAATCGTGGTTCCATTGAATATCGGATAGTATACGGTTTACCATATTCTCATTGTTTTCTTACAAAAATATAAACGCTTGAAAGTTTCGACTTATTTAAGAAAATAGAAATATACAAACTGAATATCATAGATTAGAAAATAAAAGGGAGATAGAGTGCGCTGAAGACTCGACTGACGCCGAATATCAAAAACAAAATTTAAAAGCAAATACAAAATCGTTTGCCTAGTTGTCTAGAGTAATTAGCATCACTCGAGTCTCCGGCACACTCCACCTGCCTTGTATTCTTAAATCTGTGCCTAATATATACAAATATATTTTTATGTATTATAAGTACTCGTGTATCAATCAGAACAACTTATTTTTCGAAGATTAATTAAAAAATAAACTAAAAAGTCCTACTTCTAATCATCCAAATTCTTAATTTATTTATAAGCCTCAGATTATGTTACATTTCATAATGTATTTGATAGCAATCTATTATTTAACATACGAATTTCGTAGCAAACTTTCTTTCCTATAGTAAAAGCGAGAGTGAGCTTATCTTATCATAAGGAGAAAGCCGATAACAACTCGTATAGATCGAAGGAAAGTGGAGATAGTGGAATCATATGTGGGCTGATAGCTGTGGTATGAGATTAGTCGTAGTACGAAATTCGTTTAAGCGAGATTAAATTAAGATAATAGCTTATTGAATTTATTAGAAATTACAGATTAATATTTTATAGCAAAAACATTAAGCCGCACAAAAGATAATTTTGACATTAAAATATGTATCACTACATACGCTTTCTCTGTCACTATGTCGCTTTGTATGCTTAAATCTGTACAACTGCGCAACGGATTATGATGCGTTTTTAAATAGATAGAGTGATTCGAGAGGGAGGTTTATATGTATAATAACATCGTTAATTATACATTTTTCCGGTTTCATTGCAAACGCAAGCTGAACCCTACGAGATTTATCAGAAAAATGTACTAATGTTTATATACAACGTTCATAGTTTTTCTGTAGTGTATTTAGTATCAGCATTGCACCCGTTGGAAGCCGGGGCGGGTCGCTAGTTGTCAATAAATGTTGTTATTTATTTATATCAAGAGCTAACCACGCCTTATTTTTCTTCGATGACTATCTTAAATTTTAGAGTGTAGAGGGATTATTATGTTACTAATGAATAGAATATTAGTTTGGTGAAATAAAGCTCTACAACTTAGCCTTCATAGACTATATGTCATAGACTATATCTATATTAATATTATAAAGAGGTAAACTTTGTTTATTTGTTTAGTTGTAATGAATAGGCTCAAAAACTTCTGGATTATTCTTTCACCATTCGAATGCTAAATAATCCTATCGAGTAAAATAGGACATATTTTATAGGTTATATATGAATACAACATTATGTTACGGGAGCGAAGTCACACAGATCAGCTAGTAACTAAATATAACTATGGCGATATAAGACTGAGTCAAACCAAATTGTGATCTAATGAAACTAAAATAAGACTTAAAAAATTAAATCTTATTGTAATCCATTCAAATATTACATTCTTTGGGCTTACCTTGGGTTTCTCGAACCAATTTTATTTTTAAGATATCAATAAGGGGATATTCATACTACTTTACTCTCATAAGAATTCAGAATACGGGTGTAAGTATATGAGTATGAACGTAACCTGTGCTAAGATCCGTCAATTTTTGAAGAATAACTTAGTCATAACAGCCATATTGCATTGTGCGGTTAATTGGATGGCGATCGTTATCAGCGCCTCTGATAAAATGGAATAGATAACATTCTGTAGTGACTTATTAAGGCCGTTCCCAGAATAATATTAGATGGTACGATACGAGTGTGTGGAGGGCCAGCAAAAAAGTGATCAAGATGTGTAGTTACAACCGACATACGTGTAAGAGTGATAAAAACTTTAGGCATAATTAGTACAATGATTTTGCATATATATAATTTTTTATCCGTATATTATATACCCGTATAATTGTTTATTATCTTGGTGTAATTAAATTTCTTGGCAGGAATATATTCTCTTCTGAATTCCTATATTATTTTCAGTATTATCTGTAATTAAAGACGCAAATACGGTTTTTGTAAATTATATAGCACTAAATAAACGATTACCTCGTTGGTTCAGTGATTAACGTTAGGCATTACAACCGAGAGGTCCTAGCATCCATACCCGGTGGAGACGTAAACAAATGTCACGGTTTGCCAGGGCATAGAAGGCTACCTATTAGCCTCTAAATAACTTGTTTTACCTAAGCTTTAGTTCTAATTTTCAGAATAAATAGGTTAATCGTTTTGTGTAATAATTTTATTAGTAGTTTCTGGAATAAATGCTTTTTCTTTCTTTCAAAAACGTAATATAATTTTTTTTGTATAAAATAATATAAGTTGTTTATTTGCGCACCGTACCATCCTATCAGCGATCAGTACAACGGATCGCGCAGTGTAGTTTTTGCGAAATTGGTGGCTCGATCGTTTCAGGATGCCTTGAACCCTGCGACACTCAATCTAGGGCAGATTTGGGCCCTAAGGTCTGACTAATAGCCAATTAAACAAACTAATTGAGGAAAACGCGAATATTTTGATAGGTTTCAACCATAACATTATATAAGGAAAGTCAACTATATGTATATGAATGGGACTTTTGAAAAGACAAATAATATTTATGTAAATAGTAAGACATTTCTCAATGCGTTCCAGACAGAGATAAAGGTGATCTATGGTGGAAATGACAAGTCTTTAATACAAAAAAATACGGCCGAATTGAGAACCTTCTCTTTTTCTGAAAGTCGGTTAAAATAATCAGACTTAGTTTAAACGTCAGGTATCGTTTCTGAATAGGTTTATGTGGCCCTGTGTGTTGTAAAAACTCATAGTATTTGTGAATACCAGTGTAAATCTATAGTAATATTATAAAGCTGAAGAGTTTGTTTGTTTGAACGCGCTAATCTCAGGAACTACTGGTCCGATTTGAAAAATTGTTTT
>LQNK01001785.1:0-16485 GCA_001586405.1 Phoebis sennae | reverse complement strand
TTTGCGAAATTGGTGGCTCGATCGTTTCAGGATGCCTTGAACCCTGCGACACTCAATCTAGGGCAGATTTGGGCCCTAAGGTCTGACTAATAGCCAATTAAACAAACTAATTGAGGAAAATCCGAATATTTTGATATGTTTTGACCATAACATTACAAGGAAAGTCAACTATATTATATGAATGGGACTTTTGAAAAGACAAATAATATTTATGTAAATAGTAAGACTCAATGCGTTCCAGACATAGATAAAGGTGATCTATGGTCCAAATGACAAGTCTTTAATACAAAAAAAATACGGCCGAATTGAGAACCTCCTCCTTTTCTGAAAGTCGGTTAAAACAATAAGACTTAGTTTAAACGTCAAGTATCGTTTTTGAATAGGACCCCTACTATACTATATTTGTGAATACCAGTGTAAATCTATACTAATATTATAAAGCTGAAGAGTTTGTTTGTTTGTTTGAACGCGCTTATCTCAGGAACTACTGGTGCAATTTGAAAAATTGTTTTAGTGTTAAATAGCCTATTTATCGAGGAAGGTTATAGGCTATATATTGACAACCCGATTGGCGCAGTGGGTTGGCAACGGTCTATTGCTATTGTCTGGGTGTTAATTTATCTATAGTATGTATGTATTAAAAAAAAATCTGTATAAGTATGTCTATCAATTATCTAGTTTCCATAGTACAAGCTTTGCTTAGTTTGGGACTAGGTAGAGTTGTGTTAGATGTCCGAGAATATTTATTTATCATATATATCATCCCGATATTCCCACGGGAGCGAAGCCCTGGGGCGCAGCTAGTCTTATACAAACGATAATAAGAACATTCCATACAAATTAGCACAAACAGGTGTATAATTATTCATTCGCAATTAATAAATGGGATTTATTGAGTTATAAATTATTGCACGAATAAAAGTGAGTTGTGAGCGCGCGTGAGATTGCTATCTAAGATATTTGTTGAGTTTAAAACCTGTTTATTTAATTATTTTACGCTTTGTTGATAGTTTTGGACTTATATCAGGCAACTTGTAGTTACAGTTTGATCTTAAATAACTCTAAATTTCGGCACATAAAAGTAAACACTGAAATTAATGCTAATTTCAGGCTTCTTCTGTTATCCGGATAAACATACATTTTTGGTAATAATAATAAATATAATAAAAATCTTTATTTCATTACATTGTTCACTAGGAATGGCATTCTGTACAAAATTTCATACAATACGGTTCAGTGGTTAAGCATGAAGAGGAGACAGACAAAGTTGCTTTCGCATTTATAATATTGAATTTTGTGAACTTTGTTATTGTTGTCGTGTATTCACACGCCATTTTCTCTTATGATCCCCTCAATACAATATGTCAAACAAAAACACAGATTAAATTGAATAATACCATGGCTTAAATACAAACAATTTGGACAAAGGGTAAGGATAGTAAAAAATACTTACTATTTCACTGATTAAAATAATTATAGTATTTTAAGTCAAAGTACTATTTATATTAAAACATAGATTTATTATGATGTGACCATAGAACATCTGCTTACGCTTGACCCACCAGACAAGGAGCACTGCGCACGCTCTCTACCTATTTATATTCTATGGGTGACGCGCATTCTGAAAAGTTATAGGCGTGTCTATGCTCTTTTAAAGCGTATCAAATAATTAATATTAACAACATTGAGGTGACTTATATTGACGACCCGATTGGCGCAGTGGATCTGGCAATGGTTTATGGTGCTGAAGGGTGTGGGTTCGATCCCCACAAATAGAAAATTATGATGTGATGAACTTTATAATTTTCTAGTGTTTCGGTGTTTTTCTATGTATAGTTTGTATTTGTTTACAAAAAAAGTACATAGTGTTATTTTTTTATAACTTAAGATGTTATTATTAAGCATGTTGTATATACTGATAATATAATTGATTGTTATATTTAAATCCAACTTAATGTACTAAATAACTTTGTAAATGTATCAATATAAACAAACGTTGATATATCTATTAAATAAATAAGTAAATAGGATGGGAATACAGGCAATAGCCATACAGGCTAGTTAGTGCACATATAAAATATTATATGTGCACTTAATAATTCATTCATTCATTCTAACTTTTCTCAAACAAATCACTGCTTCTTCGTGTATTCTACGATCACATCAGCTACCAACTTTTTGTTCGCCTACCCTTTGTGCTTCACAAAAACTATCAGTTAACAATGAACATGATATCATTGTATTGTATGTGTCAACTGTTTGGTAATGAATTTAGAATAAATGATAACGGGTGAATCATTTAACACCGATAGAGGGCGGAGGTGACGTCAATTGAAGCTCAAGTTATAAGCGAAGAGCGATTTGTATTAAGTTTATACTGAAAACAGAGGTTATACATGGTAACGTAGCGCGTGATTCATTTAACACCGATAGAGGGCGGAGGTGACGTCGAGCGATGCTTAAGTTATAAGCTTTAAGCGATTTTTATTAAGTTTATACTGAAAACAGTGGTTACATATGGTAGCGTAGCGCGTGAATCATTTAACACCGATAGAGGGCGGAGGTGACGTTGAACGAGACTCAAGTTATAAGCGATGAGCGATTTGTATTAAATATACTCGTATACTGAAAACAGTGGTTATACGTGGTAACGCAGCGGGTTAATAATTTAACACCGACGGAGGTGACGTTGAACGAGACTGAAGTTATATGCTTTTAGCGGTTTGCATTAAGTTTAAACTGAAAACAGAGGTTGTACATAATAACGTAGAACGTGATTCATTTAACACCGATAGAGGGCGGAGGTGACGTTGAACGAATACGAGTTATAAGCTTTAAGCGATTTGTATTTACTTATACTGAAAACAGAGGTTATACATGGTAACGTAGCGCGTGATTCATTTAACACCGATAGAGGGTGACGTTGAACGAACACAAGTTATAAGCTATAAGCGATTTGTAATAAGTTTATACTGAAAACAGCGGTGATAAATTAAAACGAAGTCTATAAATCATGGCTTTAGAATGGAGATGACGTCGAAAAAGACACGATTGCCAACAAGCAATTAGAATAAAATAATAACTATAGTTGTAGTGACTAGTTCAAACACAGCAGAGAGATATTATATTTTTCCTGTTCAACATGCTAAAATTAAATCACTTCATTTAAATCATATATGACTTACGATAGTTTGAAAAAGGTTTTTTACAAAAGAAATTCCCATTCTCTGTTAAATAACGAACAAAAATTTAATTTCCGACTTTTAATCCTAAATAACATATGATAAACTGTTAACAAACTTCAACAACATTAGTATTTTCGACTATTTATAGCGTGTATGATTTTTCTAAATAACATATAATAGCTCCCCTGACCGATTTCGGCCATGTGGCTAATCTCAACAGAGACTAGCCAGCTGCGCAGGAGATATTATAGTGTACTAGTGTACGCGCGAACACATGTGCACTGTCTTTTCCTTTTACTCTCATAACCCGATGGGACGGCAGACCGACACGACCGGAGAGAGATCAGGCGCAGGACCGACCGCGACACGTGCTCTCCGAAGCACGGGGGTGTTCCAACACCGCCAATTTCTAGACTGAGGGCTGTTACTATGATTTCTTTGTCAGTAAAATCCTAATAACATTTTTTTTTGGTTCCACGCGGGAGTCGAACCCGGGACCCCTCGACCTGTAGTCAAAGATGCAACCACTAGACCAACGAGGCAGTCTAAATAACATATGATAGACTAATAAGAAACTTAACAATAATTGTATTTTCGACTATAACGTGCACGATTTTAATATTGTCCCCGCTAGCTCCCCTCCCTTACCCCGGTCACACACGGCCGATTACCTCCTTTGTTGTGCACAAGAAAAATGGCCGCGCACTATCTCGACGCGATACTATTACTTTAAACAAGATTCGTGACTGACGATACGGATGCTGGTCTTGTTAATACAAGCTTGTTTTTAATTCTGTGAGAGGGTTCTGTAGACATATAATACAATACATTTTATTTAGCACTACAATTATAAAACACTAGCTGCGGCCCAGGGCTTCGCTCCCGTGGAAATATCGGGATGATATATAGCCTATAGCCTTCCTCGATAAATGGGCTATCTAACACTAAAATATTTTTTCAAATCGCACCAGTAGTTTCTGAGATTAGCGCGTTCAAACAAACAAACAAACTCTTCAGCTTTATAATATTAGTATAGATTTGAGGTATAATAAAACAATATTGAAGTATGGGCTATAAAGGCCTTATCGCTAAAGAGCGATGTTTTCCAGGCAACCTTTCGGTTGGAATGAAAGCACATAACACAAAAAGATATAATGAATGTATGAGGGGTAGTTTGGATGTTTTTGATGAAGTTTCGGCGCTTGGTCACCTACCAATAGAATAGGTTTTGTTGATCTAAAGACAATGAATTTAATGTGATTTACGGCTGCAGTTTATAAATAAAACTATAATAAATTGATTTTAAAAAAAGTCATTTTTTATTTTGGTTCCCTATAAAAAAAATAATGAAGGAATAAAAATTGTACTTGAAATAACTTTATTAATTACTGGTTTTATCTCATTAGAATGTGGGTAATGGCGTAATTTTCATGTTTTGATTTTAAATGGTTAACTTTTATTTACTCTATATTAGTATTGTAAAGATTTTCGAAAAAACAAGATATAATTGAGAATCATTCTATTACAATAAATATAAAAGCTTGTCTGTTTGTTTACCCAAAGAAATCTTTATCACTAACAAAGCCATATTAAACACACGAAAAGAAACTTAATCGTTACCCGATACAATGAGGTTGAACACCATAAGTAATGTGTTAAACTGGGCGATACGCATCTCGACACAAAGGAGCGTATCGTGGTAGCGGCCGCGGCTTGACAAATGTCGCCAACGCGCGCCCACCCAAAGCGGGCTCGGTATTATGTGATAGGTTTACTGAGAACTGTCGTTTTATTGTCGCTTGATTGAGGAAATTTTTACTGAGTAGGGAATTTCCAGTTAAAAGTTACATACGGTGCTACGTTTGTTACATGACGTAATTTTATAATGTAACCATTACCTCACAAAAAAAATATTTTTTTTAACTTAATTTAATTATTAACTTTTGGAAACAAAAATAACATAGCTTGAAATGAAAATCGATTAAAATTATTAGATAAATTTTCCTCAAACGCACCAAACGCACCTGTTAAAAAAATGCAAAATGTTAAAAAAAAATCTTTATTTTGTATCCAATAAACATCTACTTGATAGATTGTGTCTTGATTGTATTGTAAATTCTTGATAATAATATTTAACTAAGTATTTTTTTTACGGTTGTGAAATAAAAAATTATGTTAAATTCTTCAATATTTAATTAAGCATGTATTATAACAACAAATAAACAAAACAGTTGTAAATTTAATTAGCATTACTAATCCTGTTAAAACGTACTTAATTCATTCCATAAACGCCTATTTAAACTTTAAATAACGATTCACACTAACAAAATAATTCACGGCAACACCGGTGGTCAGATGGTCGACGACCACCCCACACCCCATTGTATTCCTTAACTGATATTTCTTTGTGATTTTCTGATCGCGTTACTAATATTTATCTTGTAACCTTTTGAATTGTTTAATGCATGGAATAGATGTTTTGATATTTTAAATTACAATAGATTTAAATGATTAAGAGTTTATAATACTTTACAGAGTCTTATTAGAATGAATATTCAATTACATCACGATTCTTACCCACTTACACTATTGTTACTAAAGTGTTTAAATTGTACAAATAAATTAAACTTCACAATCCTAAATAATAAATTACCAAAAAAAATCATCGGGCAAAAATAAAAAAACGAAAGAATATTAGAGGAAGAAACAGCTATTCCTTCACAACGTCTAAAACCAATTAAAAAAAAACTACTTCAAAAAATTACACTGTACATTTTTACCTTCCACTGAGCGACAGTTAAATTATAATTATATTGATCTATTATTATTTTTCTAATGTGTATGTAATTAATATAATTTTGACGATTTAAAAATACATAAATTAAGTTTACTTGAATAAAGAAAAAAACAAGAATACACTTTAACGTGATTAATATATTAAATTATTATTTTAAGCCATTTGTGGCCCGCTGCTGGGCAAAGGCCTCTCGGCGAGCATCTCCCAATTCGAAACAAAAGCATCTATTTCGTCCCTCCACCTGCGGCTAGGTCTACTCCGGTGTCTTTTGACATTCTGGGGCATCCATAGTGTGGCTGATTTGGCCCACCTATCGTCCGACATGCGACCGACATGTCCAGCCCAGTCCCACTTTAATTGGGCAGCTTTTTGGGTTATGTTTATGATTTGTGTTTTGGAGCGCAGTTCCGAATTTTTTACTGTATCCATAAGTCGAACTCCTAGTATAACATATTAAAAGATGTAACCAATTTTTACACTTAAAAAAACCTTTTAAAATTGTATACAGTACATTTTCACTATTTTGCCCGTGCATCGAAGGATAAACCATGTAAATCCTACCTCCCGATAGGTTATTTGACTTAAACGGCAGTATCGTTCGGCTGCCAAATCTGACATCGCCTGTGTGTGCCAATTTTTTCCTTAACCTAGGTTATTTTACGTCCTAGATAGCCTAGTTCTTATTGCGTAGGATTAAATGCTTTAAATCGATTTTGAAAACTGCATTATAAGGGCATGAGAACCATAGACCTAACATTTTTTTTACAATTTTGGGTCTAATATATTTCATTTAGTAACAGAACCATAGACCTATTTTTTAGGGCAGATCGCTCAATTATATGATATCTCGTAATTAATGTGAAGGAGGTTTGTTTGAATGTCTGTTACTTAATAAACACTGAGCGAATTTGGATGAAATTTTGCGAATTCTTAATTTGTAATTTTTATCCTGATATCCGCTTATAATGGTGAAACAAATCGAGTATTATTAAGATTTGGTAACTACAACTATAATCTAAATAAAACAGTTACCATACATATAATTCGAGATATGCTGGAACAATTCGGCAAAAATTAGGCAAAAAGTAGGGATAGCTTACGACCAGGAGATAGACATAGCATTATTTTAATCCCCAACACATCTAGTAGTTTAATAAAAATATATTTTTCAATATTTCTTAGATATAACGTTGGTTTATATGTGTTACTTTTTAAGGTTCTGGTAGACAAAGTCAGGGCATGTAACTCGCATTATAAAGGAAGGAACGGTATCGGACAAATCTCGATTATCTTTAATGACCACTCTGTTATCGGCCATGAGATTTTTTGCGTATTCCGCAGATTTTCGTCAGATACGAGATTTAATAGTTTTTTTTTAATTAAAAATGCAAATTGCAAATAATTTATTCGTTTTCTAACTAAGCACAGACTTAGAACTTGGATGAACGCCTATTTAGATCAATTGATAAAAATTTGATTGCTTTTTTGAAAGCAATATTAATTTAATTTAAAAAAAAGATTTGTAATTAAATATTTTAATGAGAAAGACTATTCAGGGTGGAATTTTGTGAGGCCACTTGAATCGGTTTGATTCCAGATGTGGCAAGCTAATTTTCGTAAATTTTCGCATGAAGTTTTCTATAATGAAAAAAACGAAGGGTAAAGGAATGGTACTACTTCTTACTTTGATACAAGTAACAATATTCTCAATTCTATTTTATATACTAGCTAAGCTTCGCGGTTTCACCCGCGTACATCTCCCTTTCCCGTAGGATTTTCGGAATAAAAAGTATCTATGACATCTGCTAGGTTTTCAAAGAATCTCTGCACAAAACTTCATCCAAATCGGTCCTATTGTTTCGGAAGCTATGCAATACAAACAAAATTATTTCCTCTTTATAACATTAGTATAGATTGGAAACAAAAATTTGTTAGTATAGTAATGCTACTACTACAGCCTACGTCGTTCTTGGTTGGATTTCAACAATTCTTTTCGAGTCATTGACGAATAGCGCTTATTCTGTAATTTTACAGCCCAAAGCTTTATTTGCATGTCCCATTTCTAGCTGTTGGCTAGAATATTTTGCTTACAAATCAAGATGTAAGGCATAGGCGAAAGCGGAATAAAATTTTAATTACAACAAAATTAGCTAAATCTCGCTATAAAATAAGCCTCTATCCACTATGATAATAATTCCGGTTTTTAATAATTAATCAATTATTATTAATTATGAAATAACTGTTTAAATTTTAAATATACTTAATATAAAATTTAATTTTAAATAGTTATCACGATTTATGTTCACTACTTGTTAATTTGGCATAGGCCGACAGTTAAACAAGTAATTAATATCTATTTATCTATTTATTATATAAAATGATACAATGTTGCTCCTATAGTTCAACAATTATAGTTTAAATTCATACACAAGTTTTGATACATTTAACAAACATTTTAATGTTTCAGTTCTGCTGGTCGATTCTGTAAAACACGATTTTCGATTTCGAATCTCTTCTCGACTCTCACCCTCACTTCGAAAATCACTTCGATTCTCACATTTTTAGTATTCTTTAACGTCAATGTCGCTCAAGTGAAGTGAAATGAGTTTCGATATGTCGAGTGAAATTACGTCATAAATTAGTGATGACCATTTTAGGTCACAGTTTTAGATGATCATTTACGATTACATTAAAAAAAATAATAAACCATTATTTGAATGTATTTCTTTCACGGTTACACATTATTGTTATAATTGAGACGTTTATTCACAAAAAATAATTTTTAAACTCGATTTATTTGAAAAAAACATCTAATACACCTTAAATACTTTTTTTTTCAAATAAAAAATAACCTATGAAGTCTCTGACATTTTCAGACTTTGAAAAGTCAAAATACCGATTTGTCATTATTCTAAGCGAAACAAATATTATCAATAATTAAGCATTTAAGCATTATTTAGACGGTGAAGAAGGCAATTTTAGGGTGGATGGAGGATTTATATCTCTACTCTGACAATATTTCTTAGTTTGGAATTTCTGAAAATGTATTGAATAGAAGCAAGGATGAAAACGTTTCTGGAAAACTATAGCAACTATTAGAAGGAGACCTACGTACGACCTACGATATGGCCAAACGCCTATTGCTTTTGTCAGATATATTATATAGTGATCAAGTTGTTTATGTTAAAATATGTGTTTCTTATAAAAGTATGTACATCTTAAAAAAACAAAGATAAATAAACTTGCATCACTTACTATGTGGTTCTGTTTTATTATTTCTTTATACAATAGTAACGAATTTACATTTGTGTAGGATTGTTAAAACTTAAATACCTATACAATTATATTTTCTTAAATAAGAAATGACACATTCAATGAGAGACTTTGTTTATATATTAATAGATCTTATTTTAACAATTATAATCTTTATTGTACAGAAATTCATACGTTATTATGATCGAAATCCTTAAAAAAATCACGTAGAATGCTAATTAATTTCCATAATTTCCAATGTGTAAGTCTTGTGGTCTTGTGTTTAATTCTTAGTGGTCTCTTCTACACGCAACATTTTCTTCGGAATATTTAAAAAACACGATATTTTGAAACATTATTGTACTTAGGAACGTACATTTCCAAACTTTGTAACAATCCTTTTATTGTTAGCTCTAGAAATGGCATAAAAATTAAATAAACCAACATTTCTGAGTTTTCAATTGTATTTTCACTCACAAAATACCTATCGTATTATTTGACGTATGGAATCGAAGTATGATTCCGAATATTAATCAAAAACTTATTACAGAATACCTTTATTTGTCAAATATTTCATTTTTCACTTATAAATAGTTCAGCTACTCTACGCTGTCCCTCGTTGGCGCTATGGTCGATTTTCACAATGTTACAGAATACGAATTTGACATTTCAACGCGGATTCGCGAGTGAATTCGAATATGTGATGTTAACAGAATCGACCTGCTGGGTAAATATAAACATTTATTATAACACAATTGATTTTGTTTTTATTATATAAAATTTTGATATATTAAGAGTAAGATCGTCTTGCCAATCCTTTTAAAAGTCAATATTTCGCCAATATTGATAAAGCCAAGAACCAGTTAACTGAACAATATCACTATTAAATTGTCGTATATTTCACAAAAATCGCTTCCTCCCATCCCTCATTTGGCAGTTATTATAAATTTCGTAAACGTGGCAAATTGTAGACAGAAGAAATGCAGTGGTATTAACATTTTTATGGGCCATACATCGCCGCAATGGCTTGCAATTGATGGTTGTTCCAATGGCTTCTGTCTTTCTGGAATTGTCGTTTGTGTTAAGATTATTTGAAGTGCTGTAATTGTGTCGTTTTTATTGGTTAATAGTATCTATAAGTATGTGAAAATCTTATCAAAATATAGTATTAATTTAAGACGCTAATACATAACATTTTTATCGTAGAGCATTTGCTAGATTAACCAATTTTTTTGTTTGTCTGTCTAAGATTTGGCGATTTACGGAAAGGACTTTGCCCATGTACGCAAAATATTTATAACTAGTTGAAGAGTTTTCATCTGATGCTCAACTAAATATCAAGACTACATACAAAGATGAAAAACAATATTTTAATATTATAGCTTTACTACAAGACAATCGTTCAGTCTATCTTACCGCTAAAATATAGACATAGAAAATGGTACCATATTTAAGAATTACCTATTAATAATGTATTACATATCTCAGATATAATTTTTTTTAAAATCTAATGAGCGTTAAAAAATTGCTTTTTTAATTATGTATGCAGTGGATCAAGTACTATATTATCATCAAAACAATACAACACGTAACTGGGTTAGCTCTCAAAAGATACCTATGTTCCATACGCAGACTTGAACCATAAACACAACAATAGTACCGATAAGCCTACAAATATATAATTGGTGCGATAATTGTAATAAACTCGATATCATCTGAAGAATTTTTACGAGTAAGTTCGCAAACAGATGCACTCTCTATTCTTTTGCTCATATAACCCGATGTGACAGCCTTACGGTTTTATGTGCTCTTCGAAGTATAAGAGTTGCTTGCGTACTTAGGGTTTAACAATCACCAGAAAAAGAACTCGCTAAAGTAATGCAACATAAAACTGGGCTTCTTTCGTATAAGGATTCAGATGTTCCACAGACTTGCTACTATCATACTACAGCCATACACAATGGTACCAATAAGCATTACGAAATTCCTTCTACTTACGTGTGATTTAGGATCTCTATAATTAGGAACATTAACAAAGACTAAGACCCATATTTAAAGTTGCCACTCAAATCAACATTCAACTGAGATTTGATTTGAAAACCGATGACTACTTAAGACTATACCTATTCCAAAATGAAACTTAAGCTTCTTACGTTTTAGTAAATAACTTTATTTTAAACTATGACAATTGGGGAACAATTAAACAGTCAAGTGTCAATCGTTACTCAAGACCTCAGAATAATAACTAAATTATAATTCTATGCTACGCAATCTTCGATTAAATCTATTCAGTGACAGATCTGGATTTAAATTATACTTATTTAAAAAAATAGATTTAGTGATCTACGATCGTTGGAGAATAGATTGTCAGATCGAGTATTAAATAACATTTTGGTATCAAATATTGTCTCAAATCTCAACTAAAACTTGAATCATAGCTTGATATACAACTACGAATGCAGGGCTAAACATTTTTCAAGTATTTGACATATTATGCAATAATAACGCTAATTTAAGCAACGCAAAAACAAGGCTGCCGTCTCAACTTTCAGATATACCATAGACTCGGCACCATAAACATAACAATAGTCCGATAAGCATTACGAATAATTGTCGCGATAATTGTAATGAGCTCGATGTAATCCAGAGGAAGTGATAGCAGTAATTAATTTGTGCTTCTGTACACGTGTTGCGGTTAGATTCACGATAAGGCTGAAATGGGGGAATTTTTGACAAATATAATGCTATTGCGATCTAAAAGGGAATCTGCTGCAAATGAATATGGCATAGTTTAATGGTATCTATTTATGATCCCTCCAATCGTCACTATGCCATTGGGAGCTGCTGAAAATCAGCGCTGCGACTAACGTTAGGAGCAGCATACGCTGAGAAGTTTCCCTTTCAACGCCACACTGCTACTTGTTTGTTATTAAGTTATTATTTGTGTCTTATTCTGTGTGGTTCTTGAATAAATCTTTCTTTCTTTCTAATGCCCAGTTTCTATAAAATAGAACGAGTCGTATGGACAGCACAATATCCTACTAGGTAAGACTTTTTTTTATCGCCAAGCAGGCAAACGAGCGGGCGGGTCACCTGATAGGAAGTGATCACCGCCGCCCATAGTTGCTCGCGTTGTTAGAGGCAACACGAGAACGTTGCCGGCCTTTAAGGTGTTTGTAGGCTCTCTTCTTGAAGGTCCCAATGTCGTAACTGTTGGGAAACACCGAAGCTGGTAGATCGTTCCACAAAGTTGTTGTTCTGGGCAAAAAAAAAGTCTAAAGGTGGTCAAAACTTGCAGGTGACTGACTGACATAATGATCTATCAACGCACAGCCCAAACCGCTGGACGGATCGGGCTGAAATTTGGCATGCAGTAGATGTTATGACGTAGGCACCCGCTAAAAAAGGGTTTTGATTAAAACCTGCGGGAACGGGGAAAACAGATATACGGACGAAACCCCGGGGCACAGCTAGTTATTTATAAACCAACTCCCAAGAACTCTATTTTTATTTTTTTCCATAAAAACCAATTTTCTATATCACCGTTTTATTTTAAGTTGTTCTATATCAATTTAATCTATGTAACATAACATAAAGTCTTTTATACCGATATGAATTAAACGATGTACAGATGTAATATCAGGGGTGTTCCCCCCAGGGACGGGGGAGTGGGGGGAGTCTACGAATACAGCAAAAGTTCACGTCCTTCTTATCTCATCTGTTTGACGGATTCCTACAGACAACGCTGCGTATTCATATTTCATCACAGAGTAGGTTTATACAGAGACTTATTTTTTAAAACGTAAATTTTTAAGTTTCTTTTTATTGCAATAGGAAGATACTAATTTCTGATTTAAAGATTACAACTTGCTCAGAAGTCATCACATATAATTCAAGGGGTTGAAATAAATAGTTTTATTTTTTAAGTATAATTTATATTTTATTCTGTGGATATTATATGTTTTAGCAATATTATGGCAAGTTAATTAAACTAAATTAAATTAAGTTAGCAAAATTGGGTATTTCGACTATTCCATTCTAGTTTCAATTTGTTACTTGAATAAACTTGTTAGACTTTTTTACCCAGAAATATACTTTCAAATATTTTGATACCGCGAAAAATATAGCTACAAATACATTATAAGTCATATAAGAAGTACTTCTTATATAAGCTCATTTATATAAGAAGTCTCTACGTTACATTACTCTTCATGATAAGCTCACGTTATCAGTGGCGATCAGTCGGGGGCTATCAGGACTTATCCGCCCGCCCTTATCAGCTCATATAAATTCTTCTTAAATGTGAATTGTGTTTGGAAAATACTTTAAATAAAATAAAAAAAAAATATAATAAATCCGTTTATTGCCTTAACCAATTAATATATATCAATTAATAAAGACATCTTAGGACGCTGTTTTTAACTGACTTTCAAAAAAAGGAGGAGGTTATCAATTCGACCGTAGAGCGAGGAAATCGGTTCTATTTTTTGGCAAAATTTTTATTCAATATACCCCTTTCGGACAGATGTTAGCCGACAAGAAGCGGAATAAGCATATTGCATAAGTTGTGAGGTTATTTTTAAATATCTTTGCTGTAAAATGTTTTACTTATTAAGTTATCTATAAACATCAATTTTTTAATTATGTAGCTGTGTTCTGTTATAAATAAACTTTTCTTTCTTTCTTTCTTTCTTTCTTTCTAAAATACAATTGAATAAATAGCTCTTCAATGATTTTCAGTCAGCATTTTTAAAAGTTTCATATTGTTCTCTAGAGCGAAAAATAGCCTAAAGTTGGATCCAATAATCATTCATTAAAAGGTACGATGTAAAAGCTTGAAAAAGAAATCTGCGTTACGTTAGTCTGTTATCAGTGGCATCAGTCGGGGGCTATCGGGGCTTATCCGCCCGCCCTTATCAGCTCATATAAATTGTTCTTAAACGTGAATTTTGATAATACTGTTGTAAGGTTATTTTTAATCTGCTATAAAATGCAATTTAATGAAGAGCTTCTTATTGATTTTCAGTCACTTTTTAAGAAGTTTAACATTGTTTTCCAAAGCTAAAAGTAGCCTTAAGTTGGATCCAATTATCATCAATAAGTAAAAGAATTTATTATTTTAAATTAAACTTATTTGAAAAAGAAATCTCTGTGTTACGTTAGTCTGTTATCAGTGGCATCAGTCGGGGGCTATCGGAGCTTATCCGCCCGCCCTTATCAGCTCATATAAATTCCCGCTATTCGTAACTGCGACTATTCTGTTAGGAAAATACTTTAATAATTCCGTTGTAAGGTTATTTTTAATTTCTTTTTCTCATACTTCTTTTACTATTCATTGATTTAGCTCGGTTTTTCTAGAATTTGAATACAATTTATCTAATATTAGGTTTATTAATCTAATATTATAAAGCTGAAGAGTTTTGTTTGAGCGCGCTAATCTCAGGAACTACTGGTCCGATTCAAAAAAAACTTTTAGTGTTAGATAACCTACCTTATTTAATAATTATAATAAAATTTTAGCTTTCCAAATAATATAAGTTCTACTTATCTCGCACTTAAATATAACTTACCTTATTTGATAAAGTTCTTGCCCGATAAGGCCCATATCAAACGGCTTTTGAAAGCCTAAATAATAAACAAAACTTATTTTAATCTTACCGATCACAAAGCGCCACGATAACCTACTTACCTGCAAAAAAGTTAAATTCAATTACATTATAATATCATTACCACTAGAGTCACGACCTCAAATGACTGCAATTGACCTATAAATAAGGGACTGAGTCATAAGCGGAAGCGATTTTACTAAACTTTAACTAAAATAAAAAAGCCTTAAATAAGAAATGGCAAACCTTAAAATAATCATTGCAAGGTACATGAAAATGTGTGTTTGCAAGTTTTCTGTTTACTACAATTTGATAAAGTTATTTAAATCGGTTTATAACTATTTTTTTTTTCTGTAAACCACCACCTCCACGCAGGATAAAACAAACATATTATAAAAATAGTTTTTTTATAATTTATAATTTAAGTTATACATTATAAAGTTTTCTGTCCAAATACTGAACCGATGTTCAACTACAAGTAACTCTTACATGTTATCCTGTCAAAATTACTCTAATGACAAGAGAAATAGACAGCATTGTATTTAAATGTCACTTAAAGTTAAATATGAGTATTTTGAACGTAACACATGAAAGTTACGTCCTAATAATTAAGTTATACGTTTTAAAATCCTTTGCCCAACAACTGAACCCGATATTCAATTATACGTAGCTTACATGTCATTTTGTCACGATCACTATAATAAGAAGAGAAATGTACAGAATTATATAAGGTTCAAGGAGTTTGTAATCTATGACAACCAAGCCGTATTCATCACAATTGATCAGCAAGAAAACCATTTCCAGTTCCAGTTCTAAACCCCCAAAAGCTCCCAACTTCCACCACACAATATCTGCATTAGGGTACTAAAGAGGTATATGTTATTTCTTGTAAAAAAATCTGCAGCATATGCAAATGTTATCGCAGATCTTACACGCGCCATTTTAAAATGGCCGCCCTGATCACGGTATATGATCGATCTATTCTTTACAACGAGAAATTACATGATTGTAGTGAACTTGTGTGAATTATTGCAGTTTTATGGTAACTAGGGGATTTTTAAAGTGTGCGTTAATTATGAAAATGTTGTTCTTTAAAGTAAATCGGGAGGTATCTAGTGCCTTATATTTCGTCGTGTCAGTACAAACAATATATTTCAAAACAACCTTTTTTAATGTTAAGATTAATTCTCATAAGTAATAAACATTTTTTTCTTAAAATGGAATCTTATAGCGTGTAGAAAAAACAAAATATTTGGAAATGGAAGTCATAAAATGCAGATAAAAATAAAATGTTGCCAGAAATTTATGAAAATACCGTATTTGTATCAAAATAGCGCAAAAGCATCATATTTATTAAATTATATATATCGCTTCAGATGATTATTTCGAATAAAAGTTGGAAAAACTACGTTTCTTTCCATTCGTTTTGGTTAATATTAGGGTTGTCGGTACATATTCCGCGCTCAGTAACTAACCTAATATTGTTACTGTAACACCGAATTATTTTAAATTTTTATTGTGGGCAGACACAACAGCGCTTATTATTTAAAGTAATGCTACAAAATATAATGATTAACTAATTTTAGGTGTGCGTTCCCCCCGCGGAAAAGTGTCGAATTTTGACAACTTTCTTTGGCAACTATTT
>LQNK01000198.1:330579-354886 GCA_001586405.1 Phoebis sennae | reverse complement strand
AAATTCAATCTGCGTTACTAATTGGATAATGGAAGCGAATCAAATCTAATAAAAGATGGCGGCACGTGCGTTCCCGCGCAAATGTCATCTGTCAATTGCATTCGGCCATAAATAATTAGTTTCTTATTATCTATGGTGAGGCATTGCACAATATTAGAACTTCTGCTGATATTAAATGTGAAAGTTTGGATGTTTGTGTATCAATTACCTAATAACTACTGAATGAATTTTGATGAAATTTCTTTTATTATAAAATAAATTATTTTTTAAAGACACCCGCAAGCGAAGCCGCTGTTATAAGCTGGTAAATTTTATTTAAAATTAACTCAATTTTTAATATGTTACTTTGATACTTGCAAAATAGATATTTTATAAGAAGGGAGAGGTACATAGGGAGGGAGAAATTAAAGCACACCATTAGGAAATACATTAAAAGAGACTTAACTAAGAATAATCATTCTATTAATTAAATTTTATCTAGATTTCTAAGTAATTAAGTTTTATCTACATTTAAAAACATTAAAAATTTATACTGATGATATTTACCACGAAATACAATGAAAAATTAGTAATTTTACTTACGTATAGTACAATTGGTTGATTATAACCGCTTGTCAATGAAAACGATTCGTACCTGTTATACTATGACGTTCCGTCGTTTATAGAAACCGAGCCTTAATTTGCATTTGCAACAATGGACAACACAAGTGGTGGCCTTATTTCTAATTAGCAATATCTTCCAAACAACCCATCCATACTTAACTGTATAAAATTATGACTATTGGTGTGGTGTTACTTAAAAATCCATTTCATAAAATATTTTTTTAGAAATATGTTTTGGCAATTTGTCTTTTTTTTCATATAACTTTGCAGATATTTCAAAAAAGTCTACAAAAATGCATACAAATAGACCATTACAAACGTCTTCGTTAAAACTTAAAATCTTTTTAACAATAGAATATAATCCTGCGCATAATTATTATAAACTGAGTATTTATAAAGAAGTCAATGGTTTCACTCAATTCTCTACGATAACACCTTTACACTCCAAATACAAGGAAATTTATAGATATTATTTATAATAATATTATTCTTTTAATCAAAGCTTCGTGGATAATATTATCAATAACTTGTTTAGTAGATAATAGTGTTCTAAATCACAGTGCATAATTTAAAATAGTTAGTTAAGTAAGTTTAAGGAAGAAACTGTACACCGATTAGTATTGACAATAAAAGGAAAGGCTCTTCGAAAGTTTGGCCATCTATCGTCAAGTAGCAAATATAATTAAAGTTGTTTTTAGGCACACACATTAAAGCGCCATCTAGCGTCCAATAGCAATACAAGTATAAGGAAATAAGCGTCTATATTATAATTTTGGTCCTACATTAATCACTAGATGGCGCTTTTATGAATTTTACTGTAAAATATTTTTAGTTAGAGCTTTGTAAATTAAGGATATAAAATATGGATCTTGTTTTTTCCTCATTCTTTTTAATAATTATTAATAAAATAATATAATTTTCAAATATTGCGCCATCTATTGGGCTGTAAACATTTTTTGAAGAATTATATACGACCTATACATTAAATAACATATAATATTGAAAAAACTTAAAGATTTATGTATAAATTTTATAAAACTTATTTACTTCTCATGATATAAGAAATATTATAACAATTTTTAATTTTAATACAAGAGGCAACCATAAATCAGAACGTAGATATAGACAATATATTTTTTATCTGTGAACCAGTATCGTTATTTAAAAAAAGTAGTTCGGCCAATCAAATTCAAATTTTCATCTCACCGGTCGAATCCTTAGCTGTGATTGGTGATTCGATTAAACAGGTGCTATGCGTCATCCGCCATAACGATTGAGAATTTGTGAAAGTGAGCTTTGTTTGATTGCACGAAATAACGAAGTTTTCGTGTGTTTTTAATTAAAAGTGAATTATATGTGTGTTTAAACATGAGTGATTGGTACAGAATGAAGACTGGATTTAAACATAACTCTACAGAGTTGTCAGTGGAAACATCTGGTGATATGTCAGACTCAATGTTTTCGGACAATCTAAGCCCAATACCGGCGGCTTCTATAGTGCCCCGGAAATTGGATTTTAGAGACTTCGATGATGAGGAGTTTCGAATGAAAGATGCTTCTCCTGCACCAGCATCATTGAGTCCTCCTTACAAGAGAGTTCGAGCATTAAAGTAAGTAGTGCATATCTCATCAGATCAGAGTCGAAAATCACCACGTTAGGTCATTTAACGATGTAGATTCATGTTCTGTACCCGTAAAGTAGAAGGGAAAACTATCAATTACACTTTTAATTCATAAAAGTTACATATTCGCTTTACATTCTTGTTATTGACTCGTAAAGTCAAATTGACAGCAACATGTCCACTTTTGTCTTAAGTGAAAGTTGTTTCAACTTTTATTTACTGTTATTTCTTCGTATACATTAATGTATGCTTACTCCTGATTGCTAAGTATTATTTTTATTCTTTTAATTGTTGTATTTTTATGAAAACAAGATACACCTGATTTTAGATTAATTTTACATGGCTTGCTTTAAAAACCTTTCGAAGACCATTTCACATCATTCACGAGTTACAAAGTAAATTTAATAAATCAAAAAAAAATATTGACTATCTATACAACATCTTTATCTTTAAACCAAGTTATAATTTAGGCATAGAATATGGTTAAATGCACTTGAACTACACAATGTCATTGTAACTCTGTCATTTCAACTGTATTTTTAGACCTTTGTTTATATTCTAGATCATTCTGGAAGTAATTTATTAATATAAATATTCATCAAAAACAACAACATTTTCTAAAGCTATCTCCTTAATAATAATGTCTTAAAGAAAAATAAAACTTATTGATTTTGTACTAGAAACATCTATAAAGTCCCTCTGTGAATAAATATGTTTTTGGTTGGAAGCAAAACAGAAGTAAGTAGCCTTATTACTCCATAGTTATGCTCCAGGCAATAACTTTAAGCTACATACTTATAAAAATCAAAACTTCTGATTTCTTATCCTTATCCTACTAATATTATAAATGTGTAAGTTTGTGAGGATGCTTGTTACTCTTTCATGCAAAAACAACTGAACTGATTGTGATGAAACTTGGTATACATATGGGTAAGGGTACAGAATAACATACAGGCGATTTTTGAACCCGGAGTAATATGAGAAACTGCAGGGTGAAGCAAGTAACAATATAATTTTATATCAGTCCACCCAAAGTTACAAAGTTTACAACCTATAAATTCAACAAAAACAAATTGATCCCATATACTATAAAAATTTTCTAATGATAGAAGATTTAACACAGCACAAGATTAAAAAAAAGCTATGTTATTCTGTTTAAACCTTTCACTTAATATCAAGCAACCACAAAATTCTATGTAGTGTTACTGTAAAAAGAATTATCTCTATGTCCTTTCTCATGTTTTGAACAATCTTTGTACAATATTTCATCTAAATTGGTTCAGTGTTTTAGATGTGCGAAGAGGCAAACAGGGATACTTTTGTATATATAGTAATTAAAAATAATACACAAACTTAAAAAAATGCATAAAAACATTAGTTTAACATCACATAAATCTCTTCACTATTTGAAAGAAAGAAAGAACAAACATAATACAATACATTTAAGAAATACACAATAACACTCTTATAATTATAAAAATAAATCTATTCATTTATTATAAAGCCACCAAAAAAGGCATTTGTTGTGTATTAAAACAAACATTGAATAACATTTCCTAATATTCTACTTGCAACATGTCCGAACATGTCGGATTTCCCCACAACACGTCCATTCAGACTGGTTTGGGTATTGTTGACCAAAATCCAATGATATTTGAAAACCGGTTTCAAGTTTATTCCAGTTTTGGTTCACTGCTTTGTTAAAAGTGATAGTTTGAACTTGTTAAGAGATTAGCACCTTTAAAGACTAACCAATTTTGAAATAACAAAATTATTACAGATTTTTTGTTATTGTAAAAATTAACAAAGAATGTATTAATGAAAATATTGCAGACCTTTTTGAATATTTCTTATTGTCTTTGTTACTTTTATTTATATGTTGTGGACACAATAGTTTTCATCCAAACATAAGATGATATAGATAAAAGTAATATGGGATTTATAAACTTATTGATACTTAATTTATGTCTACTCTACTGATATATTCTACTTCTTTTTTTATATTACTTATAGGAATGTATGGTTATTTGCGTCTCAATCACTGCCTCTTATGAATAAATTTTAATTAAATTTCATATTCAAATTATTATTATTTGGAAAATGGAATTGGTTATACTTTAGTTTTTTTTTTAACTAAAGACTTATAAGGAGAGCAATAAGCCAAAGTTAGTTTCTGATCTACGCACATTATTGTAAAAAAATGCCTAAGTTTTCTTGTAAGGTACAATAGAATTCAATTGACCCATTGATTTTTTATTCAAACAATCATTTCATTGTTTTTTGTTACACTTCAATGCAATTACTATTCAAAACACATTTACATAAACAATGTAAAAGAATATCAATTTGTGTGCCAACTCTTATTCAAATGTGTCTGACCATTTCTTTAAAAATATGAAAACGTCAAATGTATACTGACTATTTTTAAATAACACAGAACTATTTTGGTAATGCTCTGATTTTCTTAATTCTTTTATTCTTAAGGCTATAATCTCAATATAGTTATGTAAAATAGTGATATTATTGTGGGCAATGACTTTTACTTGCTTTCAAAAGTTTTAATATTTAGTTGTAAGTTGGTTGTAGTATTTGACATAAAGTTGTATGGTATTTGTTGTATAGGGTACTCTTTCACATCTACCAATGAGTGTACTATCATTAACTACAGATTATAGATCATGGTTCTATGTGTATTGTCTTTATGATTGGCCCCTAAAGCATCTGTAAGGCCTGGTTCCTATAAATGATGGAACGTCATAATATAACAGATATAAATCAATGTCGTTAACAAGCAGTTATAATCAACCAATGTAAACCAAGTTATGGTAGATGTGTTAATGCCATGTTTATTATAGATACGCTTTAGACTTATGCCTAGTAGGGTATTATACTGCCTGTAAGTAAAACAACTTGTTTTATTTTTATAGGTACTGGATAAAATTATTTATTGTAAGTGTTTATTGGTAGAGGTATTGATTTAGTGTTGAGCAAATGGCCTGCAGTTCGCTCCATTATTAAATTTTATGTTGAATTAACAAGTTCCTATTTATATCTGTATTGATGTGAAAATGTGTGTTATGAATATTTCAATGACATTTCAATCATTACACCACATCGATTTGGCTCTCGGAAACATACAGAAAGAAAAATAGAAACTAAGATGAGTGATTGTTGACCTTCTTCATATTCGTAATTGTCTAATATGTAGGAATAGCAAAACTTCATTGGTAGTTTTGTACGATATACAGTCATACACAATCTCATTAAGTTATATGTATATAATAATATCATCATAGGTTGGAGTCTTGTTCAAATAAGTATGTTTATATAATGCATTTGAAAACAGTTAGAGCGAAGAAACCACGTTTTTCAACCTATTTAAATACGATTTAAAAAATTGTTTCATCTTAACTGTCTCTAGATATTTCGAAACATCGGCTGCATAATTAATTCGAGAAAGCGTAACGTAATTGCTTTCGAATCGGTTCACGTAAAGATCGGTGCCATCTTCCCACGAAACGAAAATTCGGTTGAAATCAGTTACACTACAGTTATACACAACAATAAAACATATGATCCAAACAGCTGACATCTGCCCACGAACTCCTACGATTTTGGCACAAAAAATACTACATAATGGTAACACCTTGAAAAAAACCTGTTATACGAATTCGCACCTTGACACAAGGTGCAGTCGAACCTTTTTCTACTGTTGTGACAAAGGTCTTGAAAAAGTTCGAGTCTGTTTGAAGAACGCTCTTTGTTGCAACGGATTTGAGATCGATCAAAAGAATTTCATCTTTAACTTCCTCAGAATAGGGAGAGATTTACGAAAGCGTGTCGCGTTTTTTACCTGCGTCTGTCACATCAATTTTTATCTTAGATTTTTTTCCCCTCAGGTGCGTTTAGAACTAGAATCTACATTTGCATTTTATTACGTAATAATCGACGATAATCTTCTTTTATAATGTTCCAATAAATTTTATGTAGGTAGGAACTATATATGTATTTCCGATGTTTATCTGCGGATAGGATTTTAAAACTCCGCCAAAAAAAAAGCGATTCATTTCTTTCATCGCAAATTTAAAAAAATGGTTTAACGGTCGCGTTTATAAGAGGCATCATGTAAATTTAATTGTTAAGAAAACTTATTACTGTTTAATAATTATGAAAAAGCCTTAAAATTTTACGAAATCAACTTAACAGAAAAAAAAATTACTAAGCCAACTAAAAATAAGCTAAATTTAAGAATACTCTATGTATTCTTAAATTACGCAACGCAAATAAAAACTTAAAAATTAATATTGATATTGACAATTATCATAATTCTGTTTTTTGCATGACGAAGTTGTTATTACAAAATCAATATTTATTTTATCAATGTGTTTCTCATTGCTAGTAGTTGCATCTTTCACTATAGATTGAGGGGTCTATTTTTAAAAGAATCTCAGTTGGTGCACCTGATCTCTCCATACTGTCTATTGCCTAGTTCCTATAAATATAAAACGAGTCGTTTTACTTACGGACAGTACAATATCCTACTAGGCGTAAGTCTAAAGCGTTTCTATAATAAACGTGACGTTAACATAACTACCTAAACTTGGTTCTGATTGGTTGATTAGAACTGCCCGTTATGAAAACCATTTGTTTGTGTTATACTATGACGGTCCGTCGTTTATAGGAACCGGGCATATATCTACTCCTTTACTCTAAGGAATGCCTTGGGTTATGAAAGTAAAGGTAACATCCCCTGAGCTTCTTACTATTTTCCATTGAAATTGGTCATGACCAAAACACTTCAGGGTATTTAGTATTAATATTATCAATCAATATTTATTTTTTTTTTTACAATTCGTTCCAGATTATTCGACAGTCCGCACACGCCCAAAACGCTACTAGAAAAATGCTCAACACCGTCTCATCATTCATCAAGATCTAGACTATTCCCACCGAAACTGGAGGTGCCGTCGGGTAAGAACACTTATATATTTACACCAGGGATTCCCAAAGTGGTCTATATCCCTAGGAGTCTATGACAACCTGCAAGGGGTCTACGTTAGCGAAAAAACAAGTTTCTAACATTTAACTTCACTATAGTTAGAAATTTACCGGAAAATCAATATCAGGGGGTCTACCCGACACGGAAAAACATGGTAAGGGGTCTGCAACAAGTTTGGGGAACTCTGATCTATACTAATATTATAAAAGGAAAACTTTTTTTGTTTGTTTGGTTGTAATGAATAGGCTCAAAAACTACTGCACCGATTATAAAATTTCTTACACCATTTGTAAGCTACAATATTGTGAATAATAATATATAGTGTATATGTTGTAATGTGCGATAAAGAATACCGTCAACAAAAGGTCTTTACTGTGTTGGAATGTAGATTATTTCTGATATACCCACATTTATTGTATACTTACTATTATGTTAGATTGTCATAGGCTATCGTTAATTCAGTTAAGTTAATATTTTTGTTACATAATTCACTTTTACCTAATATCAACGGCACTGGTGTACGGTAAAACTCGAATGAGTTTATGTTTTCACCAGTTGTAAACAATTGTATATTTTTTTATTACACTGAGTAATGAATAAATAAATAAAATAGGCTTTATACATTACATTATGCTACGGGAGCGAAGCCGCTTGGATCAGCTAGTTATATATAAATATATATATATATATTATTATTAATTATGCTTGTGGTCGTTTAAAATTACTAAAATACGTGTCTCCTTCTCAAGGCATGCCGTCGGGCTCCAGCCACCACTTGCATCCACCATCTGACGAGGACAGTGCACTGGGCAGCTTGCCACGGGACGAAATCGAGGACAGCAGGACAGCCAGGCCGATAGCCAACATCAACCCTTTTACTCCTGTTGGTGAGTGTTGAAATAAACCAATTAAATCGTGCTGCTTAAACGTCTTACTTCCCCTGATGAAGGACCTCCGAATCGGTCCGAAACTGTCAGTCTAAACCGAGTTAAAATACAGTGAGAAACCGTCTTAATACAAGTAAATCAAGGAGGCTCCATTTTTAAGCAGCAGGCAAGCGGAGCATGTGGTTCATGTGCAATTTCAACATCTAAGTTGGAGATGCCTTGCCAGCTGGAAGGAAGAGGGGATAAGGAGAGGATTGATGGGAAATTGGGAGTGGAGTAGTACAGTATGGCAGAGAAATGGTATGGGAATACAGGCCTCCGGGACCACACTCACCATATGAAACACAGTGTACTGCTTCATGGTTATTTTCTTCTGAGGGTGAAGGGGATTATTTCACCGATACGAGCTTGGCTTGTTCCTGTTTCCTGTTGAGAAACTCCTACAGCACCTACAGATCAACGTGATGGGTCTCGAGGAGTGATTTTTGTGATTTCCATCAACTAGCAATGTCTTAGTAATTTGTTTAAACAAAGACATGGTTAAGATTTTTCTTCACTTTGAAACAAACAGCTGTACTGTATGTATAACTCTTCTGATGCCAAAGAGTCATAATTCATCAAGAGATTGACTATGCTTTTCTTTGCTTAGGCCTGGTTCCTATAAACGATGGAATGTTTTTTTGTAATAGATACGAATCGTTTTCATTTACGAGCGGTTATAATCAACCAATCAGAACCAAGTTTAGGTAGTTAACGTCACGTTTATTATAGATACACTTTACTTACTCCTAGTAGGATACTGTTCTGTCCATAAGTAAAACGGCTCGTTTTATTTTTATAGTGACTCGGCATTAACTGACATGATTATTTGGCCGATAGTGTTTTCCTCTCTAGGTACTAACTATCTCTCGGTCTTATTTAACACTTGTTTAAATTATTAGACAGTGTTTTACTAAACAGGGTTAAATCAATATCTAAATAAGTTTTTGTATAAAAACTTTTATTGTCTGAACCATTTTTCAAAACCTTGAATAGATTATAATGTTGTATTTTACTTTCAGGTCAAGCATTGAACAAGAAAAAGCGTGCAGTGTCCAAAACTCCCACATGGGACTCCACCCCCGAACAACCTGCTAAGAGATTACGGGTGAGTTAACGTTTTACAAATTTTTAATCTTTGTTGTACTGTCTGATGTATAGCTAATCTATATTTTTGTAAAGTCACCCTCGTAGTCATAGAGTAGTTTATGTATAGAGATATTTATTTTATTTCTGAACAAATCTGCTTATAGTTTTATAGAATATGATATATTGCAGAAAAAAAATTGTAATATTATTGTTACAATTATTTATAAAAGCATGTTCCATAAAAAAATACCTTGCATTAAGTGGTCGCATATTTTTTAAAAATGTATGAGGTTTGATATTTTTGGGGGAGTTACTTATTTAGTCACATAATAATAATGAAATGAAAATGCTTTATTGTATAACTAGCTTTGCGCCCGCGGCTTCGCACGCGTGGGCTACTAATTTCTGTATTGGGCGCACAACAAAAGTTAAAAAAAATTACGGTCGCAGGACCGGTGAGATATGCGCATGACCTTATTTTTTTTTATAATTTTCTATGGAATTAGGTTTGACCAATCTCACAGTGCGTAAGCCTCTTCAAAATACAGAAAATTGTATCCCACGCGAGCGAAGCCGCGGGCGGAGAGTTAGTCATTTTTGAAGGTTTTTGAGAATTTATTAATGTTTTTAACGTCTTAATCTATACGTTAAGAGTGTAAAAAGGCAAGTCCGCAACTCAACCAAAATCGCGCATAGTCACGTGGTATGACATTTTCACGAATTTAGAAGCGTATATCTCAAAAAATATTTATTTTAACAAAAAACACAATTAGAAACCTCCATTTCATTTCAAAAGACCTATCCAATGACACCTCATTTAATGATGTATTCCCGAATTTATATTTTTACCCTCCGTTTACATGTATGGAAAGCTACCCCTAAAAATATTTTTTCAAATAAAATGTAGCCTAATATTGGTTTATCAGCATGTAAAATTTTATCAAAATCTGCCCAGTGGTTATTACGTGATTGACGTACATACAAACAGATAAACAGACAAACAGACAAACCGACAAACAGACAAACAGAAAAAAAAAATTCTAACCATGGTTTTGGTATCTATAGAACATACATATTACATACCAATTACCCTTTTTTAAAAATATTCAATGTACAGAAATGGTCCGATTACTGTTTTATTATATGTATAGAAGACATGAAAAATTAATTTTAGTTACAGTTACATTAATAAATTTATTTCTCCAAAAAGAATTACATATTCAATCATATAAATAAAATACTTTTAAAGGATTTTAAACGCGGTTTATTATACATTATTTTACGTTATTATTAAAAAAAGCGTTTAAAATCCTTTAAAAAGTATTTTATTTAAAATGGAAAGTACTTGCGTTAAAACAAACACAAGATTATACTATATTCAATCATATACATGCAGTCGCTTGCTCTCACACTAGGATACCCTGCCATGTGGGTAGCAAGATTCTTCCAATGATCATTAGAATGTGTACAATTCATAATTACATATAAAACACATTTGTCTCCAGGAATCAAACATATCCCGTTACAACGTAGAATTCGTCGAGCTCGGCGTGATAGGGCGCGGTCAGTTCGGCCGCGTGGCCCGCTGCGTCAACAAGCTCGACGGATGTGTGTACGCCCTAAAACGGTCGTTGCGACCCGTGGCCGGCTCTGCGGCTGAAAGGGCTGCTTTAACTGAGGTTTACGCGCACGCTGCGTTGGGAAAACATCCTCATGTGGTCAGGTTAGTAGATTTTTTTTTGTGTTTTTCTTTTTAATTCTCATATTTTGGGTCTTTTAGTGTTTCTTAGGAGGTATTCATGATTTTGACGATTTTTTTTTTCGTGTTTTTGTAGTTAATTCTCATATTTTGGGTCTTTTAGTGTGTTTCTTAGCAGGTTTTCATGATGTTGACGATTTTTTTGTGTTTTTGTAGTTAATTCCCATAATTTTAGGCCTTTTAGTGTGTTTCTGTGCAGGTTTTCAGGATTTTGTCGATTTTATCACTATTTTTAGTGGGTTTTTTGGAGTTTGCTGTGTAGTTTTGTGTCGTATTTCAAGAATGTGATGCTGAAATGGACTTCGCATTAAAATAAAATTTTCAAAAATCCTCCCTTATTGTCTTGGCTACATGGGGATATTTCGGCAGTTTCTATGTGTCTTAAGTCTATTTAAACCTGTCAATATACCCCTAGCTTTGATGTGACCTATTTTGTAACAACAACAAATAGACTAAAGGTTTATTTGTCACGAACCTGCGCAGATACTACTCGGCGTGGGCGGAGGACAACCACATGATAATACAGAACGAGTACTGCGACGGCGGCTCGCTGCAGCAGGTGGTAGAGGCGGCGCCGCTGCCCGAGAGCGAGCTGCTGCTGCTGTTGGCGCACATCAGCGATGGGTTGGCGTGAGTTTTTTTTTTTTTCGAATTTTTAAAAAAAAAATTTTTTTTAATTTTTTTATTTCGTTGGTTTTTGTTAAGTAAGAAAAATCATTTATTCTAAAATACACAAAATATAATTTAAAAAAAAAACTATTTTATTAAATTTTTTATTCCATTGGTTTTTGAAAAGAAAGAAATATTATCATTTATCCCAAGAATTAGAAATTATCTCTTTATTGATATAGAAAGGGCAGCTTAAATGACTATACTAAAATTAAAAAGGTAAAAGTAATATACAATAAAAAAGCTTTTTTTCACAAAGAAAGAAAACAATTTCTTTTTTTAATATTCTAACATATTTTAAATAATATTTGATTGATTAATTAAATATTTGAAATTTTTACATTTATTGTAAAAATAAATGTAAATTTTTTTTACATTACACAAGTCTGTATAAAATATCGTATTCATGAGTAGTGTAAAAAATCTTCTAACTTTCGTAAACAATTTTTTTTAATTATCATATCCAAAATACCAAACCTATAATAGTAAAAAAAAAAAAACATTTTTTTTATTCTCAGTTACATACACTCCCTGCAACTAGTGCACATGGACGTGAAACCCGGGAACATCTTCATATGTCGGGAGGAGGTCGCGTCTCACACTGAATCGGACGATGGATACGATGACGACGACACACTCAGCGTGCCCAAGCATAAGTATAAGATTGGTGAGTGCATGGCATACAATGTATTTATTTATTTATTTATTTATTTATTTATTTATACACTTTATTGTGTTGAGAAATACATAGTATGCAACTTATTATGTAAAGTTTCTTACATCTATTATAAATTAATATATATTTTTCCCAACACAGTAGGCCTTATCACTCAGTAGTGATCTCTTCCAGGCAACCAACTGTAAGGAGTAACAGGAGAGACTAGTAGGAGGCAGGTTTTAAAAGTGTAAAAAAAAAAGAAATATCAAAAATAAATATATTTTATGTATAGTATTATTTCTGTATTCATTTTATATATTGTTTTTCATTTTTAGTATATTTTTAATAATATTTATTTCTACACTATACTCTGTGTTGTGCACCCACTTCGCCTTCTCTATACTCGAGATTTCTGTCTTTCTCTAACCACGGGTTGCCTGGAAGAGATCGCTCATTAGCGCCGCCCTTTTTATGTATAGTTTTAAGTTAATGTTTTTAATATCATTAAGTACTACTGGTGCATAAAATAAAGTGTTTATTCATTCATTCAATACAATACAATGCAATACACTTTATTAAGCACCACAATTACAAAACATAGGACATTTGAGGTATAATAAAACATTATTAATAAACATTATTAATAAACTTTAACATTATCATTAAAGAGCGATCTCTTCATGCATAATTAGGGTTAGAATAAATAAATAAATATTCCTGGACATTTAACACAACGCCATCTAGTCCCAAACTAAGCAAAGCTTGTACTATGGAAACTAAATAACTGATAGACATACTTAAACATACTTTTTTTGTAAATACATACATACTATAGATAAATTAACACACAGACAGTAGAAAATTACAATGTTTATCACATGATGACTTTCAGCTCGTGGGGATCGATACCCACACCCTCCGGTGCAGTAGACCATTGCTAAACCACTGCGCCAATCGGGTCGTCTAATACATAATTTGTCTAAAATTTAGATTTAGAACCATTACGGCTTATGAGATACAATCTGTAGACAGACAGATAGACAGCGGAGGCTTAGTAATATGATGCTGTTTTTAAATAAATCTTTCAACATGAACATTGTAATTTTCTACTGTGTGTTAATTTATCTATAGTATGTATGTATTTTCATATAAAATATCCAGGAATATTTACCTATCACGGTTCATAAGATAGCCTGGTGACAGACATACAGACAATGGAAGCCTAGCTTAGTTAATAAAGTTAAAGTTTATTCAAAAATATGTCTATTTTAGGTTTGTTTTTTTTTTGTAAAAAATTAAAACTATAGCCGTATAAATTATGTTTATTAATAAATTATGTCTATTTTAGGTGACCTGGGTCATGTTACGTGCGTATCATCACCGTCTGTAGAGGAAGGTGACTGCAGATATCTTCCGAGAGAAGTTCTACAAGAGGACTTTACGCACCTCACCAAGGCTGATATATTCGCGTTTGGTGAGTTAAAACTAAATTTATATTAAAGTGTAAAAATTATTTTTTATTTAATTTTCATGTTTCGGTACAATCAAGTCGTAAAAATTTTGATTAATCATTTTGTTTTGACAAACTTCATAAAATTCCACAGTTATTATTATTTATTTTCTACACTGATCAAACACTATCTTCAGTTATTCTGAAATCTGTCTATTTAAAAAAAAATAATACACTGTAGAAAATAAATTATAATAATTGTGAAACTTACGGCCATTTCAATAATGTATTAATGATTATGGATAGATTATTATGTCAAATTATATGACAATAGATAGACAAAAGTCATAGCAAATGTATCCGTCGTTAGGATATTGAAATCAAAGTAAGTGCAAATAGATAGATTTGTCTGACTTTGGTAAGCAAAACAAGGGATAGATAGAATATTGAAAACGGCCGTTAATGAAGTAACAAACATACAAATAAACTTCATCTTCAGTAATTTCGAATCCAGAATGTTAAAAAATAATTATATATCATTTATAATATTAGTAGTATTCATAATAATATTTATTTTTAGGTTTAACTCTATTCGAAGCGGGTGGTGGGGGGGCGTTACCGAAAAACGGTCCCAAATGGCACGACATAAGGGATGGAAAGTTGCCAGATTTACCGAATTTGTCCAGGGAATTTAATCAGCTTTTAAAGGTAAGTTATATTATTTTTAATCAAAGACCCCATTGGCGCAGTGGATACTAGTCTATTGCGGTGGAGGGTGTGGGTTCGATCCCCATTTTGTATTTCATGTTTTAACAAGTTCTGAATGTCATCTTTCTATGCAAATGTCACTTGTCAGTTGTTAGCTGTCATCAAAGTCCTATAAAAGAATAGCCGCGTTCAGTATCTGTGCGCATTGGTACCGATTGCGCGGCGCTCGAACGTCTTATTGACGTCACGACCCAACTACCCTCACTTTGCTAATAGTCTTTATGACTAGCTGTGATTTGTTGTTAACTGACTAGTTCTATAATTGGCCAGTTGTGTAGAATTACAGTACATTTTTATTACATTCGACATAATTATACAGAGCCCCTCTATTAGTTTCTTACAAATATGTATAAAATATTACCATAAACTATGAACATTTTTATTTTCTACTGTGTGGGTGTTAATGTATCTATAGTATGTATTTATTTACAAAAAAAGTGTGTTTATCAGTTATCTAGTTCCCATAGCACAAACTTTGCTTAGCTTGGGACGAGATGGTTAACATCCAGGAATATTTATTTTATTAATAAACATTTTGTGATTTAGATTTTAAAAAGGTACATAATCCACGAGTAACATAGGCTATATTATATAACATTATGATACGAGAGCGAAACCGCATGGATCAGCTAGTAAATAATTAATACTTGTTTTTTTTTTATGTCACAGTGGGCAAGCGGAGCGTGCGTTTCACCTAATGTTAACTTGTTAATTTTATGCAAGCTTCATATATTATAGCCACTTACGATTTAAATGACAGGACCTCTTAAACAAACCTAACATAGAATAGAATAGAAAATATTTTAATTCATGTAAACTTTTTACAAAGCACTTATGAATAGTAATTTTTTTTAATTTACCACTGGTTCGGAAAGTCGATTCTATCAAGAAGATACCGGCAAGAAACTCGATAGTTACTCTTAAACAGCCACTTTGATTACATCGTTATTATAGATTACAACTCTAAAGAATACATATCATACTAAACAACTATCCCGCATTGATTTGGGAACTGATATATTCCAAGGATTCTTATCTTCTATATATTCGTTAATATTATAGTATGCTTTTTGATATAAGCATATTTTAATAATATAATGCTTTCCAGAAAATGGTGGATCCCGATCCAGCCCAACGACCATCAGCTGCAAGACTGCGAAGGCATCCGTTGCTTCATCCCTCGGGAAATAAGAGCAAAGCGCAGTTGCGGAGGGAGCTAGCCGCCGCTGAACTGAAGAACCAAATGCTGCACAATAAATTAAAGATGGCCGCCAGGTATGTACATATCTATTACTTAAAACAACTCAAGAACTAATTAATGTTTGATAATAAACTAAAAATGGCCACCAGGCATTAACAAAAAAAAAATCTTTAAACTTCAAAACTAATCAAAATGGCCGCCAGGTATGCACATTTGGTAGTGTTTATTAGCATGCTTAAACAAACCCTTTAAGATATTTTCTTATTTTTAATCTTTACTTAAAATGTGAATATCTTTGGGTAAATATTTTCCTTTAATTCTGCATTTATACCTTATATTCCTAAACATACTTTAACTTACAGGTGCCTCCAGTCCCTAACACCAAACTCGCTAGCGAACCAAGAATCGGCTAAATTTCGTACGCGAGCCGCAAAAAGGCTGCAACATCGGCGTTTTGACACCAACATCGACGAAATGCTGAAATCCGTCACTTCACCCATACGGATAGACAGACGGACGGACAGACGAAGCAAAAAGAACTGATTTGTGTCAAAAGGGTTCAAGTGAATTGAATGCAAAAGTTCATACGGCGTGAAGTGTTAACAAGTGATTAAAATATGTTGGTGATATGGAATATATAGTTATATATAAAATCATAAGGTACTCAGTGTATAATATGGTTTTCATCAAAAGGAAGATTTGTAAGACATTATAGTGTAGTCACAAGCAAGAATCTATTTTGTTAATATTCAAGTGGCTGTAAGTGTAAACATGTGATGAACAAGTTTGTGGATATGGAAAAATATTACTCGGAAGGAAGTATTTCAGATATGTTAACATTTATGATAATGTTAGCATAGTTTGATAAATTTGTTCGGGCGACGTCAAATGTAAACAATTGGAGAATGGTATGTGAACAATTTGTTATAGATAAATTCATCCACGAAGACGCGCCCCACTATTCTTCTCAATCATTGACAGTATATGTATGCAAGCTTCCGCTTGTGTGAAGTTCTATAGGTACACTCATTACCCATGTGTGCACATGCTCACTAAAATAAATAGAGTAATCAGGACAAAGTATTGCGATCATAGTAAAATATTTCAAATTCAAAAATTGGTGCGGCGCGTCGTCGTGGATGGCTCTATCTTTACTTAGTATAGTGTAAAGTTTCAAAATCATTCGACATATTTAGGTTTAGAATATAAATAGATTCAGAGCGCGGGTACGTGTGTATGAACCATAGGCACAGATATGAACGCCCTATCTCAAATTTCATAGTTGATGAGAATTGTTGAGAAAGTCATTATTTTTTAACCGGCTTTCGAAAGACGATGGTTCTCAGTTTGACTATGTTTTTATATGTATGTTCGCGCATAACGTATTTTGTTTATGGGCTGTTACACTATTTAAATGGTATTTGGTTTATAAACCATTGAATCTTGAAGTTTTTGTAGTAAATTCGCGGAAATATCGTGCTAGGCGCGCTCTGTACCTATTTATATTCTAAATGCCCAGTTGAATATGTTTATTGATTCTAATCATTTACATCACTTGATGGATTGATTTTGTTTAAAAAATTGGTTTATTCGAGTGGCGTAAAATGTAAACATTTAATTTGACGGTAAAATTTGAAAAACGTAACGGGATTAAATCTAAATAGTATAAAATTTATATATTTCATGTTTTAAACATGGAATTTTAATAAACGATAACTTTTTGTGTAGATTTTCATATCAAAAACAGACAAGTCAATCCAAGATATAAACTTGAGCAAATTTCATTCAAATCTGTTCAATTGTTTTATGAATAGTATACAGTTTGAAAATAACTTGTCAAGTATATTATTTAGATTTTATCCTTTATAATACTGGATTATTCAAATGACGGTAAATGTAAACAAGCTTTTGATTTTTCTAAAATCATCCAGATTATTTCTAATAATAATGCAAAACATGAACATATTCTCTTTTAAAAGCCATGATTTTTGCTTCCCAGTGTATATTTGTGAGAGCCCTGAGGCTTTTTTGCAAATGTCTAAAATCATGCAACTACTGTATCATTTAGATTATAAAATAAAAGGCAAATGGAGCACTGAAGATGCGAGTGAGTGAAAGAAAATACAAATTGTATCAATATAGCATTGAACTTGTATTTGCTTCTGTGACGCGCGTCTTCGACGGTCTCCACCTACCTTTTATTTTATTATCTGAGTATATACATAGTAATTTCAAATTATATTCACTTAAATAAAGTTTGTTTACATTTTCAGACAATCGGAATGGACTATATGATGATATATAGGCGTAGTATGCTATCAATTTAATTAATAATTTCAGCATTAATTTTTAATATCTTTAATATTAAAAGCAAAATAACACCCTGTATAAAAATACTTTTTCAAAAATACTTCAGTACTAAATTAATTGGATATAATTTCGACTTATATCTGACTTCAAAACATTTTTTTTGTTGATTATTTACCAATTAATTTCATAATCAGTTTTTCGTCTAATTGTATAAGTTTAGAGTAAACTATATGTAAATAATTATATATTTATTATAATATATTAATATTAACTACTAACCATATTATCCACCTAAACTATCTAACCCACCTAACAACCAACCCAGTGCTTAAAATAATATATTTTATCTATTTATATGAAATAACCTAGAAACTAGACTATAGTAAAATGAAAATAAATAACTACTAAAAATATAGGGAAAGTCTAGTTACTAAAAATAGTTTAAGAAACTAATTTGGGAAAACTAAAATTAAAAATCATATAAAACTAAATTAAATAGTCTAGCCATAAAAACTATAACTTTACAAATAGTTACATAATTAAAATAACAACAATTAAAATTATATAAGCATACAAATATTTCAAGAACTTAACTAAAATAAACTAAAATCTATGAATACCAATAGTTATAATTCCTAACCTAAATAAATAGGATTATCAACTTCTTGTGATATACTCAAAAAAGCCGAATATACTAAAACTTTTGAAATATATTCATAAATATAAACTACAATTTAAAACTTCCTATCATGTGCCTTAAATAATAATTTTTCGATTTAATTGTTCTAATAAAGTGCCTTAAGGTAATTTTAATTACAAATAAAATTAGAATAAATAATTATAAAACTAAAGTTACATTTAAAAAAAAGATATCTACGCCCTTAATATTTCATAAAACCAATAAATTAACAAAATCTCAAGACTGACTTTTACGAAATTTTTTAAAAGATTATTGTTTTTTAAAAATGGTGTCACATGTTTTTTCCTTCAAGCCGCTGAAAAGACGAGTACTAAACTTTTTTCCACAATATTGTTTTAAATTTTTTAAACCAATACCATTGAAAGCCAGAAATATTAAGTATGAAAATAAATCTTTTACAATTTCAATGTCATATTTCAAAATATATATTTTGATGCAACACAAAAATAACTAACTTAAGCCACTATCAAATAAAAAATCATAATTTCATTTGTAAATTACATAATTAATTTTAGTGATATAATAATTTCGATTGGTGCACAAATTTAGTGATTACTCTGCAAAGATTTTTGTCACCAAAACATGACTTTAAGTCTCACGATTGACTCAAATAATTCTTCCATTTTCTACCATTTTGTGATATGTATGAAAAAAATATTATATTGAAGGGTTTTCGCGTATTTGTATAAAACAAATTAATTTTCAACAAAATATAAATTTAAAAGTATCCTTCAGTTGTCAATTTGTAGTGACACTTTTATGTAACACGTCACTTAGAGGGGTACATTTAAATTTAGATATTGGTGCTAAAAATGTGCATACAATAATTATGAACCATATTTTGAAATATTTGCACTAAAAGTATTTTTATAAGTAATTGATGTTACTTTTAAAAATGAATTACGGTAGTATCCTTATTCAAGATAAATACCAATTTTTCTTAGTTTGTTTTCAGTAATAAATAATTATTTTAATATTGTTTCTAATACATTTAAATACTAGTGTGTCTTGTGAATATCATCTAAATTTTATTGTACAATGTTTTAATAAAACTTATTACATTACATTTTCGTTGCGTTTTACGAATAGGCGATTACCCTTAATAATTTGATTATTAAACTTAGTGATAGGCAGCTTTTAACAATAAATGTAATATTTATATTATATATGTATAGATGTAAAAATAGGTGTATTATCGTCTATCGAATAGTTATGTATTTAGGAATAAGTATAAAATATATTGTGCCTTTTACTTGTAACGTTATTTAAAGGTTTAGATTAGATTTAGAGTAGGAGGTCCTAGGTTCGATTTAAGACTAGGTTAGGACATATTTTCCCAGTTAAGGATATATTTAACTTTCATGCAAAATAACTCTAAATAGTCTTGTTGTCATCAATTGAAATTCTTTTGCCAGGAAATCTGATAATAAAAAAATAAAAATATCCTAAATAGTTGAGTTGATGACAGCAAAATAAAATAATCAGCCTTAATTTAAGGTCTGGTTGCATTTATAATGATAAACTAAAAATTTAATTAATTTCCAATCCCACGCGATAAGTTTTATGGGATGTCTAGTTTAGGCTTACTTATGACTACCTCACTTGGTGAGGCGTCGATAGTACATACCATAGAGTATAAATAGATGTAGAGTGGACGCGAATATGAACCGTAGGTTTAGAAATGAACAACTCTGAAATAGCATATTTCTTGATAGTGACTAACAAAGCAAAACCAGAATAATAATTATATTTAATATTTGACTCATCTTATTCGTAAATAAAACATTGATTTAAAAATTCATAAATTTTGCCGACTTTTGGCAAATGTACAGGCAGATGTTAAATGCACGCTCTGTAACTATTTATACTCTAAGGTACATACCGATCTCAGGTTATTACATTTTTTATATTATGATTGTTGTGGTCAAATCTGAGTGGGCTGGCAGGAAGAAGATACATGCTTACGAAATTATAATATTCCCAAATTATTAGAGAACGGAAAAAGCAAAGATGCAACAAAATACCTTTTAAATTCATAAAAATGTTTGTATTGATGTAGAATTTTATTCAAAAATACTTCTCTACAACTTCTAAATATTGGTTAGTTCCCAGTAGTTCAACTGAGCAGTTCAACGGTTGAACTACTGGGAATTTTTATTCCCACTAGTTCAACTATTTTAAAATCTCTAGAAAGTTGAACTAGTGGGAATAAATAGTTGAACTGCAACCAGTCGCAGATAATTTATTGTCGTAATTAAAATTATCATGAAAACATGTTTGAGATGTAAAATACATTTTTTACGTAAGGGATGATGTATTTTAATGAAGAAGTTTTAATAGCACGTCCTTTAAAGAATTTTTATCTTCATAGCCCCCCACCGATTTCGCTCATCTTCGTACTCGACATTATCTTTTGTTTAAACTATTTTCCTACGAAATTTTATCAAGATGGGATTAATAAATAAATAACTAAATAAATAAATAAACGATCTTCCAGTTAGCGTTGGATAACTTTCTCATGCTTACATTTGTATGTAAGCATGAGAAAGTTATCCTATAGCATATTGTATGTTTGTACATACACTTGCCGGGCCTTCTCGACTCTGAAACCTCGCTTCGCTCGATCAATTATTACTAGCATTTCGCCCGCAGCTTCGTTCGTGTGGACTACAAAATTCACATTACATTTAATTTTTTTAAGATTGTAGATACATAGATTTTGTTTTATTCGTAGATGTTATTTTTTACTTAATAAATAATAAAAAACAAAACCATTTATCTACTTTTTTCAAAAGAATACCTAAAAGAAGGTGCTAGTAAAACGTCTTCATTAAAATACATCATCCCTTACGTAAAAGATGTATTTTACATCTTAAACATGTTTTCATGGTAATTTTAATTACGACAATTAATTTTCAGCGATTGGTCGCAGTTCAACTATTTATTCCCACTAGTTCAACTTTCTAGAGATTTTAAAATAGTTGAACTAGTGGGAATAAAAATTCCCAGTAGTTCAACCGTTGAACTGCTCAGTTGAACTACTGGGAACTAACCGATAAAATACATTATTACTTTTTACATCTAGGTATAATTATAAGTCTAGGTATAATTATAAGTCGCCGTTTATAACGTATCACGTATGTTGTTGAGGACAAATATTGACTCGACAGAATATGGAATGAGAGAGATTTCCTTCAATCCCCGCTCGTAAGCACTCCAGCGTTATTCCCCTCGCATAACTTCAATTGAAACCAGTTAAAATCAGAATATGTATTGGAAAGTATTTATCATAAATTAAGGAATCCTCACAATTCTAAATTAATTGTTAAGAATCTATTTGAACCAATAAAGAATAAGTATATCAAAAATACTTATAATGAATACACTTGAATTTCTGTCAAGCAAAAAGAAAAAAAGAATGAAATTTCAAGGAAACTTGATCATCTCAATTGCATTTGTCGATCGTCGTTGAGATATTTTTACATACTCACATTACAAGTATGAGAAAAACATTATAAATATACAGACTGAATGCCTGGGTAGGTATTCATCAAGTGGATTTTAAGGGCAAAGTCCGGAACTTTTGCCGTTATCTTAAAAATTATCGGTGTGACTATTTGTCCGGGTACTGTAATAATTTATTTAAAGTCATTGCAACCAATCTAAGAAAATTTGGTTCATGTAAGTAAAACCATATACCTTTTATAATTTTATTTTTCCATACTATTTTTAATTTAGATCACATAGTTTATTATGGAAAAATGATCGTCATGGGTTAGATATAAGCCTATATTTGTCATGGCACCCACTTATAAGCACAAAATACAAAGGGCAGAAAAGACTTCAGAGGTCATCACTATTTTTTTTATCAAAAAGGTTCACTCTAACAAGAGTCTTAATAAACACTGTAATTTAATGTTATGTAATGGCTATACCATAACATTACCACGACTTCAGTTTTTGTCCATTACCTTATAAGTTCACATAGAACCAGTTCAAGACAATCCGATACATAAATTCACACGAGCCAATTTTATTCGTGGGACGAACAAATCTGATAACAATTCCATCATTAATAGTTTACCATACTCGTTGCCAAATTCAGATTATATTTGCATATTTGATTGTTTCCATGTCGACGAAATAACTTCGTTCTTGGTGGCGTTGATTTTAGCATAAATGTTAATTGAAACCATTTATTGTTATAAAACGGTACATTTAAATTAACATATTTAAATTGGTAATTGTGTTATCTTTAATTGCTAGAGTAAACGTCAGTACTTCAGCCTCTTCATTAAAGTAGGTACCTGCTACATTATTAAATTTAAAAGTTGACCTATTTATAAGTATTATTTTAATTTGGAATAACTGCGCGGTGTTTATCTTTAAGGTTCATGTAAATATCAATTTAAAACAGTATTCGTGAAAATATTTTGCTAATCAACTATAAATATTGTACTTACACTGTAGGTATGTACTCCCCAGGGAAGGCATTTGTTGTGTAACTGATGAGCAGGCATGTTTTACCAACGGCACTGTGGACAAAGAAAAAGGATATTAGCATAAATCGTACATGAGAAAACATTTTAAAAATCCAACATTTAAATATAAGGTACGCTAATTACTACCTCAGAAAAACAACTTTCTATTAGGCATAAGCACATTTATTTTGTACCTAGTTAAAACGGAATATCGCAATAATTTACCAATGCACTTAGCAATCTTGAGCTACGCTCATGCCTATAATTTTGACACGACACTATAAAACATGGATACGTGAACTATCATCAGAATAAAAATCCAATTGTTGTACAAGAGCTAGCGGACAAAAAAAACCGTAAAGAGGATCTTGTTAGACGCGTGCGTTATATCCTTAGGCCAAAGGCCGGCACGTAAAAAATACATAAACCGCCGTCCTCACCAAAGCCAAAACCTTTTTTTGACCTACAAAAAAGCACCACTCGAGCACGTTCTAGCAAGACGAAGGATATTATTCATGTTAGCACATAAATTGTAGAGATACGCGAACGTGAATTTTATTATACGCAATAAATAAGCTTTAGGCATCCTCAATATCGCATTAATGCTGTTTGAATTTCTTTAATATCACTCCGTGTCGGGTTTCCAATTTGCTTTTATTTATATTCGCCCCGCATTGGAATTTCCCCTTTCGTATCGTATTGTTTTGTATAATTACGAATCTAATTAGCAGTGATCGTTAACCGGGTTTAATAAAATCTTAGTATGATTACGGATTTTATGTTCATGCTAAATAAAGATGAATATATTCTTACTTCAAATAAGTTGGCTAGAAAATTAGTAACGAGAATTTCAAGATATTATTGAGCCGCTTCCTAGAAACATTAAAACACATGGTACTCAGTATTTACGCGTCTCTCTTTTGGTAGTTACGTATGTACGTAACAACGTAATCACTTGTTTATATACAAAAATTTTGACTTCATTTTTATTTTTACTAACCGAAACGACGTAACTACTTATATTATTTTCGATACAACCAATTCCATATCAACATATTTCATTCTAATCAAG
>LQNK01000198.1:212740-330140 GCA_001586405.1 Phoebis sennae | reverse complement strand
CTCAGTATTAACGCGTCTCTCTTTTGGTAGTTACGTATGTACGTAACAACGTAAACTTGTTTCTCTAATTTATATAATTTTAGTGAAAATAACTTGTTTGTAAACAAAAATTTTGACTTCATTTTTATTTCTACTGTTTTAAATACTAACCAAAACGACGTAACTACTTATATTATTTTGGATATAACCAATTCCATATCAACATATTTCATTCTAATCAAGACCAGTCTTATTGACAAAACAAAAAACCAATAATTCGAGCCCAACCACAACACCCCTAACGCGATAAAACAACATTGTTGCACTTATGACTCATAAGGGCACCGTTGTAGCCGCTCCCTAACCGATCATAGACAAATGCTCATTTACTCCGTCTAGAGGTCGAAGTGTCCAGATATTACCAAGTTGGTAATTCTACCCTCGTACTCGTACATCCTGTTCTCCATTTAAGAATGGCGTATGAGCAACGTTTCCGTTTAATATTTGAATATTAATGGCAATAGATTGTAATGCTATATTCGTTTAATCAATTTAAGGCGCCAATGTAAATTTTACATCGTACAAAAACAATACCAAAAATAACAGTCTGCCTAACTAACAGTCATAGTAAAAACTGGTAGACCTACGTATTAAAATTTTGGCTAAAATATTGGTATGTACACAAATGTGATCAGTCCCTAGCGTTAAAATATATGGAATATTAATCAACATAGCTATACATGATAGACGATATTCTCCCTGATCTCTTTTCATATCTTTCATTTAGCTAAAACAAATTTGAAAAATTTCAAGCGTAAAAACGTTTCCATGAAACCTCAGCAAAACCGCGATTACTTTCCAAATGAGAGAAATCTTTCTCGTCAAATATCGCGATAAGAGCTCAATTGCTCACTGATTGCTGACTCATTGCTTATCGACTCAAATCGGAACCACCAACCACCAATGACATCTCTGACTCACGGACTGAAAACAAACGTTATTTTGTCATATTTCCATTACAATCTCATTTGTACTCGTTGAAGATATCGGGAGGGTCAATGAGTTATTTGACTTGGAGCAGGTCGTGACTATTTATGAATATTGCTTCTTCGAACGTTATTTCTCCATTGTTTAAGGGTTTATATAACTGCGATATTGTTCATATATCTTTCAAACTTAATTAAGTTCATTCATATAAATATCTGTGTTCATATTCTAGATAAATTGGAAGTTAAGATATTTTGTTGTTTTAGCTTTTAAATTGCTATATATTAATTTGATGCTTATTTTTAAGAAGAGGGACTTTTTAAATGATAAAACTAAATAAATGTCTACGTAATACAATATGTAAATTCCAAATTTTATATGAATACATATATCAATGATACGCTTTTAGTAAAGTAATAAACAGACCAAAACTAAACTCAGAAAACATACAAGTTCAATCGCTCCACATTCTATTACAAAGAAATGTAACAACAAACTGGGTTATAGCATGTCTGAAGGCAGTCAATTTGACACCAGCATCGCAACAGTCCTTGCGCAAACTGTACGTAACAACTAACAATTGATCGAAGACCTAAATACAAATCTTTAAGTAAATCATTCAGCGTGGGCTAGCTAATTCTAGTTACTCAAGGTTGGTCGGTAGCGTCATCGCTAAAACGATTAATTCGGTTATTTTTCTTAATTCATGGTAACAATTCTCACTAATTTAAGAGATAAATGGTTAAATCTGAGGTTCAATGTTTTTAATATCTGATAGTGACGTAATATTTAGACATTATTAATACAGTATTTACGTATTATTTTACCTGCAACTTCTAGCGTGTTATGCTTTGTTTCAGAATATATACCAAATATTATTTTCCGACTACCTGGCATTGCCAGAATTTTTTTTATATTTATAAATTGGGTCTTAAATCGATCCAACCGTCCTATTTTAATTTTAAAAAAATTCTTCGTTGCGGAACGAATAACCGCACCATTGATCAGAACCGCATATAATGAACAATCAATATTGTGATCACTATTATTACTCGGGCAGAGGAAAGAGCTGGCCCGTCGCAAAATCACAACGTCGCGGGAGACCCTGTTATAAATAACTCAACTCGTAACATTGTGCAGTCATTCATCGTAACCGTGGACCGATGTGTTTTGTTCTTTTTGCTCCAATACTTCAAGTGCTCGTATAATTGCCAATGCTTAGTATAGAACATGACTTCATAACTTCAGCAGCATGTCATATTACCGTACGTAAGACTTATTTAGAATCATGCTTGTATTATCCCATACTATTTGTGTATGTTTATTGAAAGAAAGAAAGACACAACATTGTACATTCACATGGTACTAAACGAAATATGATTTTTTTACAAAGAAAGAGAGGAACAAAACAATAAATAAAAACCGACATAACTAGTCCTCACTGCCATGCCATACTTTTTTAATTAAAACCTCTCAGTGCATCGTGCATTCGAAAATGGGAACCCACTCAGTGCATCTGTGGCTGAAAAAGACAAGGAACTAATTTTCAGTGGCACATTTAAAATGTGGCACTTAATCCATGAGCAGTTTATAGTACTAAAACTATTAGGTAGTTTTTTAAATATCATAGAAATATAAATATTTCTGGACATTTAACACAACGCGATCTATTCCCAAACTAAAGAATACTACGGAAACTAGATAACTGATAGACATACTTATACATACTTTTTTATTTGTGACTACATACTATAAATAAATTATCCAGACAGTAGAAAATTACAATGTTCATCACATCATAATTTTCTACTCATGGGGCTCAAACACACCCTCCGGCACAGCAAACCATTGCTATATCCACTGCGCCAATCGGGTCGTCAGATATATTCTATCGAAATCCAACTCCTCGAGTTAGAAACGACAAAACCGCAAAGCAGTTGCACAACATGATCTAGAACCATTACCGATCGCCGGTATCCAAATTACATATCTTCAACTCGTCGGAATACTACAACTCACGCCGGCCATTGTTTCTGGAATGCGATTGCAACATCTGCGATGCTTCCTATCTAATCATCTCCAACTGTACATACGGCTGAAAACGTGCTTGGGTAACTGCCTGATACCATCAACTTTGTAACAACTTGTTATTGTGATTCATCGTCAAGATCGGCGAGTTATAGCGGCCTAGATGAGGTTTTGTTCCCGTCATACTTTGATAATGATATCACGCGATCCATTCCAATAATTTATAGAAGATACTCTTGTAAAGCATAAATACTTAAAGGTTTAGAATTTTTACTTGTGCAAGTTTGCAAACCCCTTAGTCCGTTTATAAAAAGAATTCTTACAAAAAAATATTTAGCATATTTTTTTGGGGTATACCCATGGCATACTTTTGTCAACATATTTTATACATTGCTGGACGTTTCCTACACTGAAGCCTTCGTTTTCCTCACAAACTTTACGGTATCCAGCCTACTCTATTTCCGCGACCAAGATTATGTATGCGAACGAGCTGTTGTAGACAAAGAAACCGTCCGTAACTTGACACACTTCAGGTATTGTAGTTCTAGTTGTCGGAGGGGCTTTTATGATTCCACAATAGTCAACTATTAAGTCTTGTTTTGTTTTGTTCAACCATACACAGAAGGGCTGTACGCCATTTCATTATTGACTTGTTTTCAAAGTTCGCTCGGGACAAGTTAAGGGAAAAGGCTTTCCTGAAGTGAAACTTATCTTGCTGATTTATTGAACTGGAAGTGGACTCTATAGGGGATTTCCTTGTGACCATTTCGCGTATGAAGCGAACATAATTTAATATTTATTGTTTTGTATCGATAATGTGTAAACCATATTTTTATTTCACATTTCTGGCATCAAATCTTCAAATTACAATAATTATATAAGAAACTTTTTTAAGAGATTTCAATTGGGTCTGGTATATAATTATATTCAGCGTATTTAATTTTTTACAGAATGTTCAAAGTAATAGATAGCCATGGTGTTATTGCTTTCATATATTATTTTCGAAATTCTTATATTTGCCAAAGTATTCGAAGTATTCGACGAAGTTATTTTGCTGATATTGTTTTAAATAGATTTCTTCACCCTTCACTTTTTTATGAAAAATATCCTAAAAATGGCAGGTAACATCAACGTGTATTGTTTAAAGTAATTGCTTAACTCAATTCATAAAGTTAAGAGAAATTAAGTTAGAAACCGTAGCCGGGGATTTTAAAGTCATTGTAAATTGGAATTAAGAGTTCTTTAAAAGGCTAATCGGATAAATGAGTTAAAATCGTTAAGCGTTCGATGACCCCATTAATGTCTAAAGCTATTGCATTGAATTTTATCTACTAATGACGTTAAAATTTTAATATCTAACTATTTAAACTTCTAATGAAGTACTCATCAATTATAAAAAAAAATACAAATACGTGAATATTTTTATTTTTCTTTTAAAAAGAAACCCTTCCCTTATAACAAACTTTTGGTTGACTTTGAAATCGTTGATAAAAGCTGAAAATGAACAACCAAAACTTTTTCTTTAATATTCGTATGACTAATATAACAGTTACATTTTATTGTTCCTAAAAGTATAAGCACAGAACAATGAATGATAACACACGTACAAACACTCCTTTTGTTCTGTAACCAGAGCATTTTGTTAAAGTACCTAAAAAACGACGTCTAACCAAGTCGTAAATATAATTACGCGATTGTTCACAAAAAACTCTCGACAAGGGAACAAATTAAACTAAATCCAGTCATTTGTTGAAAACTTTTAATATAGAAATAATTTTTTTTTTTCAAATTGCCTTTGTTAAATAAATACTCAGGGACAATTAACACTACGCTATCTAGTCTCAAATACTAAGCAAAGCTTGTACTATGGAAACGAGATGACTGATAGACATACTTAAACGTACTTTTTTTGTAAATACGTACATACTATAGGTATACTAAATAATGAAGACTAATGTATAATCAACACAAAGTAGATTATAAATGTTATCTAGACCTAATTTTATACTATCTACTATATGATAGAGATTGAAAATTTTTTGCCATTTTTGCGCTAAAGACTGAAACTCACAGTCATTTAAAGACATTTTGCAATTTTAGCTTATTTCACGATTCACGGTGGACGAACCGTGATCTGGGATAATTAACAAATCACGCTGTAACTCTTGGAAACTTAAAATTGTAAAATCGGTTTTAAGAGCGAGTACAGAATACAAAGACAAGACAGTAGACAGTCTAATCGATTCTGTTGCAATTAAAGACCATAGTACTCCACTAAATTTAGACTTGAAGTCTTCTTCCTACATTTTTATCTTACTAGCTTTGCTGCACGGTTCACTCCAATAGCCAATGTGTATACCAAGTTTCATCACAATCGGCTTTTTGCATGAAAGAGCAACAATCATACATCCTCACGAACTTTCGCATTTTTAATAATAGTATAGGATAGTTTTAAGGATAGATTTAGTCACCTCCTCGTTCCCGTAGGATTATATATCCCATTCCCGTAGGATTTTCAGGATAAAAACTATCCTATGTAACTATTCATTTCTGGACTTTCAAAGGATAAAGGACAGGACAAGGACAAAATTTCATCCAAATTTCAATACAAACAAACAAAAAGCCTTTCCTCTTTATAATATTAGTATAGAAAACACTATTGTTGTTATCCAAAATAATTTCACATCAAAACCAGTCAAGTCGAGAATCACTCGTTCAGTCTTGCGATAGTAGACAGATCGGATCGATCCGTTTGGAATCGAAGAACGTAGTACTGAAATACAGCCAGACTCGTTCATGTGCATTCGTAATACGTTGTTCTATTGTTTGCGAGCGTAATTGAGACCAGGTGGAACAATGCCATTAATTAGTATGTGTACCTGCACATGGGATTTTAAGATTTACGAGTACGATCTCAGTACAAATGATCTGGGACTGAACGAGTGGTTAAGTTATGCTCTTAAAAAATGCTCTATACAATTTCGTAAATTATTCCAATTTAAATGATATTTCCGAGAATTAATTTAAATTCTTAAATAAGAGACCAATGTAGTGAGGAATCTTCGCGTCCTTTTTCAACGAAAAATGTTCAGGCTATTTTAATAAAACTTCCAGATAAATGTTTCCTTGAAGGACATATTCTAAGAATCACATCGCTACGTCAGAAAATTCCTTCGAAATTCAAATATAAAAATTACAAACTGCCAGTTGCAAAAATCATAAACAAGCAAATTCATTCGCGTTCCAGAACCGCAGCGACTACCGGACCATCCATCATCCTTCCCCATACATCTATAAATAGCGGCACAAAGAAAAGAATTCACAGTTATCGCTATAAATCCATTGAAGCTATCCGGCGTGAGGAATGTCTTCCTATAAACGAATGTATGTGTAATAAAACAATAACGAGACTATTTGTATACGTTAAAGCTTTTAAAAACTATTTATTCCTGCTATGAATTATTTTTACTCCCCAAAACATGAAATTGCCATTTTTTTCTATTTGTCTGTTTGTATGTGTCAATCATGTTATAATCAATGGACGGATTTAGTCGAAATTGTATATGATAGTAAGACAAGTTAAGTCACTGCAATGGGGTAGCCCATTAGATATATGCATAGCGATATTTGGTATGTAGATACGAAATATCGTCGATAAGTCGTTAAAAAACCTTAGTCTTAATATTTCCAAGTTTAATTTAAATAGATTTAATATGATTTTATTGTTAAGTATAAATATTTCGTTTGATATTCACTTCTAAAATGGTACAAAACTACCGCGTAAACTATAAACTAAACTATAGTCCACGAACGAAGCCGCAAGCACAAAAGCTAGTAATAATTATGATGCCAGTCGAGTGTATGAGTAATGAATACGTCATGGCGGGGCCGATTCCCATGAACTTCTCGAACCTATCGCGAGGAAACGCACTCGATTTACGCATATGTTTACGTACGATTCTTATCGCTCCGTGAAATATACGTAATACTGTTATCCATTGTATTTGTTGCGGTGCAAATCCGTGTAATTAAATAACGAGGAAACTTTGTTGAACTAATTTGAAATATACAACTTAGCTATCTATTTGCTTACTATGGGTTAAAAACATCCGACCTAGAATTCGCCCGCGTTAAATTCGAATCTATAGATCAATAAAAGTTACCCTATTACCTAATCTATTGAAAATCCATTCAGTAGTTTGGGTGTGATTGACACACAAACATCCAAACTTTTACATTCGTAATAGGTATTAATAGGTAATGCAATTTGTATTAATTTAAGTTTAGAGCAGGGCGTGTAACAAGGATAATACATATGTTTTATTAATAATAATTAATATTAGATGGAAGTTCCTAATTTAAAGGACTCGTATAATAGGATATTTATGCCTATGTGTTTTATTATAGACTCGATTGGCGCAATGGATGTGGTAATGGTCTATTGCCCCGAAGGGTATGGGTGCTCAAATAAAAAAAAGCTTTTTATATAAAGATGATAATTCCATGTCCGTTATAACCAAATTACGGTTAATTTTTATTGACATTTTACCCAAAAACAAATGAACTCCAGGGTCATAAAAACATTCTTGCCTATTAATTTTGATGACAGCGATTTTACAAATTATATTCGATAAAAAATATGAAAATCGATGCATTAAATTATGATTTTATAAAATGATTTTTAAAGACATTGTAAGGAACATAGAAATGGGTAATCAAATATGCAAAAAAATATTATATTAGCATTTATTTTAGCGATGATAGTAATCACATTATTAAAAGTTGATTAGCAAATTTCGGTAGGTACCATTTAACAATCGACTTGTAACTCATTGTTGGTAATGGAAACAATCTTCGGCACCCATTGTTCCGGATCGGTCATAATGAACGATTGTACCATTTAACCACTTTTAGCCTACTAACGTAATGCGGTATTGTTTAGAATGAAGCGTTTTAAAACCTTTTTTATTACGTGTAAAAAGCAGGCCATACTGAGACTAACACCCGTATTCTAAGAGGTTACCATAATTTTACTTACACTCATGTTACGTGAAATATGACATATTCAATATGACAAATTTCAATCAAAAGTTCATGATTGAAGTAACGTAAAAATATAATATTTTAATAAATAGATTGAGGTAACGGATGTAAGAGTTAAAGTTTCTTCTCCCAAATTTTCTTAACGTGAGTGGACGTGAGTTAGTAGAGCTTTTTCAGACTCAGAATGTAAATTTTCGTTGACAGAGGTTGAGTGAAGTCGAGGAATGCTACTGAGGATATGTATTAGAATACTGGTGTACTGAGGCTCTTTTCGTGATAGACGGATAGGGAATCCCCGACCAACAACAACAACGGCCATTAGTACAAAGACCAATGGACTTTTTACCAGTCGGAAGTTTTTATTGTTCCCATGAGAAAATATAAATTGTAAGTTCTTAGAATCGAATTTTGGTCGAAAAAAGTGTGACGTCTTTATTAAAATTCATTCGACTGTAATAAATCTTAACTACATAATTTTATATTATACAAATACGTAGTCTTGGCAAACAAAAACAACGTTTATTTAAATTCCAAAGTCCGTCGATATAACATTACAATCCCAAACTGAAATGCTATACATCTGTCTCACACATGCGACCTAATTAATATCCGATATATAAGAGCAAAACATTAATTACTTTATACAATTTATGTCATAGTTATAGGAAGTTTTAATTGACGCCATGACGCAGCATAATGATATGCAATTCAGTGAATCTTTAGCCAGTGCGTTAATGACATGGCGAGGCGACTGCGAGCGCTATTCGTCATTAAAATTGTTTTTCATTCATTATATTTGCGGTGTAAGATCAATACTTATTTTAGATTCCAGGGTATTAGTCTGGGTTATGTACCCATATATATACCCTTATAGCGCTAATATTAGTCTTAAAATTTAACAAAGTACTAAATATATTGTAACATCTGATTAGTTTGGACCACCTGTTACGATGTAGTTTTATGATCAAAAAAGGTACGTGTATTATTTTAATTTAAGTCATTAAACTGCCCTCTCCTTAAATACGATAGACCACAACGATATAATATTATTAAAGTTGTATTCAATAGGACAGGTTGAAAACCGTGATTTAATGGTTTCGACTCTTATTTCGTTTTATTGCTTTTGGTTAAGGGTTCTTAAAAGGTCAAAATAACCTTTGGTCAATGAAAGATAAATTGTTTTGTGGATTTTGTGCACGTTAGAGAACATTGAAAAGGTCACGAATTATACCATTGATAAGCAACTCCAAAAGAATCACGTTTTTCGAGATAACACAAGACGGAATTACGTTCACCCATTTTAATCACCGTCTTTTCTATTGCGGAGACTTTATCTTTAAGCGTTTTGTTAAATATTTTCAAATATTTCAGATTACTTAAATTGCTGCTTAAATGCTGCATTCAGGAGCGAAAAGATATTATTTCTGTTAACAATTACTACATAATTGGACGGTGCTTTCATGAATCGCAGGCTGCTGTCCATAGGATAGACAAAAAAGGAAGAATAACGAAGGAAGCGAATAAATAAAAAAGATACCGTCCAGCATTGTAACTCGATAAGCTTATTGCTTAGTGAATCTTGTAGAGTTATTTCATATATTAATTAATTAGCTTCCATAGCAACTCAATTATTTCAATAAAGACGCAATTAATATTAAATTTAGATACAACGTAATTATCAGAATAAATATTGAGATGAGTAATATAACATTTTACGATAAGTTACATCTGAAGAGTAGCGTCCTTTAATATTCAGCGCTTTTCTCATTAAAATTGAGTACCTTCTCATAACGAGTGGTAAGTTAGAACCAGTAAAATTTTTATGTTATTGTATTTACGTTTTCAGGTTCGCAATAAAGATGGAGGCGATTAGGTTCTATTGTTTAACGTTAATGCACCTTTTCTTATAATGTTTTCAAATAAATATCCTTCTAGTATTACTAATATTATAAATGCGAAAGTTTGTTACTCTTTGACGCAAAAACACACAGAACCGATTATCATGAAATATGGTAGACATATATATAGACACGCAAAGGTTCAGAATAACTTATAGGCTACAAATCTCAGAAGTTATGCGAGTGAAACCGCGGGGCGTGGCCAGTAAACAATAATTCCATGGAATTAGAATCGTATTCATTTTAATTAAAATAAGTAAACAAGCAGTGATAATAATTTAATAATAACGGGAGTTACCTAAACTATCCAACAACATTTACTGAAAAAAAAATGATTGGGCAATTTTACTTCCTCAGAATGCTAAACGACCTATGCTCGTTTCCAGACGTCCATATCACGCCACAAACAAACTTTCAGAAACTTCAAAGTACGTAATATTTCAGTAGCCGTTTACGTGGGAGAGATTTCAAAGTACGCACCGCAACGATGACGGATAAAAATATTTCGTTGTAATAGTACTATTATTAGAGGCCGGTGTTATGAAACGCGGTGTGGAAAGAGTGTGGTAGTGATTGATCGGTGTCGAATATTATTCTTTAGATAAACAAACTGGTTATTACTTACAACATTGTTCGTATACGGCGTATTTATATCGGATCCCTTTGCTATTAAAGTTACATAATGTTAGTCTGAATGTAGATCAATTTCAGTCAATGAGACGCATTTGGTAATAAAAGTTTATTACGTATCTCATGTAATACGTGCGCCAATGAAAGCATTTGTTTAGAAATAATAATATTTTTGATCGAGCGAAGCGAGATCTCAGAGTCGAGATAGCCAGGCGATTGTATGTCAGTATGTAAGTATGAAAAACTTGTCCGACGATAACTTGAGTACCGTTTATTGAGTATTTTAATCGGTGGGGCTGTAAGGATGATATGGGAGTTAAATAGGTGGATGTTTGTCCGAGGATATCTGGAGCGACGCTTCTCCGATCCGATCTCGATGAAATTTTGTGCCCAAATAGTATAGATAAAGAAATCGGTGTGGGGGGGGGATAACAGAGATAGGGTTAAATAGGTGTTTTAATATGAATATAGCAGAGTGTGGTCTCAAATTAAAGGTCTTGATCTATACATTACAACGCGAAGTCTAGCTCAGAGCGAGCTACTAGTTAGTTCTACAACTGTAATGTTTGTACAGAGCATATCATTAAGACATTCCATTAATATTGTCACAAGTTTGCGCGCCACTTCTGTTTTAATCTACCAAAAGTACTTTTTATTTTTACTACATATTTATCCCGAATCCACACAACCTTTCATGAACTACTTTCATATCGATTAAAAAACAACCGTAGTGTATGTTTTAACCGTCGCAATTTCGCGAACAACACAGCACTTTATCTTTCCCGCACTATGCAACATAAACGCATAATCAACAGCGCGCTCTGTTACGTGTAATGGAACGCACTATAGGTAACCTATTTTCTGCAGAGTACTATTTTATAACGTAAATCATTTTAAATGGTTAGGTACTATAAAGATGACAACTAGAGCACAGGATTTTTACAGTACATTCTAAAGCCATTATTTGATGAGTTTTTTTATATTATAAAAAATATATATTGTATCTTAAAAATATATATTGCTTTTTAACTCGGTATAGAACGAAAGTTTCGGACCGCTTCAGAGGTCTTTCATCAGGGGGAGTGAGTCTCACTCCCCCTGACTATTTACTTATCCAAAGCTACTAGCCCAAATACTGAAATTATTCTCTACTTCCTAAATGATGTTTAACCATATCCTAAAGTCACCCATGTAATTGCGTACCTCAGATAAAAGAAACGATTAACGTAATAGCCAACTTCACAGGAACTATTATTGAGCAAACGCCCGCATAACTTTGCCGTTTTATTAAAAAGTCACATCATAAATATCTCTAAATGTCCATAGTGTAATCTTTATTGCAGCATCTTAATTTCCCTACACGTTCAGTTACTTAAGAATATCGAGTGCAGATAAGCATACAGCACAGTCGCAACACGATAAGCCAATTATCAACTCGTCTCCAGTTAACTGGCGATAACGAACTGTAACATTAAACACTATTATCTAGTAACTAAATCCCTTTTACGAGAATGCAGCTTGAATATGAAGACGTTATTAAGAACATAATTAAAGCGATAGTGAGACATTTTTTCCGTCGATTATACGGTTTCATCTATACATATAATAAAGCAGTAACCAAACCATTTCTGTACATTGAATATTTTTTAAAAAGAGTAATTGGTATGCAATATGTATGTTCTATAGACACCAAATCCATGTTTAGAATTTTTTTTTTCTGTTTGTCTGTTTGTCTGTTTGTCTGTTTATCTGTTTGTATGTTCGTCAATCACGCAATAACCACTAGGTAGATTTTGGTTAAATTTCACATGTTGATAGACCATAATTAGGTGCAACTTATAGGCTACATTTTATTTGGAAAAAAATATTTTTAGGGGTGGCTTCCCATACATGTAAACGGGGGTTAAAAAAATAAATATACGAGTACATAATTAAATAAGGTATCATTGGATAGGTCTTTAAAAATGAAATGGAGGTTTCTAAATGTGTTTTTTGCTAAAATAAATATTTTTTGAGATATACGCTTCTAAAGTCGTGAAAATGTCATACCACGTGGCAATGTGAGATTTTGGTTGAGTTGCGGACATGCATTTTTATACTCTTAACGTATAGATTAAGACGTTACAAATACTCAATAAATTATTAAAAATCTTCAAAAAATAACAAACTTTCCGCCCGCGGCTCCACTCGCGAGGTCTACAATTTTCTGTAATTTTCTTTATTCAAAAGGCGCGCGCGCAGTGTGAGATTTTGGTCAAACCTATTTTCATAGAAAATTAAAAAAAAACTATAGAAATTCGTATATATCAGCGGCCTTGCGACCGTAATTTTTTTAAACTTTTGTTGTGCGCCTCTAAAAATACAGATATTAGTGACCCACGCGTGCGAAGCCGCGGGCGGAAAGCTAGTAGTAATATAAAAGAGTGTCTTTATGCATTTGGTTAATGGCCAACCTATGTCAGAAATGTTCGAGTTGCTCAAAAGACTAGAAACTGTTATTTTATTAACAAATGGAGACATTTTGCGTGCTCTCCGATGCATGGAGGCACTCAATGTAAATGTTACGAAGAGGTTACCCATCAAGAAACTGACCCCGTCTTACATTGCTTAACTTGTTGTTTATTAGAAGAAGCTACGGGTTCCTTCTTTAGTTAAACATATGTCTCTATTTTAAAACAAAAAGCACTAGGGATGAATAAACATTTTTATGGGTCACAGGATTTGTTACACTGAATTGTACGATTAAACAAAAGAACTCATTACGCATGTTAGCCGCGAGTTTAATGTAAATATGAAAGTCCATGCTTTTATATAACCACTGTTGATACAACAATACCATATTTAATCTTGAATGTTAAGGATGGAATTACTTATCTACACTTATATTTTAAAAAGGAACAAATAAAATTGTTTGTTTGTTAGGTTGTCATGAATAGGCTCAAAAACAACCGATTTTAAAATTTCTTTCACCGCTCGAAAGATACATTACCCACGAGTAACATAGGCTACATTTTAGATACTATATATAATATTATGATACGGGAGCGAAGCCGAGCGGATCAGCCAATCTTAAATAAATTCTCTGACGCACCAAAGTTAATGAAAATTAACATGCGATCTTATGAAAAAATTACATGAGATAGAAGCGCGAAAGAATTTCCTTTACACGTGAAGTAGGTATACAGCAAAATTATTAAAGGGGAAATTTTCTAGAAGGTCCTTTGGCCCGCTAATCGGGCAATTCCGGTGTTAACTCAATTTCCTTGCCGGGGAATTTTTCGACACAATACCGTCTCCCGCCGCGATTTTACTTTGAATTAGATATTTCCGAAGTATTTCAAGATTGCATACTTGAAGTTACATACCTTTACAACAATGTGTTTGGTGGATGATATAAAGCCAAACATATGAAAAATAACTTAAAATTAAAAATAACCAACATTTTACTTGTAGTGAAAAGATTTACAATTTTATTTATCTTCATTAATTTAATAGCACCTAAAGAAGAGATAATTTAACAATTAGAAAGTAGAATACATACTGAACCACATCCGTGTAGAAAACCATAGACCAACATTTCAATACTAAGCAGTTACTAAGAGAAAAAATATAGTTTATGGAGATTATAAACGCAGTGTTCTGTGTTCTGAATTTTATATATACCTAACACACAGCGGATAATGATAAAGTTTTAATTGCTAGAATATAATAAAGATGCTTTTCATCACAGTCCAAGCAGATGAAATCTAAATAATTGAAAGGACCTACACACCAAATAAATGGCAACCTTAATAAAACCCTCAACACCAAGCATAGAAATAATCTCTACATTTGCATTCTCCATCCCGCAATGTTCAACCACGTATTACGTACAAAGTAGAATTAAGAAAAGGTCACGCGTAGGTGAAACGTTATTTTGCTATACTTCTCACATTTCTGAATACGTGGATTTTATTAATTTATACTTGAAACGCCCGAAGGTCACGTGAGATTTATAAACAATGTGTATCGCATCGAAAGGAGGAAGTGTATTCTAGAATTTTTATCAAACACAACAAAACAACGTACATACCTATAAATTTTCTTGTAAGGTAAATGTATATGGTCAATTATAAAATGTACGGTAGGCTGGCTTAAATATTATTTGATTTATATACAGTTTTGAGTAAAGGTAACGGTAAAAGGTAACCATCACATTTATATTATCATTAGTGTGGTGAGGTATATCCAACGGAAATGCTATGTAATGGTTCATTTGCATACAGACCGCACGTTACGCTAAATGTCGTTTACAAAGATTTCGCTGACATATTTAAAGTATAATCTCGTACTACGTATATATGCTAATTTCAAACGAATTATTATATATTCGGTATTAACAATCAGAAATTAATAGATTTTAATTAAGAACGTCTGCGAGCACAAAAATAAAATATAGCATAACGATACGGTCGAACGCAAGTCGAAAGACGCGAAAAACCAGACGTTCTTAAAAGCTCTGAAAATTATGCCTCTACTGCTCTCATCATTAACCATATGCATAATTTACAATCACTATAACGAAACCCAAAGAATGCAATATGGACAGAGATTGTACCTACAATCGGAAACAAAACCTGAAAAATATATTCACATATCCGACGACGATATTTCAACAAATATCTCATATCAGACGGAATATGCAAATAAGTCGAATACAATGCAAACAAATGCGCAGATCGTAACTAGATACCAGGATAACATGAGTACAATAGACGTGTCAACTAAGAATCAAGTCCCTACATCCGCAGCCTGCACCTTCACAGTTCTCGACGCATTGTGAACGACGCAAACAGGTCAGATTAGTAGTCGACATCACGGTATCCAGGAACTGGGGCAGAATAGTTATTACTCGCTGGCTTGTGGCAAGGGTCCTTCATCTATTTTTATTCATAAAAGTTTATTCAAACAACCGGACATAAAATTTTAAAAATATTCACGCTCCCGATGCCATATTGATCGGCATTAAGAAATATGCAAGTCGCACAATACAGTGCAAATAAAACGCAAATTGCACTAGGTAGCAGGATAACATGAGTACAATAGACGTGTCAACTAAGAATCAAGTCCCTACATCCGCAGCCTGCATCTTCGCAATCCTCGACGCATTGTGAGCGACGCAAACAGGTCAGATTAGTAGTCGAAATCACGGTATCCAGGAACTGGGGCAGAATAGTTATTACTCGCTGGCTTGTGGCAAGGGTCCTTCATCTATTTTTATTCATAAAAGTTTATTCAAACAACCGGACATAAAATTTTAAAAATATTCACGCTCCCGATGCCATATTGATCGGCATTAAGAAATATGCAAGTCGCACAATACAGTGCAAATAAAACGCAAAGTGCACTAGGTACCAGGATAACATGAGTACAATAGACGTGTCAACTAAGAATCAAGTCCCTACATCCGCAGCCTGCATCTTCGCAATCCTCGACGCATTGTGAGCGACGCAAACAGGTCAAATGAGTAGTCAACATCAGAGTATCCAGGAACTGGGGCAGAATAGTTATTACTCGCTGGCTTGTGGCAAGGGTCCTTCGTCTATTTTTATTTTTAAAAATGTTACAACAGTGTGTTGCGTAAAATGTGATAGTTTTTAGAAGTTATTATAAGGCGTACTAAATAAGACAACTAGTACAATAAATTATTCTTATTTCTTATTTTGTAATTATTGTCTCTCTTTTGAATTAATAAACTGTAAGTCAAATGGCGCATCTCTGGAAGTTTTATTGGTTCAAAAAAGTAGACTTGTTTTCTAGGAAATATGATGAAATTTGAGAAATTGAAATAAGTAAAACTTTATTTTGGAAGGCATAAATTTCTGAATAATATATACTTGTTATATATAAAAGTTTTTGCTGTAAAATCGTATCACTAGAACGTTACACGTTAAATGATTCAACTGATATAAAACATGAGCGTTGACCCAAATTCAACTGAGATCGTCACTCGTCATAATGGAGCATCGTAATGACATGCAAAACGGTCGGAAACGAAGCAGCTGGGAAAAAGGAATACCGGAAAATGTAGCGCTCGGCTAAATGTCCCCTACAAATGTTCCCATTCATGTTCAAACCGCTTGTTCCCAAAACCCGCTTTTGCGCTCGCGATCCACGGGCTTTGTGGCCTACCTCCTAATTGGATGATTCTTAATTGCAACTGCGGTTTATAAGGATGCTGTAATTATAAAATATTGTTGCCTGCAGGAATTAATCCCGTCATTGAAGTTCGTACGAATGAGAGGCAAGCAGAAATCCAATCATTCCTACATTAATTGATTAATAAATCCATTAATGCATTTATCGGTAATAGATATATAAACAACCGTGCAATGCAAGCGAACGTAAAATACATTACTTTCAAATGCGAATTCATAGTTAAGAGCGAAAACCGTTTCACCACTAATGAATTAGAACCTGTAGTATATTCCTACGTACTCTTTTCATCGTAAGAATCTACCCTTTGAGTAGGCCACTTTACTTTTAACTTCAGAGTTCAAATAAAATTTAAAAGCCCTCCGGGTTTTACGATCGATCACGAAGGAATTCTCAAAGGATGTTAGTCAGCAATTACGTTAAAAGTATTTGAGCTGAGCAATTAGACATAATAAACTTTAGAATGTGCACAAGTATGCACAAGGCATATTTCAGTTCGAAAATATTTCAGACCACTTAAGGAATTTGAGGATTTACTTGTTACAATAAACTGCAATAAAATTTATCTGCACGTGACAAGACAAAGCATAGATAACACCGCAAAAAATTTCATTTAAATAAATACTTCTAAGAATAGTAATGTCTGGAACATCTGACTTAATTAACTTCAAAAGGCAACCAGTATGAATAGAGCTTATAATTGGTATTGAATTAAACACTTCTCCATAGAAATTCCTTCTCTATTGTCACACAGAGGAGTTATGACCTTACCGGGCTCCCCTCGAAACCGGTCGATCCAGAGCATACCGGAATGTACGCAAACGACTACCAGTTCTGACTAAACTCCCATTTCATATCGTATTTACGACAATAGACCTAAAATAAAGGACCTCTTCTTGAGGTATTTCAAAAGGCATACAAGACGAGAAATCTTTTTGTATTCCACGAACACAAACCAGGGAACGACTCAAGAGCTGGCGGACTATTAAATTAATTAGAGAAAATTTCATTTTAATAATAAGTTATGCAGAGTTGAGAAAGGGTTGAAAGTTGTATGGAATTCAACATCCGAATGCTGAATGAAAATGAATTGTTATTCCCATAATCGCCTTTTAAAACACTCACTCATTATCATCCTTATTTGCGACGAAATGTTTCAAAATCTGAGTACAGAAAAACAGGAGTCATACTTTAGAGCAGCCAGTAAAGCACTTAATCATAGCAGTCAGTGGCACCAATTAATAACTACCGCCAAGCCAAAAGGGGAACAGCGTGCGTTGCTTAATCAGATCAAAGATATGAGTATGTCAGCGGCTTTATTATTATTATGAAATATAAACAAAAATTATACATTACTCTCCTTTAGAAGCAATTTATAAAATTTAATTTCGATTCACAAATGGTATGGTATGGGTAGGAGTACATAATTAAAAGTTTTCTTCCATAACTGAATACATAGTACCTACGTAGTGAAATTTTGATAGTATGCATATATGAAATACTAGTTTAAAAAATAATAAACAGCAAATAAAAAATAATTTAAAAAATAATAACTAACGTAACATGAAGTCACGAGATTGAATGGCTCAGGAAATGACTTAATTAAACATCGATCAAAAGAGAACATGCCTCAACTATATGAATTGATCATGAATATTCGGCAGTAACGTCACCGTATTGACGGCTGGCTACAATAAGTCCGCTAATTCGTTTAGCATTACAACAAGTAATGTGATTACCCATGAAATCCGCTTTCAGACAAGCGGGCGTGTCGACTAACATTGCGTGATTTACAGAGACACTTATCAAGTTCGATTGTGTTCGATTAAGATTGGTATCAGAAGAAACAGCCTTCACTACATAGTATAAAACAAAGTCGCTTTCTCTGTACCTATGTCCCTTTGTTTGCTTAAATCTTTCAAGCTACGCAACTGATTTTGATGCGGTAGATAGAATGATTAAAGAGGAAGGGCCCTTGAGAGCATGAGAACATCCATAAGGTAGTGGAGAAATACTGTTATTTTTGAGGTTTCTAATGTCATGTCGTTAATTTCTGACTCTTCTTCTCTTCTCTTCTGACTACAGAAAAACTTGATAATTAACGACATACAACAAGACAGACAATTTGATAATGAGATAAATAGTATTTAGTATCAGCATTGGGTCGCTAATACCTTATATTACGCTAGTGAAAAGATATTTGAAAATGGAGCGGTCGCTTTGTAGCTATAAGCAAAACCCACGTTGTTGTAATCTCCGTGTTAACGGACGTTAAAACAAACATCGTAAATAATTAAATCGTGTGATAACGCAATAAACTATTGTTGAATTTCTCGGAACCTTAGAGTCTCGAAATTTTGGCAATAATTTATCATTCATATCCGGTTACAATACAGAGTTTAATCGGTATAATAAATTACGGTATAAAGATAACTCGAAACTGGGAGAAGAAAATCGCTTTGTGTGATCCCCAGGATTAGTTACCTAACGAACGATATTGTAACTTTGTATGTAAAACAATTTGTACCTTATACAATCTGTTGCGATTAATATATCGATAAAATACAGAATTATTTTTAATGACTATCTAGGAACTATATAAAAACGGGTGTTAAAATTATAACGAAAACAAAAAACTGCATGAGGTTTGGTGGTTTCTCCCTTTTGCTTTCAGCTGTTGCTATTAATTAGTCCCATAGTTTTGGAATGGACTTGCCAAATTGGCCCCGCACATCTACAACTTTGTAGTTGTAATTGTATACGTGGGAAACGTTACTCTCATTTAACGTCACGACTCGGCGATACGGGTCCGATGCGGGCGCGTGATTGAATGCTAATGGCCAGCTTGAACCAGCTCCTGGGTGGCGAAATCGTTACTCCTTATCAGTTACATATGGTCCCTATGTACGCACAGTGAAATTGCACTATTTTTAGACATGATTGAACAACTTGATATGGATATGCTTGAGCTTATGATATGAATATGCTTAACAAGAAAATTTTAATTAGTTGTCGTCATTATTGATTAGAAATTTGGACGTGCACAATTTTTGACATCCATTATCAGATTGTAAAATGTTTTTTTGTTGTCCCTTTCCGTAAACCGACTACCCACGATAAATTTATTGGATTATTTCTTTAGCGACTCTTGGACAATCAAACTAACTATGCTATAAAAAAAAATTGAAAATTATTCAGCCGGTACTAATAGCGTAGTGTAGACGAAATCTCTATATGACAAATGAATTCAAAACGCTATTGTAACCTATAGAAAAACGTAGGATAAATTTAAAAATGAGCCGAACATTGCTATCGGAAGCCATAAACCATTGTGATAATAGTATCGACGTTTTATTTAATGAGTAACCATTGGCGGCTTATCATTAGTGAAATTTGTGTTAAATACACCCAACACAGATGTACGTGACCGTTGCTTTATACTTTATACCTACGTACAAATTTTATAATATATGCGTTGATTTGATAAACATGTATCCGAATACTTTAAATTTCACTAAATTTGAATGATTTAATAATTAATATAGACTTACGTGAAATTTTAGAATATAATTCCCTAGTAGACTTTCATTTTAATACTCATACTAAAGGAATATACATTATACATATTATAACGTCTTTTTAAAATTATAGTTAATTTTAAAATTTAATGAATGTTGGGAGAACCTATAATATAAGATGGTTGATGGTTGCCTGGAAGAGATGGCTATGTAGCCATAAGGCCGCCATTTGTGCATGCCCTTCCTTTTCTTTATGTGCTTTTTTTTATCTATGTTACATGTATGATTACTTTAATGGGGTGTACAATAAAGTGTATTCATTTCATTTCATTTATAAGTCGAAAACAAACTTATAACTTATAAATCTTGCTCTAAACCAAACAAACAAGTCGCTTTCACTCAGACAGTGATAAAAAGCTCAAACCCGATATCCGCTAATTTATACAGCACATAAACGAAAGCGATGAGCGATTTCTACAACCAAGGAACAATCTAGAAAATATTTTTTGATTTGATACGAAATTTTGGTATCATTATTATTAAAGATACAGTGCACATAATCATTTCATTAGTGTCATAAAAGATAAACATTTGCTTTTCGCGTCTGCGATTGCATTGAACGTGTTAAAGTAAATAAAAATGGCGCTATAATTTATCAAAATATGGTCATCTATAATTCAGTTTGTAAGTAGACAAATTTTTCAAAGCTACTATGTACTTGGTTTGTATCGATCTTTATTTCGTGTAGGTCTTACGTAGCTCGCCTCGCCTATCGCTAATATTGAGGAATAAAACAGCACCATTATAGGACACTTTCCTCACGTCCAAACATTACTTTCTATGCGCTAAGACCGACGTCAATCTGGTACATGTCTAGTCTCTATTTGGTGATCATTTAGTATCTACTTGATTGACTGTATATGGGTTTCTTTGGAAATCTCCTTATGAAATTCGTCTAGATACGATTTTGTCATATTATAATTATGCTGCTTGATTAATATGAATTTAACAGACATGAGAATATTAATTATTCAATAATGGAATGCTGCCAACCACAACTTTGAGAAGACATCAAAATAGGATAAGACTAGCATTTATTTTAATTTGATAACTACATTGTTTAAGCTAGATTGGTTATTTAACAATGCACAAAAGTCTCTGACTGAACTGACCTTACCACAAAACTGATCTGCCATAAACTGCATATAAACATGTGTCAGCCAACATTACTGATTACCCATATTTCAGTAATAGAAATTTCAATAGTATTCCATAATTTAAGAAATACTTAAAATCAATATGTGAAACCCGATATCCTCTTACGATGTAACAAACAAAGTTTGTCCCAATTCAAAAACAAACATTAATAGAAGACCTTGCACTAGAAACGATGGAACGCCTGTGACTCACCAAAATAACTTTTATTACTATTTTCTTCATAGCATTGTGGAGCATACTAAATCAATTATTTTTATTGCCCGACAATTATACACATGCCTATTACAAATTACAACAGAACATTTAAAACTTGAGAATATGTCGATGATAAAACAAATAACAAAGAATATTTGTTTACATATATCAGATATGTGTTATATAGAAAAAAGCAGGTATACTATAAATCTGGCAAAGGTACTTTGATTTTTAAACAAAAATTTAATATTTTTTGAATTTATGAAATTCTTGAAGTGTTTAGCAAATATCATACATTTCTTTACAGAAAATATCATTAAAGGGTGTATTTATAATGAAATTTTAATTATAATCCAGAAATGTCTATGTGTTGCATGTTGATGTGGTCTAACTGGTGGCGTAACTGCCTGAAATGTGACTTTTCACTCTTGCCTTGAAGAGAGCTAAATTATATGCCTGTGGAAAAATAGTTGCGGAAGAGTTATTTTGCCCAAGCAAGCCTCAATACTTCGCTTTTGTGAATGGGATATATGAATTTCAAACTGCACACTCAAAGAGTAGTTTATTTTGTGGTTGTTCAGAAATTGGATAATCAATTTTGACCCTGCCACTGTGTTTAAATAAGAATAAAATCATAATGTAAATTATTCATTTCAAACATTAAGAGAATTGTATGTTTAATTAGTATGCTATTTCCAGGAGTATTTAAAAATATATTAGTAAGGTCACATGACATCATCAAATAGCAGCGTATAAACAACTATCATGGAACTACATTAAAATACTGTTTTACCTGTAAAGATGAGGTCAAGGAATAAAGTAAATAGTATTCAAATTACTATAAATATTATAAATTGTAGGTAAAGTTACAGCAACAATATTACTTCAAATTGTTGTTATTTGCACTCATGCCATTTTCAAACAATGTATATATTAAAAATTAAAACTGTATATAGAAATATTACTAGTATCAAACAATTGTCGAATGCAAATATACAAATAACTAACTGTGCCTGAATACTTTTCAAAAAAAAAACTTTTAAAAATAGATTTGAGTAAATTGATATCAACACTAATACAATCGTTTGTATCTGTACCATGTGTAATATCAATCTCACCTGAAGATACATAATTTGAAAATTAAATGTATTAATAGTTAATACCAATAAATAACAAAAACATAGGCTTTAGTTGGAACACTTAACTATGACACATCAAGAATCAAGATACAACAATACAACAAAATCTTGACTTTAACCAAACTATTTATCCATATTCTGCTTACTATCTATTCATAAAAATATAATTTCAGAAAACATCTGAGAATGAGCCAGCAATCATGTATCAGTTGAAAAAAAATATGTATGAACTATAGAGCATTTATGATGTGACTCATTCTGTAGAATTATATTATTTTAGTTCTATGGAACATAGATTGAATAAGTTCCTGTGATAGATTGTATAAACTTATTATCAATCAAGAGTCTGGTGATGGTATCTCTATGATAAGCACAATCACTGATAAGCTTTTACAAATTACAATAGATTATATTTATGTACATATATAGAGTATACCATACACCTTTACTGTATGAATCGTCATCGTCAGAGATTCTATATCTTGATATCACAATCTAGAAAAAACTCGAAACAAAAACAAGGTAATATATGAGCATCATTATCGCTTACGATACCCAAATATTGATATTCTTATGAAAATTTAAATACAACGTGTATTACACAGCTCGAACTCCATCGGCGCACACGGCATATGATTATTTCAATAAACATGACGTCAGATACAGTACGAGAATGTAATTTATAAAACAATTCTTAACACATACCCATCGCCAACGACGACACACTTGATCGCCTGCATTTCTGTTCAAAAATCCGTATCGTATATCCGTAGCAATAATAAAACAACACGATTATCACACAGAAGGCTTCGAAGCAATCTCAAATCGTTACTCACAACACAATCACGTCTAATTGCTATTTAGATACATTACATTTATCATTAACACTTGTATTATACAAAAATGTTTTTAGAAAACAACTTAATTTTCATAATATATCTTTTTAGAAATTATAACACAATTCACAAGTGAAGTCCACTACACAGCAACAGATTCGCCGATGGCGATTGCCATTTGCCGATTACGTTACGTCCGCAGAGTAGGCAAGTGTACACCAAAAACAATAGATTCGTCAATCACAAATGGTATGATATTGTCTTTGGTCCACAAAATATACGTTATGTATTGCCATGTTTCATGTAATTACGTTTAGTAAATAATTATTATAATTAATAATTTAACGTAAAAAAATAATTTAATGATTACAAAATTATATTCATGTTAAGTTATATTAAGTTCAGTAGTTATTAATCGATAAGTAATATCGTTTCTATATAATCCTTATTGGATCATTTTCGGATTATTAAATACTTTAAATCTATTTATAGTAAAAAAAATAGACTAGAACAATAACAAACGAATGCTACAGACTTGCTTGTGTCAATTCCTAAAATTAATCATACTCAAGAATTTAGTCAACTTCATTTATTAATATTTGCAAAAATATATAAGTTTTTATTCAAAAATAATAATAGTACCACGGGCATATTTTAAAAATCCCGATGTTATTCAAAACATTGTATTATTAATAAAAAATATCGAGTAATTATTTATGCGTTATGGCAACATTTGCTATTTGTTATAAAAAAATATAATTTGCGTCAGTCTGTGGACGGTTCGCATGGCGGTCTTTGTGTGTTTATAACGCGGTATTGCGTGATATCGAAATCAATAAGTTTAATGATGGCTAAAGGTGACAAAGATTTAGAAAAACCTGTAGTGAAAAATGAAATGCCAACTCCAGATTCTAGGAGTACTGATAATGAGGATGCGGAATCTAATCAGGAACAACTACTTGATATCGGTGAACATTATTTAGTGAGGCGTGTCGATGACTCATGGCGGCCGGCTGAGATAATACAGACGCGGTATAATGCGTCGGAATCGTGTTACGAGTATTACGTTCATTATGTCGGCTGCGATAGAAGACTGGATGAATGGGTTCCCCGCCACCGAATTATGTCTGATAGATTTGATGGCTGCGAACAAACAGGCAACAATTCTGATCTTTTGTTGACCGACAAGTCTGGGCGCAAAATAACGCGCAATCAAAAACGTAAACATGATGAAATTAATCATGTTCAGAAAACCTATGCGGAGATGGATCCAACCACTGCGGCGCTTGAGAAGGAGCATGAGGCTATTACCAAAGTGAAATACATCGATAGGATTCAGTTTGGTAAATACGAAATCGATACATGGTACTTCAGTCCCTATCCGGAGGAGTATGGCAAACAGTCAAAATTGTTCATATGCGAATATTGTTTGAAGTATATGCGGCTGGAGAAAACATTCAGGTATCATCTAGGCGACTGCCCACAGCGACAACCACAAGGAACAGAGATATACAGAAAGGGAACCATAGCAATATTTGAAGCAGATGGGAAAGAACACAAACTTTATTGTCAAAACCTATGTTTACTTGCAAAACTGTTCTTGGATCACAAAACCCTCTACTTTGACATTGAACAATTTTTGTTTTACATTTTATGTGAGGTTGACAAGCAAGGTGCACACCTAGTTGGATATTTTTCAAAAGAGAAAGATTCTCCGGAGGGTAACAATGTAGCTTGCATACTGACACTACCCCCTTTCCAGCGGCAAGGCTATGGTAAGCTACTTATAGCTTTTAGTTATGAACTTTCAAGATTGGAGAAAGTAGTTGGAAGTCCAGAAAAGCCGCTATCTGATTTGGGTAAGCTGAGCTACAGATCTTATTGGTCATATGTTATCTTAGAAGTTTTGAGTGTTACAAGAGGAATTTTAAGTATAAAAGACCTTAGTCAAATGACTGGAATAGCACCCACTGATATAATATCAACCCTACAATCAATGAATATGGTGAAATATTGGAAAGGCCAGCATGTAGTCTGTGTGACTCCTAAAATGGTGACTGAACAATTGGCCAGTTCACATTTCAAGAAGCCTCGTTTAACAATAGATCCAACAGCGATCAGGTGGACACCACCAAGCAAGCAGGGTCCAGCTGCCAAAACTAAAAAGTAACTTAATACAATAGCATCTTTTGACACGAGAAAACTTTATTCTTAAGAATACATTGTTTTATACAAGGTGATCTGCACAGTTTTAAAAATTCATAGATACATTTCAACTCATGTCAATACAACCAATAAACTTTTTAATGTTAATGCTGTAAGTACATCCTACAAGTTTTTATCTTCTTTTGCAGTGAAAATTTTATCTGAAAACATAAATATTTTAGGTCAACTCATTACTGGAAATTACATGCTTTATTGATATGTGTGCATACACATCGTCAAGTAATTGGATAAAAGAAAACTTTGGATTAACATCCAATATTATAAGATTTTTTTGTAATTGTAGTAAATCTCGCATTTGTATAAGTCACAATTTCTATAGATCAGCCATGTTCTTATACAGTAATTCTTTTAATATAAATACTGTGTATTAGATTTAAAAAAGTATTGTACCTAACATTCAATATTTTATTTAATAAATTGGTCAATATGAAGTCAAACATAAAATCGGAATAACTGGACTCTCAACTATTCATTGTTACAATTTTATGTATTTAAGAATTTTTCATGTCTCAATATTAATGTTTTAAAGATCTTCAGAAGTTGCACTTGATGGATATTGCAGTCATAATTCTTTAAGTAAACTACACTACTTTTACAATAAATCAAATTGTATTTGAAATTAAGTTTTTACAAGTTATTCATACATGTAATTCAGTAAGGTTGGGATAAATGGATGTCGAAAATCTGTAACAAATACTTGTATGTAATTTATATCAGTGCAAATCTTTACAAAGACTTGGTGTATTATTAGGAGTAAATACTGTTGTGTTAGGTCTTATAGAAACTGATTATGTAGATGCATGCATATGTTAGGTGTTTAATATTCATGGAAAAGTACATACTCAGATCTGTTTATTTCATTAAACATTGTATCTTGTTCCTGTATTTGCTATTAGTGATATTTATTTAATGCCTAGCAAATTTAGTGCTGTTGATATAGGTTTACAAATCTTTTGTAATGTTTTAAACATTCTTTGTATTCAGGTCAAGCTAAGCTTACTTAGAAATGCCTCAATTTGTAATTTTAAGAACAAGTCTATTTTTAAGTTCACTTTTAGTGTATTTTTATAAGTCTTATTCAAAATTTGTCACAGTAAGTGTCAGATTGTTTGTGAAAAGTTTTTCATGTTTCTTAGATTCTGTGAATCATTTGTTTTATTGTGATATCTTAGTGTAAGTATAACATGTACCTAAATGTCAAATAAATCCTGCTGAAAATATTATAATTTTCTATTATTGCATAAATTTCCCATATTTTCAGAGTCCCATACTATTCTTAACCCCATATTGACATAGCTACTAAAATACAAAAATAGGCTTTAAATTAAATTTACCAATGTTCATTTATTACAGAATTTAAAGTTGTCCTTTATAATCCTATTAAAGTAAAAAGTCTTCTTTCATATCCATACCCCTTTAAGCGAGAAGTAATCTTTAATAGTTTCATTATTGAAATATTCCGAGAGCTAGGACAATTTTTGGAGGTGTTTGAGGGACGGGGTAGGTTTGGGGAATAGAAGCATCAGACAAGTTTTCAGTTGTTCTTGTCTGGAATTTTTTTGTGTCATAAATATAATCGTCATACCTATTGCCCAGGCATATGATATCAATTTAATGGATTCATAAAACTTTTATCATTAAATATTTTTGAACCACTGTAATTTCATGCTATCGAGTGTTAGCAATTTTGATTTAATTATTTATTTGTTTTCATAAATATACATTAATACCTTATTTTCAGTATTTATTTATTTTCAGCGTTAAATAAGGCCTGGCCAGCTATTGCAAGTTCGACGATTAAAAGGCAATCCGGCATTTTGATTGGCCAATGCAGATTGCCGCGCGTTTGGACTCTTTGTTTTTTCGGCGTGGTAGAAAGAACTAAAATGCAATTATTGTGAGAGCGTAATATAGGTTATCGAGTCTTGTGATAAATGTAATTATTAAGAAACATGTTTATTATCCGATTCTCCACAAAACGAATTATATCAATTTAACACGAGTTCACCCAATCTTTGGTCATCGGTAAATATTTTAAATTTTTTGTTCAAACAATTTAATTTAAACACAAGAACTTGTTTTCTACAACTTGAATAATGTTTGGAAACTAGGGATTGACAAATCATTTAGGACTTGCCAATCCAAAAGAGTGTAAAGAAATAAAACACTAATATGACAATACCTATATTCAATTTATTTTCATTATTCCATTCACATTTACAACGGAATGCGATATACAACAGATATTTATAAGCCCCGAAATATAATTACAACATCCCAGTAGAATCATACTTTATTGTGCGTCTTACATGAAATCCAACTGAATTTCAATTCAAAGATCAAAATTCAATGAAATCAAAAAATAAAGCACTGTAGCATCTTTTTAAAAGTATGACTTTTACATATTTAAATAATATGCATAATTGCATAAGTATGATATTTCAAACGTTTACGTGTTTGAAATCCATGTTTTTAATAACTAGTTGATTTGAAGTCATAATTATATTTCAAAGATACTTTGGTCTACTAATAAAAATAAGTGTCTTTGGTTACATCTTAATACACATACCAGAGAATGGCATGACTCGGAAACTCATGGAGTAATATTATACAGAATCGGATTTTTCAAGTCATACACACTCAAGTTAAACAGTTCATATTAACCGGATATTTTAAGTACAATTAACAGCTTGTTACTAAGTTTTACGCCATAAATATAAGGGTGTATACAGATACGATGAATGTGGCATTTACATGTCATACATGACTTTACGGTTTGAACAAATAGGACAAACCCCATTACAACTTCATATTGTAAACGGGAATATTTTCATGTACGTATTCTGTATAACCCTTAATCACTAAACACTGTTAGCATAAAATTCAACATTTATTTTTTTGTGTTTTTTATTTATCACCCGAACCATTTCTAAAATTTTAGAGCTACTACGATACACGTCTATGTACTCAAATCAGCAAATTGAAAAAATAATACTATATTTTAAAAATATATATATTGTAAAATATGTTTCATGAGAAATTTACTAAATTATACTAAGTATAAATAATATTAATACTGTTAGTTTAAATCTAGAAGCTGGTTACGTTCTAAATACACGATTGATATGATATACTACTCAGATTTAAAAAATAACAATCATTTTAACAAGATTTTCTACACAATGCGAATGATTACGAACATTTGTATTTCGTATTGTATCAAATCCGTCACTTGTGAGTTTAGTCCTTAAAGAATTAATGTTTTATTGCTAAAGATTTTTTACAAATAACAGTGCAAGCTATGGAAGTGAAAACCACTATTGGCTAATTATAAAAATATAATAACAGACTGTATGAAACACTAGAAATCTATTTGTAACGGAAATTACTATAGGCCAGTTGAAAACAGAATTTTACACATTATTAATAGATAGAATGTAAAATGACATTGATACAAGCTGGCAACACCAACATTGTCTATGAATGCACACCACCACACAACGGTTTTAAGCTTTGTACTTACATTTAGACCTTGCAACATTATACTTACTTTGCTAGAATAAACTTTTTAAACTACATTTCTTAAAATACACGATAAACCAAATAAATTATGAACTTTCAGTGTTAAAATCCTATTTTTAACAAAAAATCAGATGGTTGAAAATTTTTTTCAGATCAATTATTCAAAACAATTCTCTTTTGTGATTAAATATATCATAATACATTTCAAAATACTGGAATGGATCAATCAATGTTACACAGAAATTATTTAGAGAAATTATACCGAGATATGCCATGTAATGATAAATATAACATTTTATCTTACTAAATTTTAAGACTTTCATGATGACTAGTTTGAATGAATACCATATAGTCGAAACTACAGGTTAAAATACAGCGAAAATGATTGTTAGCAACAATTTATTCGAAAGGTAACCTTATATCTATCTTATAATATGAGGTATGGCAACACTGATAATGTTTATATTTAATAGTGAGATAATGGCACGATGAGAAGACAAAAAAAAGATATATTTTTGTTATTATTTCAACTTACCGTCAACAATTTTCTCATATATTTAAGTGTCCATATTGTCAATAACTTATGATTATAAATATTTTTCTATTCAAAAGTTTATTATCATAAATCTTCAAATTATTATCTATCCATTAATAAATAATGTGATATACATGAAAATATGCATGTGATTATAATATTAAATACATAATTTTGCAGCTATTCGTTGGTTCTCCTATAATGGAGGAAAATACAGTAATCAACATCAGTTTCTTGACAATTCGAGAATATTTCGAGATGTTTGCGAGAGTATGGTTCTATCAAATTCTTTTTTGTTACATTATTTTGAAATTTACATAATGTTTTTAGTATATTCTAATAAGTGTCTTGTCAATTTCAAATATTATTTATTTATTCACGTAGTAGCTAAATATTAATTCATGATGATAAACATTGCATCCAGCAAACATCCCAATATATCTCTTGCTAATCGTAACATTGAAAACATCATATTATTTACATTCATAAGATTTCTTATACAACAATTCATAGGGGGATATTGTCGAATATACATTTACCTAAAAGCAGGTACTGTGAAGCAATACAGGGTATCTATTATCTATATTAAATAAACTGAAATGTATAACAACGCGTCAAAATTATATGAAAATGAAGTTTCTCGTAACTCGACCATGCTTTTTCTGCTTTTTTCAACAGAATCCGCAGATTGCAAGACACTCAAGAGTACATAAGCTAGACTCTTTACATTTAAGGTTTTTGTAAGATCTACAAAAATAAAATATTATTCAACATCATGAAAACTATTATATTTGACATTCCCAATTGCTTTTTTTGCAAACTGAGCGTTGATTTTATTAAATTAATATTTTCAACTTTGGAATTCTTTTGCTCTTACGTAAAACTTGCCGTCATTTTTAACAAATCAAAACAATAACAGCTTTCATGGTCTAGAACAATAAATACAGTTTCAAACATAATATAATTCAACAAAAATAAATACTTAAAAATAATCACATTTAATTCAACAAAGTGTATAAAAAATAAAGGTATCAGTTTGACTGTACTTCCGAGATCATACAACTAGTAACATAGTGTTCAATACTGACTGTAAAATGACAACAAAATATAATAAAATTGATGAACAAAGCATACCAGACCACTTTCTGTTCTCTTCTCTTTAGTAAGTGGGGGCCGTGTAGTCGACGTTACCTGAAATACATTTAATAAGTGTGAGATTATGGTAAATGTTTTCATATTATCTAGTCGTGATACGTGTACCAGCTTAGAAAACTAGCGTAGTTGCAGTATTATGCTGGTTTCCTGAAGCAGAAGGGTTACTTTACGCTGGTACGTTACTAGAAGCGAAAATTACTGAAATCCTCAAAGAAATGCGGTTGCACCGAGGCAGGCTTGCTGTAGACTGACTGAGGGTTGAGGAGTTTTATACAGAGTTTTTATTTGTCGCTACAGTCTGCCTGCGGATCGGGAGCACCAAGGTAGGTGGGGAAACCAGTTTTGCTGCAATGGAGACATTCTTTTTGGATGTCTCTATTCTTCGCTAGTCTACCTATGCGCGAAAGAGGGTTGCTGGATGCGGATTGCAGGTACAAGGGTACGCTATTAGTGCTAGAAGATGACTTGCTACGTACAGCTAGAGATGGTTTGCAGTTGCTCACCAGTCTGCTGGTGCGTGAGGGGAGGGTCAGGCGCGTCTGAGTAAATGAGGAAGCCGTCCGATCTATATGCAAAGAGCTAGGAGGCAGTTTTGTACACACTTGTCTACTGCATCAACGAAAGAACACAAGAACCTTTTTTCCAAGAACTCTACACCAACCATCTTCCTCATAGTGTTTACATTTTATTTTGTGTTCTTTGAAATAAAAATTATTTTTTCTTTCAAATATAGTTCAATCCTTACCGGTCTGCTGATGCGCGAAGGGAGGGTCACTATAGGCTGGCTGCGGGTCAGGCGCGCCGGGGTAAGTGGGGAAGCCGCCCGGGCTGCCCACAGCGCCCTCTACTTCGTACGCGGGCGCGAACGCCGCGTCAGCGCCCATGCGGAACCGCTGGAACGCGAAGAACGCGCAGGCCACCTGCAAGGTAATAAAAAAAATGTTTATTTGCCTTCACAACGTCTTAGAACTAAGTAATATTAACGTTGTAGGATTCGTGTCTGAGATAGGTCTATGAAAGATCTGTAGTACAGTTGCGATGAGTATATATATCAAGGAATTTCAGTATATCATTTGTTGTTGAAATTATTTCGGCGCGAGATTTAATAGATTGTCTTAAATATTCTGGGGTTGTTTAAGGTATGTTTTAATTAGAGCAACTAATGGTGGTAACTAAAAAAATTACTATTCATAAAAACTTTGTAGAAAGTTTACATGAATAAAAATATTTTCTATTCTATAATAGAAATTATATATTTGTTAAAGGTCCTAAATTGGACCTATACCATACAATATTAAGTAGATCCAACTATAGCTCCTATTGTTAATATTTGTCTGGTGAACTTATGGTTCAATGTATTGCAAACTTTCATTGGATGGTTACAATATTAACGCATTGAATGCGTGTGTCATGCATTAGGCTGATTTGAAGTGGACTGATAATGAATCAGTCTGACTCAGTATTTACAACTAAATGCAATCTTTGTTTCCAAATTAGGGTGATTATAGTTCATACAAAGAAGGAACAATTGGAAGAGACTAACGTACCTGCTCAAAATCTCAAAGTTTTATATTTTTGAACCTGTCGCGGCACGAAAAAAATTTAAAAGTTTAGAAGCTGTTCTAATTGCGTCGACCCTTACATTTTCAATTTTTTTATGTTATAGCAGGCAAGCGGGGCATGCGGTTCACCTGATGTTAAGTGACTGACCGCAGCCCATGAGCATCCACAACACAAAGGTGTTGTAGATGCTTTGCCGGCTTGAAGGAAGGATTAATGATAGGAAGTTGGGAGGGAAGTAGAACAGAACGGGAGAGTAATGGGATGGGAATACGCCTCCGGGCACCCGTACGAAACAGTGCAATATTGCTTCACGCCGGTTTTCTGCTGGGGGGTGGTAATTACACCGGTGGGAGCTTAGCCCAATCGTGCAATGCTCTTGCTCTTTTATTACGATATATTATGGATATATGGATTAGGATATTGTGCAGTATAATTACCCTCTGTCGCCTCTTACGACACCCACGGGTAGCAATGGGGTGACGACACGCGTAATCTAACTCGTCGCCACACGGGCTTCAATTTTGATGTATTACTTACCCAAGCAAAAATAGAGAAGAAGCAGAAGGCGATAGCACCCTGCATGTTGTTGGCCGTGCCGACCGGCGGGCTCTCGGTCTTACCCCAGGCGTTGGACAGGTAGCAGAAACCAACGAAGTACAGGAATGCCCAGAACGCTGCAATATACACACATTTATTCCTCTTTAATTAAAAACCTAAAATAATCATGTACATTATTGTAATTTTTATGGAAAGGCCCTGCATTCTGAGATACAGTTCTTACTACGCGGTATGACTCTTAACGTGATCGACCTTAATTTGTAACCATTTATGCATTATTTGATAAACATTTTTTTTTTTAATTATTACAACTATGCTATTTTGTACCGATTTAGAATCAAGTGTAAAATATAATCTGAAGCGTCCGAAATTAGCTCCTACATGAACGCCGACACTCTTACACATTGTACATTTAAAATACATAGGAAAACATAAACCTTCACGAAACAAGATAATATGTGCTTCAAGATATTAAATGATGAAAGAGATACACACTACAGGAAAAACTAAATAAACCTGACTATATTTGTGTTCATAATTTTCTTACCCCGAGTAGCGATTTCAATTTTGCTATAGATGATCTTTCAGTTTAAATGTAACAACTTAGAACGTTATTTGCATAATTTTCTTAGACCTAAAATGACCTAGCCATGCTGAAGTACGCGTAAATCCTTTTAATGTGTTTAAGCGTTAGCGCAGAATAAATTTACCTTCATATTTAAAAGCCTTCACGCCTCTGACTGAGGAATCGTGAAATAGGATAGAAGCCCCATAACACGGTAATGATGCATAAAATTCAATATTAACTTCACCGTCATAAATTCCATCCGTATTTTAATTTAAATAAACGTCCATATATACTGTACGTCAGTGTTTAACGATCGTTGCAGAACATTATCGTTCGGTTTTTAGGACCGATAACGTCTCAAGTGGGTCAAGGTGAATTTTTGTGAAAATGTCACCTCGTACAAGAATTAGGGTGTAATGAACGCTTTTCATAGGTGCTATATATATTGTTAAACGAAGATATGAAGAGCCGTTTAACCTACAGGATCATGTTTCACTTATCGATTTTTCTTAAGAGGTCAGTATGGGATCAACTGTGCCCTATCAGACCGAGACATTGTTTTACATCTCCACTACAAATTGAACACGGCCACTCTTATTACGCCAACTCGAACTAACAAACGTAGTAAGTCAATACATTCGTAATTATTATGAGTATACATCCGTTCCAACTCGTATATCACGTTTTATAGTAGGGCAATGTCAAAAGAACATAATAGTCAAGTAAATCAATTTAACTATTTAATACACATAACTTTGATGATCTCATGCTAGCCATAGTGCAGAGTTATGGGTTAGCCCGTGATACTTGAAGTTTTCAGTATTTAGTGCCAATTTTATAGTTCCTCTTGTTTCCTACAGCATTCGCCAATATTTCTGCTGAGGTCAGCCGCATGCATATTTATGGGTGATTTATTTTCGCACGGTTAGAATTTAGATGTATTTTAGTTTGCATAGTACACGCTTATAACAACAATTTGAAATTTTACTTTACTTATCTATAATTTGTAGTTGCCGCGTTTGTTTCCTTTTAATATTCCCTTATTTGAAGATAAAACAAGAAAATGTAAAGCAAAGCCATAGGAATTAAGTTCTCCTTCTATTTATTATCAGGAAGTAATGAGGATTTGTATATAAGTAAATATACCACCATCAAATGAGGGTACTTCTACATTATCACGAAATTCTGTACAGGTAGCTATTGATTTCCTGTCTGGAAGGTTTTAAAGCCAGTAATCACAACACTTGATGTAGACAAATAATGCGTGATTGTCAATTCGTTTTTTATGAATGGCGTGACCCTATTACGTCTTATTACCTGCCGAATGATCGAATTAAGGTCAGTAATTATTGCGTTTTAGGTCACCTAGGTATGTGTGAATTTGAATACATGTATTTTTGGTACAATTAGGAACGAAAAACGATGCCCGAATATTTTGTTTATTTATTTTAAATATCATTTAAAAGTATTTCATAACAACATTATAACCTTTTTTATTAATTGAATATTGGTTTTATAGATGTTCAAAAAATAGTCATGGAAAAAGCTTTGAAACTACTTTTTAATTGACTTTCCTGTCTTCATTTTAAAAATTCACAACAAAGAAAATATGCAATTTTGTCATTAATAATTACAAAAAATATAGACATGACATTAAATCTAAAAGTTAGCTATGTTAATATTGTTTCAGGAATAAATAACTTTTAGTATCTGAGTTTTAAATTAAACTAAAATTTAAAGTTAAGAATAATCTTAACAGTTAATTAAACAATCATGCCCAAAAACAATAGGAAAAAGATCTGTATTGTTCAAGGGGTCAAGAATAAAATACACATCAATTTCTAAAACACTAACTATTTTTATTTCTTAAGAGTTAGGCTTCCTAATAGTACATATGTATATTTTAAAACCCTCAACCACTTTAAAAATGACAGAATAAACAAGACTTTTAAATTACATACCTGAGAAGCCCATATCAGCCAGGACATAATGCTTTCTAGTCTTCACTGAGGACATCTGCTCAAACAGATATTCCCCGGCTATAAAAACCACAGATGCTATGAACGCTATCACAGAAATTCCCACTCCGTAGTTACAGGCATTGGTGTCATTATTGTAGACGCAGTACTCTTGGTTGTCTGTCTTGCTGATGTACCAGCCCTTTGCTGATATGCAGCCCATTACGATGACACTGAATAGCTGCAGATATGCATATATTTATTTTATTATGCATACATTTAGAGATATATGATAATCTTATAAGACTTCAAGAAATAGGAATCTTATAAGTTATTTAAATTTAAAATTTCATTATAATTACTATGTACAATTCATAAATATGTGTTGTTAATTTATAAATATATGTTTTAGATGTTATTTTAATAGTTCCTTCCAGAAAATGGATTAATTATTAGTTATTATCCACTTTTCTTTAATGAAGTTACTTGACAAAGTGATTGAAACATACAATTTATAAAAAGCAAGTGTAATAATTCAAACTTCTTTTATTGTGACGTAAACAGTTGCTCAGGGGAAATTTAATCTTATTTATTACATGCTTTCATGTTTATAAATGCATGTAATGTATTCAATGTCACAAATTTTCCACCTTAATTACCTTTGCATGATGTCATGATAAGGTTTTATGTTGATTATGCTTTAAAATTGAGCCACATTATTAGCAATAAAATAAAATTACATGTGAATTTTTTGTTTATGTATTATGAAAATACTCATAATTTAATAAAGAAAAATTAATTGCGACTTTCTCTAAGGAAACTAAGTGCATCTTTTTTAGATGATATTCCTCGAACTTCATATGCTTTTAAGTTCATCATAATTTTGTCCATGTCCTATGGTATACCTTAGTATAGATTTATGGTAGCAGTCAAGAGTAATCTCTTACCCAACACACCGCCCTGACGATTACTGTAGGCTTCTGCACAAACGCTTGAGGATCGAAAGCTCCTCCGGCCTTTCCACCACCGTAAGCGCCTGTAGTATCCATTTCGCTAATTTTAAAATTCTTTTTCTAAACACACTTTCCCACCCTTGCAGCCCATCAACGTCTATGACCTCGCAAACTGAATCTTTATCTACCAATTGTTATCGATCGCGCGGCGCAGTTCGCAGACTCGAAGCCGCACAATAATGAATAAACAGGGGAGAATATTTTGGTGTAAGGTTTTTGGACTGAAGCAACTAGCACCATCTCTCGGCATACCCTATGAACTATTGTTCAATGTCTACAGATAAATGATAATGCAGTGCAATTTGTAATGTTATAAGATTTCTTACATAAGTAGGTATATAAAATGCTTGACTTGATTACAACCAACTTTGAAACTACGCTCTTTATGGACCTTATTTCATTAGAATAACTGTTACCCAAGAGCTTCTAAGTAGTGGTCAGATGGGCGACGATTGCAAAACATCATAATGAATTAATATCCGATTATAATACCTTAATTATAGTTTATTTGTTTTTTATGAAAACAATACTATATTTAGCAAATTCATATTTTAGGATAGAATAGGGGTAGTTATCAAGTAGGATTCTTCCAGGGTTTTTTGAAGAGCGTCAAATGAGAAAGTGCAGAATATCCGAGCCAAAATTCTTCATAATTTTAAATAGAAAAGTACGTACATAGGTACTGTAAATTTTAATAGCTGGTTTGTGCCAAAATATATTACAGGATTTAAAGGTAGATGGCGCTAGTATTTTAATACGATTTGGGTACCGAAGAAATGACAATGTACATTGACATTTATTACGAGAATTGCCATTAATAAGAGGTCAAATTTTACCCCTAGTTCATCGACGAATAATTTGAGTATTTGTGAACAGCTGGTTCAGTAGGTATAAAATCAATTCTTAATAAATAAAAAAAATAGTTTCATAGTAATTGCGTATTTATTGTAAAAAAATATATCCAACAGTATCGGTAAAAATAGCAATTTTGGCAAGTACTAAGTATTTTTTGCACTTTTACGCTGGTATAAGTGCAAAAAATAGTGCTAACCCCTAGTTTCTATATTCAATTTTGTAAAACAAAAACTAAATATGTTTGTACATTTTTTATATTCCTTGTTTACGGTCTTAAATCTTCAAAATAATTAAAAAATTGCGTTGTACTGTTTAGCTGTGCGGTAAATTAAGTCTTTACGTTACGGGATCGCCTATAGATATGAAGGGTTTAAGCTGTTATTTTATTTGTTATCAACTGTAATTTAAACTTTTAATTTATGTTAGGCTAAGTGAATTCCAAGTTTATTTGTCTTTTGTTTTTCAAGAATAAGAACAATTAATAAGCTGACTTGGATGAGTTCAACAAGAAGTAAGTGATACAGGTTGGAGAATAAAACAAACTTTGAATATTACAAATATTTATTCAATTAATAATTGAATTATAAAATAAGAGACAGCTGTTCATTAAAGAATAATTAATTAAAATATAAAAAAATAAAACGTAAAGTATGATACATGAAAGAATAAAGCCGCCACTCAAGAGTTAATTTTGACTAGGAAGTTCAAAGAACAAAACAATAATAATAAATGGGATCCTAAATTTAGTTCAAAATTGCCAAACGTCTAGCACCTTTTCTATTTACGAGTGACGGCTTGCTCATTACAGATAGGTATACAAAATTTCTAAATACGAATTGTTAGGTATCAAAGGATGTAGAAACACTGATTCTATTATTTACAATACAAAGCTAATAAAAATATGCGCTACATTCGATTGCCAAATTATACCATAGGCAATAATGCAATGAAGCAATAGACAAGTTATGGATTCATGTACTATACTTGACATGATTCTCATAATTTGAAAATTGCTTCACCGTTTATTTACCATTAATTGTAGACCAATCATTTCTCATTTCGGCATCTATGCATATAAAATTACAAATATTGTTTTTCTTTCAAATTGGTTTATTTACAACTAGGTGTGTAATTTAAACAATTAAATGTTACAATATATGTAGGTATGTTAGAAGTATAGTCACAGGATGTTATTACATAATGAACATTTTATGGCATCTGAGTATCACGTCTTAAGCCATTACTTAGGAGATCATGTGAATGAAAATCGTTAAATACACAAGTGTGGAATAATTTTGTCAAAGAAAGTTAGGTACATAATATGAATTATAGCAAGCGAAAATACCGCGAAAGCATTGAATTAATTCTCTTAGCAGTATTAATATTTGTACGTTATCTGTGCCCCTGCACAGATTATCATTAACCAGCAAAGGATACATGTTGTTATCCTATAGATTTATTGTTTTACGAATTTATATAACATACGATGATATATTATAATGTAGTACAGATGAAGGTCCTATTTTACATTCACTGTTGAAATCCTACATTTTCACACTATAATCTAGAGCTACCATTTTGTATAAATTCTAACTAATCACCTACGTTATATCAAGTATTCTACAATTTTATTGTACATGGAAAACTAGCTACTGGATATATTTTATCTATGACATAATTTAAGTAAAATTATTTACAAAAATAGCCATTTATCTGTTCCTGAACCCGACTACTGTAATGTTTATTCCACCAAACACAAATTAAAACACAGATAATGCTTAAATAAGGAACTACATATTTTTTTTATAAATAAAACACATTATTGTTAATTACATAAAACACCAATTCATAACATAATTATACATGAACATTTCGACGAAGATACACATAGATCTACATGTATACAATATTACTTAAATTGAATGTTGGAAGTATTATGGCTCATGTCTCATGATATGATAAAAATAATTTGTCTACCGACAAATAATTTATACCCCATAAAGGTATTTAGTCTTATTTAATGGAGCATGCGACGGAAAGAGGCAGTGATCGCAGCGTATTATTTATTTGCAAACATTCAACAAAAATGACAAAGCATATTTAAGCCCTGCACGCTTTGAACTGCAAATCTTTAAAGAGGTAAATTTATTGCTTATCTTTCACTTCAGCAAAGTTTTTATGTCTGTCTCGTCAACAATGTCACGAAAATAGAAATCGGCGAACATTGATTCTCCTATATTTTTGTTACTGCCAATATTTACGACGGATCGAAATGTGTACCGATCGCAGTGTTTCTTTGGAATTTGTTGTTGTCTAAAAGTAATTTATTCGAGTGCGTTTCACTATGATTAAATTTTAGGAATCAGTCAGGCCTTGACGTTTCTCTTCTTCGAGCATGGCGTCGAGTTCGTCTGTGAGGTTGGCGAGCATGTTTCCTATGTCGTTGAGGACGTCGACTGGTTCTGTGCTCTTCTCGTCCTTATGTTCTGGGAGGGGGTGGTTAGGTTTGTCCGTGGGAGGTCTGGGTGGGAGGCTGGCGAGGCCCATGCCAGTCCTGCCGTAGTCCACGGTGTGAGGACGTCCTGCTATTTGCCCGCGGTTCTGCTTTATTGTCCCCGCGTTCTCGTTGGCGAATGGAATGCTGTCTGACTCCGTGCTGGAACTTGACTGTAATGGAAAAAATAATAATCTGTAAGAACTTAATCAAGATTTTAAAACCAATTTTTTTCTGGGTAATAGTTTTTTTATAACAAATGTACTACAATATTAATAATTAGAGTTTTAAATAAATAACTTTTTAGTTTTTCACTCACATTTCTTGAAATCAATTGTATGTTCACATATAAACGACTATAATTCTTCAAATATTCTAAATTATACAAGATATATTTTTTAATTGAAAACGACATTTTACATAAGACATAAGTAACAATTCGAAAAAAATACCTTAAAGCTGGCATCCGATCCCGTTCTCATCTTGTCCTCTTCATATCTCCTCGGTGGAGAGGATGGCGCGGGTGGCGGGGGCAGTAACCCCGTGCTGTCCAGAGACACGCTCAGCGAGTCCGAACTCGGGTATGCGGGAAGACTTAGTGGCAAGCTCTTTTCCGGGTGTATCTCCACTGTGGTCTGCCCGAACCTCGTGAAAGGCGCGTATTGAGAGCTTTGTCGTTTTGGTGGTTCCGGCGGCGGCTTCCTCGCCACGTGTGGACTCGCACCATACGCCACGCGTTGCAGTCTAGCTGAGTACGCGATCTCGTCATACGTGTAGTCCGGAGACTTGTCTCTGTACGCGGGTGTCGCTTGTATCTTTGCAACTGGACGAGGCCGCACTAAGCCTCGAGGCCGCGGTAAAGTCCCACCACCTTCGTAAGAGCTATCATTTGTAGGCGTGATATCCCCGTCGTCGTATGAGCGCCGCCATTGGCCACCGTAATAAAACCCAGCTTCAGGTGAGAATGTCGTATGTGACGTTCGCTCGGATGGATCTTCTAGACTTTCCAGGGACTTCCCGCGTGGATGACGAATCTGTGAATGATTAAGTTATAAGAATGGGATCTGGTTGTCTTTAGAGTGTTGTAATCGAGTAAATCATTATTCGAATTACACAAATATCAGCACTGTTATTTACATTACTCAAATCATGCTATTCTCTTACTCAAAATTTATACATTGTACTCATTACATAAAAATATTAATTAGATACGAAAATGGATCATTAATAAAGTATTAAGTTTTAAATCTGTTAAATAATCAAATCATGCTAATTTGTTACGGGTTAATTAAACTTTCATATAATTACATAAATAAAATTCGACTAGTAACTAGAGAACTACCGTGCAGGCGTTTAAACCTAAGTCAAGGGTCACACACACACACATCGAAAACATTGCAATTCAAGACTGGTGCACATAAAAGCCGGGTGCTTAGGGTGCTTTCATACTGACGACTTGTGCCAAAGGAAGACTCATACCTGGATGGGGACCAAGTCAGTGCCACAAAGGGGCGTTTGCAGAGCATCAAAGTTTAGATCGGGGGGTTTATGGTAACTCCTCGCGTGTCTCTCCCAATGCTGGTAATGCTCCCTCGGATATAAATCCTTTTAGGTCCAATGTGCGGTTTGTGTTTGGAAAAAGAAAAGAAAACAAAACATTCACATGCTGCTTCGGGCTAGTGGTATGAGGTGGATGCAGCGAACGACAGGTGATGTGGAATACAACCTTGCGACGTGTCATAAAGGACTTTTTCAATTTGCTTTAATTTTTCAAACATTCGTAAGGAATGAGGTTTCAGTATCTCATTTTAGTGATTTGAGTTTGGCAAGAGTATTTCTTTTTATTTTGATGTCGCAAGGCTGTAGAAACAGCGACGATGATGGCGATGGACATTTAGACTTCTATAGGTCTAAGCGAAATGAAAACGAAGAACGCATGGGGAAAATTTTTAAATTTCGGAGCTGGTAATACCAAACTGTCAAATGCCAATGCGTCCAAGATGGACGTCATTTTCCCATAACGTCGACATCTTTTGCAAAATAATGTGCTGCACATTGTATATATGATTATTTTATAGGTAAATAATGTTATAATTTTTGTTACTTGGCTATAAGTTAAAAGCTTTACTAAAACGCTTGAGTTAATTAAGCGTAGTTAGTATAATAGGTATAATAATAAGAATAAATAAGAAATTTCAGTTTATATGTTCTGTTTAGAGATGTTAAACTAAATAAAATATAAAAAGATGATATATCGGTCATTCTAAAATGAATATGAAATGGTTGGTGTTAATGAGTGAACTTATAAAAATAAATTAAAAAATAAAAAGTTGAGAATTTAATACATTTTAAAGAAATGCTTTGAAGATCTATTTTTAAGTTTAGAGTAGATATCTCTAATCGCTATTGATTATTATGTGTAATTTGTATAACAGCAACATTTAATAAGTCTTAATTTACTTTGTATATTGTAAAATGTATTTTGCTTTAATTAGAAATAAAGGCACTTTAAACATGATAATTTTATCTGCTGTTATAAAATTTACATATAAATAAATCTATGTCTATACCTAGGACATGACTACAACACATTAAGTGGCAACATGGCTATATTGTGTACAGACCTGCCCGGGCTGCAGCCTCGTGAAGTCCAGGGATCCTTGGCTACTGATGCTCCTCTTGCCAGCTCTAATATCCTTAACTCTTTTTATGGCCAAGAGTATTTTCTTTTGGTGGCCGAGTCTTACTATACCCATGTCTTCTAAGTCCTGTAAAGTAAATGTGCTGGTTTGTAAAGTTTTGAAAATTATGTGTAATGTGATATATTATATAGGTGACTTCTGTTTAATTCCATGGAGCCAAATTTGAGTTCCAACAAAGTTATTCAAAAAATATTTGTTACTAAGAACAAGAGGGAGGATAATGACTAGGGAAACAAAAATCTAGATTGAAATGGAGAATGTGAGAGCACCTGGTAGATTCTAAAATATATTTGTTAAAAATAATTACAAAATTTGTTATGAATCTCGGTTGAAAAAATGGGGAAATCATTGATATACTGACCTCCCAAGCAAGTTGTGTGACGTCATGCACGGTGCGGTAACCCTGCGCGACCAGAGCGGGTCCATATTCTTCCAGTCGCAGCAATCGAAGCCATTCTTCTAGGGAACCCTGGAATTTATGATAACACTATAAGTTTTAAGAAGAAAACTACATGGTTGATGATTCTCTAAGACCATTGGAAATGATAAAATAAAACTATTTTAGTTTGATGACAGGATGACTTTAACAGTTTTTGTTGTTAAACTATGGATAAATAATCGTTCTCTAAAGGACAAGACCGTTAAGTGTCTATAAGTCTCGTCTTACCAAATTGTAAGCATACTTGTTCTTTCTCACTAATGTTAGAGAATAATTTCGTGGACCAGGGAATTGAAAAGGCACGTCGTAACAAATTTATAGTGTCACAACTTACCGGGATGTAATCCGGCAGATTATCAGGCACGTTCAGGTTGGCCAGCTCGGCCTTTAACCGCTTCCTATGGTTTGGCTTCTTGATGCCCACAGCGGTGAGGTCCTCAGGCGTCATGCGTGTGACGGTGGGCAGGTCGTAGCCCGCGTCGATGAACAGACGAGCGTATTCCTCCATTTGCAGGTCGGCTAGCCAGGCGTGGATTATGTCTGGATCCTGTGGAGGTAGAATGAGTTAAGCATATATACATAATTAACGATATTAGTTATGATTGTAGTGTATGTGAGTGAAGAGGAGAGAAGAAGGTATTATGTCATCTCTAGCGCACATGCGGTCGTAACACAGTTCAGTTCACTGTGGGCGACGTTGAGGAGCGGTTGTGTGTGTCTAAGAACCGATAATATTGAAGGATATACTACAATGATATGATATAGGTTGCATTTTACGTATACAGGATCTTTGATAAGAGTCTTAATCAATAATATACTATCAAATGATTTCCAACTTCAGTCGAACAAATGATGGTTCAAAGACTCAATTAATAAAACGAAGTGTTAATATACAAAGCAAGAAAATATAGAATATGAAAATGTTTTTAACCCTCAGGAATATTGGAAATAAAAAAAATATTTAGAGTCCAGAAAAGATAGGATCTATGGAATGGCCTCAAAACTGATCAAGGTACTCACCGGCAATCCCTGTGCGATCATAGCCCGCACTCTGTCCACGGTGTCCCCGCAGTGACAGGACGCGTGGTGATGGTGCGGCATCCGCCCCGACGCCCTGCCGCTGTCCAGAGACGCTGAGGAGTGGCGCGAGCCCGACCCTGCTGAACCGGATGATGAACCAGGACTGTCGCGACCAGGGCTCTGGAATTTAACGTTAGGATTAACCCTTCTGATATTCAAAAATGTGAAAATTTGTATGCTTGGTCAACCGCTCCGCAAGAAATTAGTTTACGCATTAATCTTCGTATATAGAAAGCTGATGACTGGAATAGGTGATAGGATACCGTGTATTGATCTATAGCCCCAGAATTGAAGGACGTGGGCAGAAGTAGTAAAACAAATATGAGAATACGATCTTTCGTTAAGATAGAGGTCATTATCTGCACTAGAAGACGTGATATATATGTCTCTATCTGTGCGGACTGAATATCAGGTAGAAGCGAGCACTTAATATGGAAGGGAACTGACTTTGTCTCACGTCCGGTACCTACTAGGTAAATAAAAGTAAGCTTTCTTAGTAAACGGCGTTGTATTTGACTTAATTACTTATTGAGAAAAAACTTTATCCCTGTCTTTATACATCCGTATCACTAAACAAAGGTTGTTGAGGAAAAAGAAATCGTTATTGCCCTGTCTCTTTAAGAGAATTGAAGACAGTTTTTCGTATATAAATGTTTTCCTACGTAGATGTAATTTCTTTGTGCGCTTCGATAAATAAAGCGGTCGATTGCTGAGATAGTATTTTTTATATATTTTATATGAACGAACGCTGTCAAGTATTTTGCCAAAATGATTAATGTAGGTTATCATTTCAACAATGTTTTCTTTGTTTTTGCAAATTTGACTCAAAGATAAGAATTTAGATAAGGTATTTGCGCAGCATTATAAGGAATTAAAGAGCGACAAGTAACTAAGACGCACTTCATTGAAGGCTTGTCGATAGACATTGGATTAATAACGAAAATAAGAGGACTTTGCGAAGTTTTCCAAACGATATCCACTCCAACTTTATCCATCTCTCGATTTGCCTCTCATTGGCTTTCTTTAGGAGATGCCTATATATGAACTGAAAAGAGAGAAGAAATATGGATATATACCTGTGTCATATCAATGCCCTGGTCATCGCTCAACGCTAGCTGGTGGTGGTAGTACACCGCGGCCTTGTGCGTGAGCGGCTGGGACGGCGGGGGGAACGTGAAGGTGCCCCCACCAGCTGGGCTCTTGCCGAGGCTACCACTCGCCCCAGACACGCCTGATACGCCGGACACCGTGCTGCCATAGTCCGAGTGGTCATCTGGAAGATTATACAAAATTGTAAGGTCTCGTGAGGAGGTGAGTTACGGGTTAAGGTAGCATTAAAAATTATGCACGAGAAAAAAGAAAGACGTAAGATATCTCAGAGGTTTTTTTTTCGTTCTAAACACAATTATATTTTCTTTCTTTTTAATACACTTTCTTCAATTGCTATTATATGAGTATACGAAGTATACTCCATTGTGTGATTAACTTAATTTTTAATGGCAAGTATTATTATATTTGTTCAGGCGAGTTGGTTATCAATTATAATGCTTTACGAGATCGATAGGTATATACAGTTTAAGTCTAGGAAAATTTCTAAGTTCTTCGGGAAAGTGCGGTGTATCGTGTACCAGAGATAATAAGTTGTCTCGTTTTTTTTATATATTAGTAGCAGACCCACGCGGCTTCACTCTCGTAGCATAATATTATATATGTATATAGCCTTTATTATTCGTGGATAATAAAGGTTTCGAATGTTGAAAGTTTTTAAAATCGGTCCAGTAGTTTTTGAGCCTATTCATTACAAACAAACAAAGTTTTTCCCTATATAATATTAGTGTAGATGTCATTTGTTCTCACCTCGAGTATGTGACGGCGTGTCCGGCGGCTGAGGGTACGGCTGCTCCTCGCACGACGCGTACCCCTGCGACCCGAAGCTGGAGCCGGAGTGCCTGTGCTGCGGGGTGCCGAACGCGTCGCCCGGCACCGCGGGGGGAGGCACGCGCTTCGCGGTCGCCGTCTTGCCGGCGCCGCCGCCACCTCGTGACATTCCGCCCACTGAAAAGAACGATCATAACTAAATGCCAATAGTTCTGGGGAACGTTGCTAGGCAAATGTGTGCTTTATCGCGATACAAGAACGGTGAATTGCAAAAATGATTATGTTTTAAAAGTAAATAGAGTAGGTATCATAAAGTTGCAATAAATGTATTATCTATTCCATATCATAGTTAATAAGTTCTCCGGGATCCTATTCTATTCTATAGGTATGCTCTAGGGATTTGGATTTCACCTTTGATCAAAAAGTGAAAGTATTTTGAGTCTGTAATGTCCCTCTGCTGGGCAAAGACCTCCGTTTCCCTCTTCCAATCTTTTATTTCGGGCTGTTGTAGACCTAAAGCTAAACTTCACTTAATACTATTGATTTGATTGTCAAAATTCAATCTGCCTAATCCATCAAGAAAGCATGAACCCTTAACTATCTCAGCGCATGGCTCAGCGTATATTTTTACAAAGCTAATACGGCATTAACGTCAAGCGTCAAATGTTATCAGGGCTACGGGGCGTCGGGCGCATTAGCGAAATGAGTTGGCCCGAGCTGATAAACCGAGGGAAGATTCGGTAATAACCTGCAACACCATCAATCATGATCGACCGACCGACTACGGACGAGCACCGCTAATTTCTTGGTAACGGTTCGAATTGACAAAATATCGTATTAAGATACGATACATATTGAATGTGTTATGAATTTGAAAAGATTCAGGTTTAGATTTTGACACTTGTAACGTGTGATTGATAAAGATAAAATTTTGTTTCGTTTAACGTATTAAAAATTAAAATGATATATAGATATAAATTAAATTATTTAATCTAATTCAACTCATAAACATCAAAATTTCATATTGCCTACTTGTTTCTACACTTATATATATTTAGGATTCAAATTAATAAAAATAATCAATATTCAATATTAAATTACAACCTATAAAACGAATGGACGTTAATTGTTATGCGTTTACATTAGCAAATATTTTTAATGTTAATAGCCCTGAGAATGTTCATATTGACTTTCATAAAAAAGTGTTTTAATGGCTTTCGCAGTCGTGTGGGTATTTAGGACAAAATCTGATAACCATCACTACATGCAAAATCGGTGTTTTGTCAAGATTTCTTCCGATTTGCCGTAAAATCTGCGATTTATATTACCGCTTTATGTCCATTAACGAATTATAAATATGTACCTTTCTTGTTAATATTATACGGTACAAATATGTATATTCATCAAAAATCATTGAGCTCAATGTACTTAAATGAGACTTAAATAATCTACATATTCAATCATCTAAATTATTGTTGTGGTGATTGATATGTTTTGGGTTTTCCATCCCTAAGTACACATTAGCGCGACAAAAGCTCCTGTCCTGTAAACCATCCTCTAAACACAAATTATAAAGCGTCTTAAAACCTGTCCGGTCCTTATTTATCTAATAAAACCTTCAACATTACCAACTTTAAGCCAGCCTATCCGGGCTGGCCAGGTTTGATGGATTCCTTCCGAGCGCCGACATAACATTCGCACACTTTACGAGGTTGAAAGGAGCTATAAAAGTGGTCTTTTAGGGGATTACTGTTGATATAATGACATTAATTTGTTACTTATCCGGAATACTTTCGCGCGGGCGTTAAACCTGATTTATACTTTTAACCGTTGCCTTTTCTACATGATTTGTTTGCGGTGATAGACTTTTGTACGAAGCCGCGTGAAAGTTAGTCCGAATAACGAATTACGTTCTTTGTTATTTTACTGGTGTTCAACGTTAAGAGATATTTGATTAAAAGTTTATTACTATATTAGAAAATGGAGCAGTAAATTACTTAAGCTTACCAAGGTACTATAAAATTCAAGCGAAATAATCAACATGTAGATTAAAGATGGATAAAACAGTTTGGTTGACGATAAAATTACATTGTTGTTACATGCATTTAATGTCAGCTATTTTGTTTAAACTGGTGTCGTTTATAATATGATAATATTATGTCGTGTGTTCCTACTGTTTCAATAACTATTTTATTCCATTCATAAAATATATTCTTGTCCTATTGTAAAAACTTCCGGCATAATAACAAAGGATATAAATTGTAAAACCTTGTTACTGCCATAATAGCAGTAATTACAAGAAAAACTAAATAATCACCTGTAATTAAATCAATTAGTATGACAATTGGTTGTTTAGCGCCATCTAGTCGCCGTCTAGGGAATCAATTAGGAATAAATCTGTATCGATAGTGACCACATTCTTACCGTCGTCAGACTTTATTAAAATACAATTATGCGGCGCCAACATTATTGCGTGGTTATTTTTAGTGCTCACTTAATTTGCAAACTCGATTTATTATCAGGGGGATAATTTATAATTCCGTCCGTCCTACGTTGATGTCGCTACACTGTAAGGGCTTGTTAAATCGACAAATATAGACTAGAATATCAAAGAACGTGAAACTAGTTCCATAAAATAAAAAATATCCGAAAAAAATCTGTTTGTAACAAATTGGTAGGTATGATTATTTTTTGATGTGAAATTATGAATAATCGAAAGCGAAGAGTGAAACATCAAAAGATTCATAGCATACACATTAAATAACTTCCGATACAGAAACACTTTCTTCTTGAAAACATTATGTTTTTAAAACTTGCTAAAATAATATAAAAGAAACACGCAAAATCACTTAACAACAAAGTCTATCCAAATGTTTCATAACATCGTGGGAATATAACAAAGTAATATACAAGCATAAACTACATGTTATATTAATTATCCAATATTAAAGTAAGTTATGAGATACATTACTCAAATATCGAATTTATATTCTGTAATTACTCCGATAAATAATGATAATGTATACTCTTATAAGGCCCTTATAATAAACGATTTACGGATTTCTATCCAATAAATACGCTGAAAACGAGACTATTAGGATAATAAGAAACATTATGAATTATTATGAGAATCTAAACAATCGAAAATACCTATCGTTATCGACTATTTCAATGTAATTCCGTTTGTTTATGACAACTTATAATAACTTCGTTACATTTTAAAATAATAACATTACTTCTTATATAATTTTTATAAGTGCTTTAAATTGTTAAAAATAAATCAATAAGAGATCACCTTTACGATTATTTACTTTCAGTTTCACAGTTACTTTACTAAAAGTCAAAACACGGGTGAATGTAAATAACAAATAGATTAGTATGCAAATACGCGCTATATCGATAAATATGACAAATTGTTATGTCCAGTCGTTCAATAACTCGTATATATAGGTTATAGAGATCTAATAAAACACTAATGTATATAATTACATCACACAATATATAAATGTTTATTTATGTTAACGATAACATTTTATAAACATCCTGTTCATTATTTAGACATGTTAAGTATTTTATCTTAATTGATGTTAATACACATTTTCTTCAATTAGTAACCAACGCTTTACGTAAAAATAAACTATATTTCTTTAACAACACCAAGTGAAGTTACTATAATAAGTATTATAATTATTTTTGTTGAATTTTCTATAAATATGAACTTATTATAGTACTCGCCAAGCTCCGCGGATTCACCCGACTAACTTTTCATCCCGTGAAAACTCCGAGATTAGAAGTAGCCTATATGTTATTCTGAGCCCTTACCTATATGTATACCCTGTTTCCTGTTTCATCGTAATCAGTTCGGTAATTTTTGCATGAAAAAGAGTAATAAACATACATACATCCTAATAAACTTTCGCATTTGTATGTATTAGTAGTTTTTTGTGAAAAGAAACGGAGCTATTGTAATAAACTTTCAAAGATATATCTCATTAATAATATTAATAAGATAACTGTTAAATAGTAATATATTATTATTTGCATATTGTCTAATGAGGTTGTTGAAGGATCATCACGGTTAATATATTCATAGATGTTTTATGTTTAGTAGGCCTCCGATGCTAACATAATGTAATTTATTGTGTCATTCAACTTTGGACAGATACAATTATTGTAAGAACCTATAATTACGTTGAGCCGTGTAATTGGCAGTTAAATATTTATAAAATAAGATATACCTACATTCTACATACAAGTAACAGTTACTCTGTTAGTAAACCAAACATTTTATCTCACCTTAATAACGAGCGGTTATAATCAACCAATCGGAACCAAGTCTTGGGAATTATGTTACGTTTATTATAGATACGCATTAGACTTACGCCTAGTAGGATATGTTACCGTCCGTAAGTGAAACGACTCGTTATATTTTTATAGGAACTGAGCATAAGTCAATAAAACTTCTAAGTATAAACTACTTGAATGCAGACTCACTTATTACACTCAAAAGCAATTCATACCAATTAGAAATATATGACACAACGGTACTACCTTATTTGCAGTGCAAAGTACATAAAACAATTGTTTAAGTGCTTTTAAATTTCCCTCGAAGACAAACAAGGAAACCGCCGTGAAAAGCATTTGGAGTTCGTTGAAATACTAAAACGGAGACCGATTGACATTTTCCACGAAGGCCGTATAGCTGTTGTTTCTAAGGAAAATTTGCAGGTGTGACTATACGTAAGTACGGAGGCAAAACTACCGTTGTATCATGTGATGGGGCCCCTGTATTGGAGGCTTATATGTGTACTTAAATTGTTAGTGACATATCTTTAAGGAAGGGTTGGTAACATGTTTGTTTAGTTCTTGGGTTTCTAAGTTCCGATGTCTAAAAAGTCATGAGCTATTATTATTATATTGACACTTTTTTTAAACTAGCTGTTCGCGGCTTCGCTTCCATAGCCTGATGTTATATAACCATTATGTAGGATTCCAATGGAATTTTTTTTCAGTTCAATAGTATCGGAGCGAATTCAATTAATATAACCAAAAATCAAATCTTTTCTCTTTATAATATTAGTGTAAATGGAAGTAGGAAATTCTTCCTTCCCCTCCCCTCTAAGATCTCCTCGTGATAACATATTTGTGAATCTCTCTGGAATGAGTGAATTTAATGAACAAATTTGGTTCTAGGGCCCGTGGAGGGCAAGCTCCGCCACTGGCTAGACCCGTAACAATGGATAGATTAGGAGGTAAGCTTTCACCTTGTTAAATGTTAAGGCCTTTAGTTTCTTGAGGGCACATACATTTTTGTTACCTACTGGACGTGTGCATAAACTTGTGTTTCAAAAGGCAATAGTGGAATTTTATTCTAATTTGTTACATTCAATATAAAGAGGTATGCATTAAAATAAAATACTGTAATTTTATACGTCAATATTTTCAACTAAGTATTCAAACAATATGTATATTTTTTTATTTGTAAGTCTTTCTTTAAAAACACAGAGTGAATGTAATTTATTGAAGATAATTTTAAAATTTAATCTTTATTATCTCAACAAGATGGATAAAGAATAGGGTCGCTTCGCACTTTAAAATAAAATCATAATAGAAGGATGTAAGAGCTTTTGACCTGGGTCATAACCAGCTCTCTACACTTAGGGACCACTTAAACTAGTTTTAAAAATTGTATTTTGTGCGTTTATAATAAACTTAATATTTTTTACTTTCAAGCGTGGTACATACTAATAAAATTAACATTATTTTAAAGTTATAAAATATAAAAGAATAGGAAGATATATAAGAATAATATAAAAGCTATACTCAATTTTAATAATTGCATTTTGCGTTATTTGTATTTACGAAGTTGATATTACTATAATGATTTAACTTGTTTAAAAATAATAACTTCCCATATAAACCACTCATCGTTAGCTAGTAATTTATACTTATTAAGTTATTAAAATTACTGAACGAGTGAAATTAACGGTAATGGTAGCGAGTAGCGATTACGTCATTAAAAAGCGCTTTTATGAAGTTTTAAACTTAGCCACTAATTTCATTAATTTTATATTTTTCTGTTATTTATAAGTCATAAGATAATTAGTTGTTACAGATACGTTTTTTGTCAAAAAGCATAGTCAAATAATTAAATAGGTTTATGAATAAACAGTACTAATTTCAAAAGTTTTATTTTCATTTAATAAAAAAATATATATTTTCGACAATTAATATGACGAAAACATAAAATGATATTGAACTCTGAATTTCCTTTCGCATTGATAGAAATTCCTTTATTAACTTATTAGCTTTTGTTGTAATTTTATAACTTTTAAAGTTATTTAATTATTTGTTTAATACATAATAGAACGCTTACAAACTACTTATACTATTCATACAAGAAAATTAAATTATTTACAAAATCAAAATTATAAACATGAGATTTCACAGTCATACATTCATTATACATAAAGTTATAAATATATACATTCTTTTACAAGGGAAATAAAAAAAATTAAAAAGAAAAATGTCGGAGGCTTAACAGAAGCAGACATCACAAGACGGACCACTTGTTGCTACCACCGTTCCATCTATCCCACTATGCAGGGTGCCGAGACTAGTTGTCATCAACACCAGAATATAGCGGGAATGATATAACACTCCGAGGTTTGAACCTGCATTAACTTTCAACAGTTATAATCCTGCACGTTTGGGTACAGAGCTAAGCGAACGCTCGTTTATATGTCGAAATATAAAAATACATTTAGAGTCTTTGTGATCAGCGCCATCTGTTGAAATTATTAGACGCTTTTTAAATCTATACATATAATAAAACAGTAACCGAACCATTTCTGTACATTGAATATTTTTCAAAAAGAGTAATAGGTATGCAACATGTATGTTCTATAGATACCAAAACCATGGTTAGAATTTTTTTTTTCTGTTTGTCTGTTTGTCTGTTTATCTGTTTGTCTGTTTATCTGTTTGTATGTTCGTCAATCACGTAATAACCACTGGGCAGTTTTTGATAAAATTGCACATGCTGATAGACCAATATTAGGTGCAACTTATAGGCTACATTTTATTTGAAAAAAATAATTTTAGGGGTGGCTCTCCATACATGTAAACAGACGGTAAAAAAATAAATTCGCGAGTACATCATTAAATTTGATGTCATTAGATAGGTTTTTAAAAATGAAATAGAAGTTTCTAAATGCGTTTTTTGATAAATTAAATATTTTTTGAAATATACGCTTCTAAAGTCGTCAAAATGTCATACCACGTGACAATGTGAGATTTTGGTTGACGCGCGGTCATGTCTTTTTATACTCTTAACGTATAGATACGGTAAAACATGCAATAAATTCTCAAAAACCTTCAAAAAATAACTAACTATCCGCCCGCGGCTTCGCTCGCGTCGGCTACAATTTTCTGTATTTGGAAGAGGCGCGTGCACTCTGAGATTTTGGTGAAACCTATTTCCATAGAAAATTATAAAAAAACACTATATATAGACATGCGCATATATCAGCGGTTCTGCGGTCGTAATTTTTTTTAACTTTTGTTGTGCGCCTCTAAAAAATACAGAAATTAGTAGCCCACGCGTGCGAAGCCGCGGGCGGAAAGCTAGTTGTCTGTGAGCTTTTAGTGAAATTTGAAAACATTGCACAGAAAATATGCGTTATAAGGATATATATAAAAATAATGTGTAAAATATCACTTTTCATCACCTCATAAGTGATTATTACTTATAAATCAATATCTAATAATTAAACTATTAATGAAATAATCAAATAGCGCAGTATTTTGCATGTGTAGTTGGTAAGATATCGAATAAATCCTTCCTTCTAGTTAAAAGCAACTATGAGTCGATTGCTGCTTGGCGTAAAATAGTTAACCATAAAATTAGCAATAATTGCCTCGCATTATCGGAGCCAACATCTAGTTAATATCAAGTAAGTTCAAAGCCGATCATATCTCGAATTAAATTGAACAAAACGTTAAGATTTGAACATTAGTGTTTGGTCAATCGAAAGCTGCCCTCTAACGGATAGTGTCAGTAATGTCACAGCGTTTATCTGATCTGATGGCCGTGGGAGCCGTTGGAAGGAAGTCCCACGTAGTCAGGATACTTGGTTAATATTAGCTTTCTCTTTGCAATGAATTATGAATTTTAAATGCTGTGATGATGAGATACGTTCGGATATGAGTAACGGTGGTCCGATTTGGTTCATAGGAAGTTTACGATGCTGGCAAAGGAAACAATGAATTTAAGTCTATTTTCAAAGAGATATCAGTACTATTAATACAGTAAAAAGGGGATTATTTTGTGTAGGTACCTACAAGCTGTTTGAAGGAAGTCCTACGAACTGCAGAATACGAGTGATAATTATGAATTTGAAATGTGTTAAGATCAATATATTGAGACATTATAAGGACACATGTGTACCTACTAGTGGGTGTCGGATATGAATTGGGTTGCTCACATCAGGAAATGACTATTCTACTATCTTAGATGATGATATATGCTATTTGTATGGGATGTGGTTACATAGAAGGGTGTTTTACTCATAAAGTGATATAATTTCTAATTTAAGTATATTGTCATGATGAAAAAGACGAGTAACTATATTATATAAATTGGATCAATATTCATAATAGTTACAGTAACAACAACATTTTCAAGATATCATTTTTACATTGGACCGATTCCCAAACAAAAATCAACAATAACGACTGACTTCTTTATTACATGCGTGCATAAGCTCATAAAAGATCTGAGCGATGATGGCAAAAAGAAGCATGAATAACAACTAAAAGGTTATTTAGTATTAAATATGACACCTACTTTCTAAAAACATAAGCGGTTCATGTACCCGACCAAAAATGAACTATAATGGGGCAAGATGGCCGCGATATCAGTATCAGCTGATCTTTACATGCTCATTAAATGCTTATAAAAGTAGTTTCCTAATCTTTTACGACATCTAAACGCTGAGAGACAAAATTAAGATTATTTACACCTATAGGAATATTTAACGCGTTTGGTATTTCTATTTACGGTAGCGATTATCGTTGAAAGATTTTTTGCGTGACTTTTAAAATTTGCTCGATAATAAAATAAATATTTAGATGTTGGCAAGGTCGTTAATATGTTTGTATTATTTGATAATTTAAATAATTATCTACCTACATTTATGGTTTAAGCATCCATTTAATAATATATATACATAAATACAGTTTATACATTATAATCCTGTTTTTAAATATTTTCTTTTTTTGTAGTTTTAATGCAAAACAACAAATTGAAGTACAAACCAATCAATAACACATCTCAAGATATCCGATAGTGAAGGATTGTAATGTAAAGGCAAAGCTACACATGTATTAACTTAAAACTAACATACACCATGATCAACTTCTATAGTCCTTCTTATCTATTAATTAATTAACTTTCCTATATTTGACGTTTCCCCATGTTTACCCACTGTGTCGCGTCAAGTCGCGTCGTCAAATTTGTCGCTCACAGCTAACAGATTGCGGTCAGCTACGGGCAGCGGTTAGCTCTGGAGTGAAGTAATGCGCGGTTATCGGTGAGATCGGTGACGGTTGGCTGCGAGCGCGACTTTTAGTCGTAGTGACAGCGTGCAGGGGGTATGACAAGTAGATCATAGTGAGGTTAGAAATAAGGTCAATAGAACTTAAGTAAAGTTTTACTTGGTTAGAACTTTGTAGATTTTCTGTCACATTTTGTTCTTCAGGTATACTTAAAAGAGGAATAGACTAATTGAATTGAACTTGAAATGGAACAACTGAATGAATTTATTTTTGTTACGCACGATAAATCATAAAACCCATTAAGTCAAAATTCATAAACATTATTAAATTGATACACATTACACGCATTATATTTTCACCCACGTATTTTTCTAATTCTCGTTGAATTTCCGGGATATCGGGTTACCCGGTTTTCAAACTATTTTTGTACATAATTTCATCCAAATCGGTTCAGAAGCTTAGGCCTGAAGATGAGACGGACAGATATAGATCGAGTGAAATTCGCATTTATAATACTAGCACGGAGTAATAAGAGAAGAGGCAGTAATATATAAAACTCCAATCTACAATTTGTCCTACAAACTCGCATTAACAAATGAAACAAACAACATACATCAAAAGGGAATGAAACGATCCAACTTTGATCATTTACATGTCGCTGTCGTCCCAAAAAGCGTTGATAAAATAAAAAATCCACGTTCCGTGTAAACGGCGAGAAACACTTTTTAACTGTTCAGAAACTTGGCGAAACAAAACGACCGCCGAGGAACCTAAGTTGCGGTCCCGTTTACGAAATATACAGACAATGGAAAAAGAATGTTCCTTTTAATGAAACATTTGTGTAGATCTGTGCACGGAATACGTTGAAAACTTGATGTATATATGTTTCTATTATTTTGTTCATATGTAATAAGATCCGTGTAACTTCTGAGCCCGTGGGAATTATGGCAGTAATGATGTAACGGCCTATGTGTTATTCAGGATCATATATGTACACCAAATTTCATCAAAATCGGTTCAGTAGCGTGAAAGTAAAGTAATAAGTTGTATTTTATTTTGAAACAGTAGATGGCTGCAAGTATTAAATATTTTAGTTTTACAATTTTGGAGAGGGACAAGTATTATCATATGAGATTAATTTAACTTTAATGCAATTCGTTGCCACATATTCATATGAAGCTAGGTTTACTTAGACTTTAATTGAAGTTATACGCAAAAAATTTCGTAAACCTCACTTGAAATGTGAAGTCGGAATCTCGTATGTAATGATAATATTTAAATTAGGCATTTTAACTTACTAAATATGTATACCAACAACAAAATAAACTATGTGTAGTTCCGACAATTGTCTATTTATCTTCTTATAATTGAATGTTAATTATCGAAATACCGGAAAAAACGCCTCTGAGAATAGACATAAAGGAAAACGGCTACTTTATAACTAACGGCTTTATTCTGCTTCTGTTTAAAAATAGCAACACCAAAAAAAAACAAACGCACTTTAATGACAGTAAGTATAGAGTACGCCTCGTAAAAAAGCATAATGAAGCTCTCTGGTCACTTTCACGCGGCAAACTCGAATGATTGCCACAGGTAAAAACTCATTGCAGGTTTATAGGCAATTTGTATGCCGACGCAGGCGTTGTATTTGAAAGTATTCTTTGAATTCTGTGTTTTTTCGTAAATGTTTTTATAAAACATTGCCAGTTGCCACTCACTCGATGCGAAGTTTTTATTTTGTTACTGGCTGCAATTATCACAGCGCGGCGCAGACGTTGTGCGTTTAACGTTAATTTTAAATTAGGAATAAGATTTTTTTTTTGGTGTTGGGAAAAGATCTTGATAGCATTAATTCGGTCCAACTCGTACTTGACCGGTTTAAATTATTGTATTAAAAAAATGTCTTATATTAAAATTATATTGAAAGTGAAATTATGAACCGTGATGACTGATGGATCATTATTACAAAAAGTTTTGTAAATGTTAAGAAAGTTTTACCATTTACCAAAGTAAGCAATTTAAAGTCAAAATGTTTGTTTTAATGATAACGCGATGAAAATGAATTAAATAAAGCTTTCAATGAGTCCCATACGACCATATTAAAGTCCGATAAACAATTTTACTTCATAAAATAATTTCATCAAAATATCATTACCGAATTCGCATCATGAATTTACAATTACGTGCTAACTACAACCAAACGTAAAACACTCCTTTGTTTCACCGCTAATTTACCGTAAATTAATGAATAAGCCACTTACAAAATAGCTAATTACACGACTGTTTAATGAGGTCGCATCGCCCCACGGGCACGAGCCGATGTTAATTACATTTTTAATTTTGCCGTATTATAGCATGTTTATTTAAGACTTTTTGGGACACGTAGTCCTTCCGTCGACGTGAATGAATTTCAAGTTTTTTTATGAAGCACATTATACTCAACAATGTAAAATAGAATATATTTCACTAATAAGGCAACTTGGACGGTTCAGTGGGTGGGTGAAGTATTTTAATTAAGTGGTTATGACAAAATATAGCCCCCATGTGGTGTTTTTATTGGAATATTTTAAAAGCTTAACCATAATTTATTACATCTTTTAAATAATATTTTGCAATATTATTAAATAGAAAAATACCCTTACTGCACTCGAATTTTTCAATGTGATATGTTTGAAAGGCTCCAACTTACCTGCAAAGAAAAGAAAACACAAATTTATACAACACATTTAAGTTTAGTTCACACAGGTTAAATTATACCATTCCTATTCATTTATTTTCACATACTTTACAGTTATTGCAATAGAAGCATTATTAATCTACCAAATTTATATTAAATAGAATACCAAGAAGTTTGAGATAGAGTCAGGCAAATATTATAGACCGTATTTACATAAAGATGGCGCCTCACAAATCTTGACACAAATAGCAAAGGCGTATTCTAGTATTGTATAATATTCAAATAAACCAAGGCATTTATTATTTTATTATGCTCATTTTGACTTTTAAATATTATATGAAGCGCCGCGTCATAATTTATCTTTGAATTTATTGCATCTAATAGATTTAAATAGGTAAGGTTAAGTATATGTAGTGTCAATCAATTGAATTCTAGGGTTTCTTTAAATAGGTACATATTTTTACTGTTATTATGTATCCATACCATAGATTTACTTTTATTATTAAAGAGAATTATCCGTTCATTATTGATCAACTGCTAAACTATTATATTTATGCAAAAATATTGGTATTTTTAAAAAGCACATAAACTTAGTCATTCGCTTCATACTAACGTACTCTCAGTCTCTCGGTCTATGTAACTCAGATGATTAAAATAAAAATCGCACGCTCTAAAATATTCGATAGTTATAAAATTCTTATACTAACTTTTCCATAACAGGCATACAGCTCACATTGTGGTATGTATGTTTAGTAAGTGCCAAATAATCGTGACTAGCAAAGTCGGTCAAGACGTTCCTATTAAATACTATTGAAGTTCTTAACACGATTGTAAAATAATCTAAGAAGCATGGAGATCAAGAGATTAACAAGTCTTTGATGCATGCTCGCTTTAGACGAATGAATAGAACACTAAATCCAATGTGTCAGCCATTACAATTATCTTTACGAAACTACTTAATACACGTTTACGAATCCGTACCAGACGTTTAAATAGTCTGTGCTAGTTTAAAAAGATAACAAGCAAAAGCTATTAACTGTCAAATTATAGGTTAGGAATTTTGGCGCCAAACATCGGTCTAAGTATTTAATGTATGGAGAAAGCGTGCCATCTAATCGCTTGAGGCATCAAATATTGGTGTCAATGCTCGTCAAATAAAAAGGCATGACATCTCTTTTGCTTTATCTGTTATAATAATGATGTTGACTTTTTAATTTTATGGGAATACTCTTTATTAACTTTTATCGATATTTCAGTTTGTTTGAATGTTGCATGTTTTGTATTTATCTGAGTGAGCATGTGGCTTTCATTATTATCTATGTCTGAAGTATTTCAATGTTATGAAATTAATAAAAAAATTCGTAGGTAATAAGTACGTGTACTTCGTAGGTACTTAACGTAATACACTTGTATTTAAATGAAAGTGAAGCAAAGCAATACCAATAATATAATTTTAAAACGGATTTGAGTAACTGTAGCGATTTGTCCGTGGCAGATTTTAATCTTGCCATACTAAATCATTGTATTATGTACTATTTCCATTAACAGCGGTAAAGAATGTTACTTCAGGTGTTGTAATAATGTGCCAGTAATGAATCAAAAATATTTAAAAATTCTCGGATTTCCTTATACGTATCACTTTAGAACGAATGAAACGTTTGGTCTCGATATTTTGTGTAGTTTTTGTTGTTATTGGGTTTGTATGAAAGAATATGTAAGGAATATAGGGTGAAACATATCAGTAAATTTCACCCAAAATTTTTACTCTGAACAAAACGTGTGATATACCAACCTTGTAATGACATTTTGCTTGGAGAAAAATCTGTGGTTTTTAATCATAAAAATTGCATTTTTATGCTATAAACGTTTTCTTAGAAGTTGTACTTAAAGTTAAAAATGTAAAACTTAGTACTTTTACATAGTTACGTATTTACGGCAAGTTTATGATAGAATCCATTGTTATACTGACGTGGCACTATCAATCCGGCTTGATTTACTGGCAATATCAGGCTTTGGGGGTTATAATTTATTTATGCCCGCCAATAAACGATGGCTCCATGTGGCGCTTAAATGCATTTACAGGGTTGCCATTAATGGTTAGACCACAGACATACATAATAACCATAGAGTATATAATTAGTATACGTTTTCGAATTCTATGTGGTATGGCATCAAAGATTTATGTTTTAAAATAAATATTACCTACTTATGCTAATTGGGATATGTTTTCTTCCTTCGTGTTTGTTGTTGTTTTTAACCAAAGCTATCGATTTCTAGCATAGAGGGAGGAAAAATGCTTATAAATTTCATGAAACCAATAAATACCAGACGCTCTTTTTTAACTGTATAATTTTCAAAAGAAATTGAAGTCTTCGTAACAGATTAAAAATCGCAATTTAGTCCTTACTGTTCACAACCCGACGTTTCATGTAAGTCAAATATAAAAAATGTTTTAATACTAATTTGCAATACAATTTATACGGAGTGTTTTTTTATGCTGTCTTGAAAAAATTGGGAATATAAAGTAAGCGGAGTGTACACTATGCGACGCGAATAGTAATAGATAACTATTACTACTAAATAATTTATTTATTTTATGTATTTTCAATTTTATGATATCACTATGAATAAATAATTATGATGAATAGAATAATTTTTTCCCCTCAGTTTCCCTTGCGCTTTATATCTTCTATTTTTTCAAGACTGTATAAATAAACACTCAATAAAGTAAGCCTAAGATGGTTAATTAATTTCCAACAACCCTGGCTAAGACGTGGACGGTGAATGATCACTGCGATGAGAGATTGCAGTTCAAATTTGAACTTTATATTGCACAATAAATGCATTGTAGTAACTGATTTATAGTATATCGGTTTTCATCAGATTGCGTAATAGCTGACTATTAATATAATTTCGCAACAACATTAGTGTACTGAGTGCTTCTTATAAAGTTTTAATTTTACAAATTTGAGAGTGGTATAAATTTTATAAATTTTGCATTTTAGTTAAGACATTTACAGGGTGTCCCGGTGTGAGTGAAGCATCTGAGCTGATAACCTCTCAAGAAAACTCAATATATATAATATCACCGTTTTTTAGATGAGGAGTTTGTACTTTTTTCAAAAATTCTTATGCCTCATGTTTATATTATTGCGGTAATTCTTATTTGTTTATTAAAAAAATGGCGAATATTTTATGATATGCTTATTTGAAATAACGACAGAGGAAAAAAATTCAGGGACACGAGGAGTAAAACATTAGTCAGTTTTGTGTTTAGAAAAGTGTATGACACGGAATTGGTCAGCCATCATAAAAACCTCTGCATTTAAAACAAAAATATTGCTGTAAGTCGATTTGAAGCTATAATTTGGAATACCACTATAACGTCTTTACTTCGTTTCTTCAATCGAGTTAACGTCGCATAAACACACCCAGAGCACTCAGAAGGAGCATCAGTTTAATCCGTCTAAAAGAAAATAACATCTAATTGGAAACATTTAAGTGTAGGTACAAGTACACTAAATCTAGATGTATGAATTGCGCCCAGTCCATGATAAAACCGTTAATTGGAATGGAAACCACGATAAGCCAATGATATATTTTGTTGGAGTTTAATAGTACTTGTTAATCTAATAGCTATTTATTTGGACTCAGTGCCAACTGGTCGCGCATACAAATAACAAGTGATTTAGATCACTTATGGACTCTTGAGTGCTGTTCATGATATCATGAGAAGCACTTCAATTTATTTTGTGCTTGTATGGGCGTGTGATACTTACATGTGACTTATTAATGCGAAGCAAAAATTAACTATTTTTCAAGACAGCATAGATGTAGCTTGTTGCAATTAAAATTAAAGTTCAGTCTGTTTTATTAACAAAATTTCTTTACGATCTTAAAACATAACGCCAAAGTGAAAATTTTCAGGAAACACTGTTTTTTATACTTGATATAACGTATTGCCATTTTTTTAAGGAAATGCATTTAAGGTAATATGAGGTTATAGACTTTTTATAACATTTCCACAATTAATTAGTAAACTTTAACTTTCAGGTTGTAAATAAAATAAAGTTTACTAATAACCTGTGAAAATAGTGTAAAAGTTTTCAATTAATCAAATATATTTCATTGTATTTTTGTAATATCTATTCATAACAAAACCGTATCAAATGAAAATAAGAATCAATAAACCAACATACACATACATATAACACAACCAGCCTATTCCCTGTTACCATGAGTATTGCAGGCTAAATACCAACATTGTTACCCGATATTCATCCGGCGTTCGTGCGCCGCCGTATTACCGTCCACGCGATTTTAAAACATCCGCATTGTCCTATAACTATCTAGATTTCATACGGGCGTCACGGGTCAATTACTTATGTAATCGATAGTTTTATGCCTGTGTATAATTGCCTGAATAAACGCAAAGAGAATTTAATAATAATAATATAATAATTTATTTCTCCTCACAAAATTGGATCCTTTTAGAATATGGTGTGTGGAATATCAATTCTTAATCCATTAAATTAGTATATATTATGAACTACACCCATTTTAGCCTATAAAATTAGTCATTCATGTGAAATAGTAATGTAAAATTTAATAGACAATTTTAGATTGTCTCAAAATTGGCAGTTCATTCCCTTCGAAAATATTTGTTACTCGGCAGTTTCTTGCTACAAATAGTAACTATACCAAAAAATCCTTCATGTTTACCACAAAATACTCCCTAATATTCCGCCAAAAATTTCAATTTATCATCCACAAAACCACAAAGGAGTAAATGAGTTAAACCAGACCGCATCGGCCGCGATAATCCAATAGTCTTCAGTCACTTAAACTTGGTAACAAAAGTTACCGAGCGGCGCCTGTGACAAGACTGTTATTAATGATGTTACTTCAATTTAGATACAGCTTCGAGATATAAATTGCTCTGCAAAAATTGACATTACGCCAGCTTATAAATTTACCTTATGAAACTTACAGCAAGACAAATAAGACAATATTTTGTAAACATAGTAAAAATCTTTATAATTGATTCCTTTATCACGCTACATGATTACAAAACATGTAGGTATGAAATCTATGAATGACATCGAATTAATAACGACTAATAGACTGATTAAGCGTAATTATTTATAATTACAACTAGAATGATTTAATTTGCATTTAGTTTTCTTACAAACAGAATTGAGTACCTACAAGTATTTGTAACGTAAATAAAATACAAAGTTTTATTCATGACCGAACCTAACCTAACCAGGCGTGAAATATCAGATAAAATCTAATTTCAATTTGCGTCTCAGTGACATTAAATCACAGCTAAATAAAATATCGATACAGATTATATAAAATTCAGTACGTGGGAGTTCTCGCACTGAGGTAGAGTTCATAATCTAGGTATATCAGGCTTATATTTGAGACTTTGATATGTTTAGCTAGGATTAAGCATAACGTCACAAAGTATTAAAAGTACACCAGGAAGCTTGCTTCTATTGTCTTCATTTACTATAAAATATTTTTATAAAAAATAGCGTTCTATACTTTTATCTTTACAAGAAAACTTAACGTAAAAAGGAATACGAAGTACGAACTTTTTGAACAGAATACTTCAATGAACTATCAATTTTCATTCCCTGAACATAAAGAAAATATTAACGATGCGTTGCACTTTTCACAAAATGGCGTCCATGTTCTGGCGCCAACCTACTCAATAACCAATATGGAGTCGATTTACGACTTGCCCTCAATTTCGTTTCACTCGTACCGCGATTGTACAGGTCAATCGAATGCTTTGCTCAAATGAATAATAGGTACCGCCTTTACTATTAAGCGTATTTATTTATTGTTTTTAAAGTCTTGTTTAAAGACATATTTATTAGGCAATTACTACCATATAAAGACGCGCGTTGAAGATAAAACTCGCGGCCGTTTTACGTTAATATATTTAGTTTAATTAGGTATACGGTAAGTTTATAAGGTTTTATAGGTAGACGTTTAATTAAGAGATGTTTAAATTTGAATCATTAATAAAGACACGTAAAATCGAAATTTTAACGATATTGGGTAATTCATTATGGTGATCGAATTAAAAATTTATTCTTATTTTTAAATTTTTTTATATAATGAATGCACAATGCTTATAAGGACTGGACAAGAAATATCATTAGAACAACCTTCTAAAACAAACATTGTAATGGTAAAATTATCGTGAAAATCTACATGAACGCGAATGTAATCGTTTAATTAGTGCAGCAATCGTGCGAAATATTACACAAATCCACCGCGTACGAAATGTCAATCGCGACATTTATTCTCTGTACCCTTTGACATTTCCTAACCTCTTCACATTACAAATTGGACTGCGGACACGCCTTTTAGATTATGACGGTCCAATAATTAGTCCCATAGGCTACTAAGATCTTCGTCTTTACTAATTGCTACAAACGTATCTCTATATATAACTTTTATTACGTGAAAAGGTTCGGTTTTATTGATATTTGAAAGCGGAATGAAGATATTAGTTAATCCGTGTAATATGATAAGGCTAGCTGGATCAGGTGTGGTGTCCACTTAAAAGGGGTTTAATGATAATTGGGGATCCGTTAACAAGCGTTATGGATTACTTAGACATACTCAAGTTGGCCCAAAAGATTTAAAACAAAAAATTCCTACAATGTTTCGCGTTGGCTCCTAAAAGCATATACTTAGGCACATAATATTGCAAGCATTTTTTAATTGACCAATCTGTATATTTATCAATATCAAATACTATGAAATATATACTTCGGAACTTCATTTTTAATACCTTAAAAATGAAGTTCCGAAGTATATATTTCATAATAACAAAACGGATATTATTTAATTGCTACAACTTTATCCACTTACTTTTAACGCTTAATTTGCGTTAAGGGTGCGTATCAAAATAATTATGCAAGAATTCAATTAAAGTGAAATACATTTGTATACTGATGTTTTAATGAATTCGTTCACTTTTTATCGATACGACAAACTTGGTAAGGAATAACAAGGCGATAATCGTATGCACTTTTTGTAAATAGCATTTAAATAAACGCATGCAAGGCGCGCTAGAATCCTTGAATATTTGTCGCCAAATGCGGGGGAAATAATTGAAAGCTAGGCTGTATATGCAAACATCACATGTTGCGAACCATATGACATTATCGGTAAATCTCTATAATTACCGCTGTTAATTAAAATATGTAAATCGGCTGGAATTCTTTTGAAAAGACCTTTTACACATAATAAATCACTACGACTTTGGGTATAACCTTAATGTGTATATATTTTGTGAATTGTTAGATATTTCAATTACCTTTGTATTGTCACTTTTAACTTATATTTGAGAAAAACTGTTTAAATTTTGTTTGTTGTGACTCAATTACACAGTTTGTTCAGAATCGTCACTCGCTGAAAGTTAGACAGAATTCCGTCAATGTAGGAAAATTTATTATACCTACCAATTAAGAATAAAGTGTATCATGTATCAATAATCAATAAACGGAAATAAACAAAAAAACACATTTTATTACTAGCATCGAATTCACAAGTCAATTTTAATCTTGATGAAAATAAGACATAACAAAACCTTTGCTACCTCTATAACTAAGATAGTAAAATACAACTGGATATAAAATAAAACATCAGGAGCGTAGGATCAGATATCCAATTATCCGACTGCGATACGAGATAACAACACAAAGAGACGAAACCGGCACAATTAGGTTTATCTCCAATAGTAATGTCGATAAATTGCTCCAGCCCTATTTATATGAGTCTTCTTTATAATTCGTTTTGAAGTTTAATCAAAATTTTGATATCAATATGAATAGTTATCTAATATAAGCTGAAGAGTTTGTTTGAACGCGGCAATCCTAAGAACTATTGGTCCGATTCGAATTTTTTTTAGTGTTAGATAGCCCATTTATTTACCCATCCCGATATTACCACGGGAGCGAAGCCCTGGGGCGAAGTGACTTATATATATTTTTGAAAGCTTGATCATATGATTAGACTTTCAAAATTGAACTAGTATGCAGAAAATAATTTAATTTTCAATTAATTTGATTTTACCTTTTTATATTGAAGAAGGATCATAGATAATAAATAATATTGAATAAAAAAGTTGAACTACTTATAACCTAACCTAACCTAACCTAACCTAACCTAACCTAACCTAACCTAACCTAACCTAACCTAACCTAACCTAACCTAACCTAACCTAACCCGCATATAGTTGTTTTGGATTATACCACCCTCGTTGTAGGCCTAAAGCCAAAAAGGAGAACTTATGGAAACATAATACGCAAAAAAAACACATAGAAATTTATTCTTTAGCATCTGTACATGAACTATACGCGCCCCGCGGTTTCATCCGCGTAACTTCTGATCACGTAGCAACTCCAGGATTAAAAGTAGCCTTTATGAGCATAATCGGTACAGTACCTATGTATACCAAGTTTCATCATAATCGGTTCAGTAGATTTTGCGTGAAAGGGTAACAAACATACATACATGCATCTTCACAAACTTTCGCATTTATAATATCAGTAGGATATAGGTGCTTATTTATTGTTACCAAGAATACTCAACATTTTCTCGGTTGAAACAAACACTAGTCTTATATTTCTTATTTAACGGTGACATAGTTCACCATTAATCGTACTTCTGCAGCAAAAAATAAAAGAAAGGGCTCATTTCTCAACTCTCATGACTCGATACGAGCGAACCAATAGCCCCATACAAAAGTATTGACTATAATTTACAATCAGTGCCATGTATGTATTGTTTGTTGTTTGTAAAAGAACCATAGTTTTGCGAGATAGAATTATGTGTAGAACCTCATGTTTGCGAGGTATTCAAACTAAATAATAATTCGTATACGGTTGAGTATTTTGAGGATTTCACTTTAGAGATGTTGCAAACGTAAAAAAATACTAGTTTTATATTGTACTAGCGACGCCCCGCGGTTTCACCCGCGTATCTAACTTCTGATCCCGTGGGTATTCCCGAGTTAGAGGTAGTATATATATATCATTCTGGATCCTTACCTATATGAATACTAAGTTTTATCACAATCTGTTCATTTGTTTTTGCGTGAAATTTAATTTGAATTATTAGTAGGACTAGTTGGTCTCCGTAGCATTATGTCATATTATAGCCTTCCTCGATTAATGGCCTATCTAACACGATTTTTTTTTAAATCGGACTAGTAGTTTCTGATATTAATTAAAACATATTTATATTGATATTGAGCATGCCAGATTTATTTATATTTACAACGTACCGTTATAAAATGTAATTGAAAGCTGAGCAATAAATTAAAAGTGAATTTATATAAATTCAATTCATTATAAAGCCAGTCTCTACACTTAGACTTACATAGTAAATATCAATTAATCCAGCGTCTATAGCAAAGTCAATTATTCATAACCAACAATTATCCGATTTCACAATAATCGTCTATAACAAGGGTCATTAGTTACTCCATCAGAAAAAAAAACAATGAATCATTAAACACGAAAATTAGAAGCGGATGTGAAAGGCGAATTAATGACGAAGTGATTTCGAACTTCAGAGGGATAAAAGGATAAGTTTGGTTTACCTGAACAGAGCAACATTTGGAATTTCGTGAACTACCCTCTGGAGACCGTTTACCCACTAACTTGTGCCACTTTCCGAAATTCCAGTTTGATGTCAGTTTTGTTGATCGAAAACATGAATATGAAAACCGATTCTAATGAAGCGAGTCGCGAATTCAAGGGTCGATGTTGTTTTTTTTATAAATATTCCTAAACCCTTTCGCTTTCACTCGTAAAATTAATTTTCGTTAATAATATAGCTCGTTTAAACGCTCCGGAAGAAATTAACTGAACGACAGTCAAAACATCCAATTTCGTTGAATGCTTTAGGAGAAGCGGAAATACAGACAGACGGAAAACGACATTACTTTTTACTATGTGTTGATTGATACCTAATCAGTATGATATATAATATTGAATGAAATAACTCTTCTAATTTACGTGTAATACGTATACTACGTATATGTATATATGTATAATATGTGTAAATAATATATATTCTTTTAATTTAATACTATGAAAATCATAGTTATGACCACAATTCTATTTGAACTTCAATATATTAACTTGTTCTTATAGCGTAAATAACAAAAGAAGGTAAATCACTGTCAAAGTAAATACTCGGCGTAGACAGAAATTTTAAATTTATGTTTCTTGTCGAGTTACTATTGAAACATTAAACCGTGTCTATTGAAAGCTATAAAAGGACGCATTGGAGTGTTAATTCAGATAAAAGTTTCAAGTAATACTTGTCTTCGGGAAACTTGAATAACTAAACTGAGACACTGAGCGTGGACGTCTGAATCTTAAATGTCTTATTTCTGAGTGAAATTGTAAAGACGATTACCAACAGAGAAAGTGGGAATGAAAATAATGTTTTCTATTATTTATATTATGTTCATGTCGTTCAGAATATTGTGTCATGATTATCAAATTCTGGAATGTGCTCTGTATTGATATAACCAAATATATTGAACACAAATGGATTACCAATAGTAAACTAAACTTCCAATAAACTAACAGTTACATACTACATACAATCATAGCAAATGTATGAGCTATACAGTCTGATAGTGCACGTATAAAGTTATTAATTGATAAATTTGAGTGGGTAGTTGATAGTTTGGGTAGCAAGATATATTTCACCAATCTATCGGACGCTATAGGATACCCAAGAGCAAACTAAACTGTATCAAACCAAACAATCCATAGAAATTGTGAGCTATACACCAATCCGATAGTGTTGTCAGGCGCTCCTGTGTATCAGAGCGTAAATTTGGCAACGTCCTAGATTTGCACGTATATAAATTTATTAATTGACTCATTCGAACTTTCTATCAATAATAGGTCTTCTAGACTTTGGGTAGCAAGATGTATTGCTTCAATATATCGGACGCAAAATGATTACGAAGCGTAAACAAAACAATACATAGAAAGTATGGTCTATACATGGACGAATAGTTTTGTCAAACGCTTTGCTCCAGAACGTAAATTCGACTACGATCACGCTTTTTTCATTCATTTATTCAAATTACTTTTCACGTTTATTAAATTCCCATTACATATATCAAAAAATTAATGCCAGGACGTATAAGATTTACGTATCGGTGCTTCACTATATCGGTCGCAATAGGATTGCCAAGAGTAAACTGAACTGAATGAATAAACCAAACAATCCATAGAAGGCATGAGCTATACACATTCTGATAGTGTCGTCAAGCGCTGTGCACGGGAGCGTAAATTCGGCTACGTCCAGGATTCGCACGCATCTTAATTGATTGGACCACAGCCATTTAATGTTGAGTTTCAGGACTGCTCGATGTTTAGATTCTGCAGCTGCGGTCTGGGTCCAGACTTTGCCGTGTGTTCAATGTCAGGGAAATAGATAGCCTCTGCTCGGTGCAATATGTAATTTTCAAAATTGTAAGGCGATTGATATTGTACAACAATGTTGGTTGTATATCAATCTTTTTGAATACAAATGGAATTACATTGAACATAAAGAATTACAACATGACATTGAGTACGTATTGGCTGCTTTTAAAAAAAATCGTAAAAGACATATTATAGCTTTTAAAACTCAAGCCTATATCATCACATGATTGAGGCAAGAAAAGCTTTCTTGAAACATTACACATTTTATTACTATTTTCAATTTTGGAAAATCGTGAAACCAAAAACTGAACATTCACTAAGTTTGAGACTATTAATAGTTTGATGACGCTAGAATTAAATGTGTTGATGCATTCCATATGTTCAATTTCCAATTTCATGTTAATAACAATTTGCCAAAAAGCGAATAACAAGGGCATAACAAAGTGTAACAAATCACGTTCGAAGCAAATCAAGTTGTCAGGGAGCCCGGGGCGAGGTGTGGATTCCTTGAAAATATTTTAACATCCTTCAATAAAGGGATATTTTGAGTCAGAGTTATGTTGATACATTGTACCTAATAAAGGCCCCATCCGATCCCATAGACTGTCAAAGCGACCCGAAAGTCACGTGGCTTTGTGCAAAATTTCCAGGAAAAATGTTTTAGCAGTTTGTCTCAAAGTCAAATTAATTAAGTAATTATGCTATTCTTTGGTATAAGAAAGGCCTTCGGCTTACTCTACAAAAGGTATGTTTTTCTACCGAACGTTTCATTTTCTCTTATACTTCCTGACCTAACTAGATTCCCAAAGTCGCAAGTTTGGTAACGTATCCGCAAGTAATTCTTGTGGAACTTTATGTTGTAAATAAAAGAAAACTTTCTTCCTATATCTCCAAACAAAGATCATTTATGAAACAACGCCTATACCTTAACAATAGCAAAAGGTTCGTCTATAATAATAAGCAGAATTATCGGCTGGCAACACCGACTAAATATATTCATGATACTAAGCATAAACCATATCGCCGCGCCTTTTAGCCTGGCAACCCTGCGGTGGGCGTTCCGAATTTATGTCTCTCGAAATTTCTACACAATTTACATGCATGCCCATGATGCATGCGCACGATGCAGAATTCGCTACGCATAATGCATTCGTTATGTGCTTCCCTGTCATTAATTTACGAAAGAAAATGTTTAAAATTGTGCTGGTAAAATAAACTTGGAAGACGCACCTCCCTTTAAGGAAAGTGTTATAAAGCGGACCTCACAAGCCGGTAATGCAATCTTATTGAGTCTTTTACATAAATAATGCATTGACGTTTATATTTTTTGTTCGACTCGTACAATGTTGTAAAACTTGAAAAATTTACAACATTTTTAATGAATGATCCCTCAAAAATACGCTCAATACATTCCAAAATTTATGATTAATGGGATCGTCCTTAACGTATTATTTAGTTTAATTTCTCTAAGGTTATAATTTAATTATATTTAAAAAGAAAATTCTGGAAAAGATCATTGTCTTTGAGCACTAAAAAATGCAATTTATTTTGTACCAGCTGTTCCACGCGGCTTTTCCCCCGTGATCTAATATTATATAGCATATTATATAACGTATGTCAATAAGTGAAGTTGCAGCTTTCTCATAAAGAACGATTTTTTTACATCGGTCCAGTAGTTTCTATCTGAAAACATTTTAAACATACATACAATAAATATATTTTTCCTCTTTATAATGAAAGTAAGTCTATAAATTTCGAACATTTTGTATACCTATTCTATATTTATAGATTATTTTTAAGGTTAACTTTGTTTAAACTTAACTGTATCACAGTGCCTTTGAACAAAGGGAATAAGACATAAATAATATAAGTTCGTACCATTACTTCGACCTACGCATCTATTATGTGTCTGAATCAAAGATAAATTGTCATAAACTATGCCACACTTGATTAATATGTGTATTAGTGTGGAATGTTATAATAAATACTAGCTCATACATAGCACTAATTTACCACCTAGCTTTTAAATCAAAGTATTTATCGACTAGTATAATCAATCATGTGTTTGTTTTAACACGAGTACTTTCCAATTTAAATAAAATACTTGTTTTTAAAGGATTTTAAACGGGAGACAGTCTCCCAGTTTCCCGTGACCATGCTCACTGTAAAGTGCTTGAAACGTCGGGTTAAATAATAATGTAAAATAATGCATAATAAACCGCGTTTAAAATCCTATTTTTCGACTAGCGGCTTTTGCCTGAGTAGAAGCGCAAGCTTCACTAACAATACTTGTGTAAGTAAAGTAGCAATACTATGCGAAGTAAGACATTTCTTAATGCATTCTAAATGGTAAAGCTTTAATTCAAAAACAATAAGACGTAATTTAAAAGTAAGTATTGTCTGTGCGCTGTGAGAACTCATAGCGTGGTTTGTGAATACGAGTGTAAGAAATAACTTTTCAAATATTTCCGATACTTTCTATGACGAGCACACTTGAATAAAGGAACCTTCCGCTTAACAATATTAGTATCAAAGTATAAGTATCATTAATTTTATTTCTGATGTATCCATAACCCTTGTCAATAAAAATAAATGCGCTGTATTATCATACAAAAGGTTCGGATCCTGTCTAATCGTGACTTTTATAACAGAACTCAAAACACGAGAATAATTCCCCTCTAGAATATTAAACGTCATAAAAATTATCATGGCATCATTTTTATTTATAAACCTCATAAAGTAAACCAACGATTTTAAACGGAATAATGAATTTTTGATAAGGTAATTATTTATTGATTTTCGTCTTTTATTAATGTTATAATTGTTAGTTATGACAAATGTCAAAATGTAAGATAACGTCTACGGCTTTATCATTTCATATTGAGGCGTAAATTATGGTCGTAGATAAGGAAAATAAAGTAATTAAAAAACATTGTCTTCAGATTTATGCATTTATAGTGTAGTTGTTAGCTCATAGAATCAGGTCTAGTCCCCCATTGTTTTGTTCTCGGTGAAAAACGGTCCTTTTTATATGCCAGAAAACAATTTTAACCCACTTGACTTTAATACAGTACAATACTATAATTTAGTTTACATTTTATTTATTTATGCTTAATTTTGTGTCATTAATTTGCCACTGAGACCAGCTAGAACAAATTATAAATTAGTGTTATTTAGGATCTATTAGAAATCTGTTTTCTAAAAGATTGCAATTCCCAACACCAAAGTTTGCAAGATACAAAATATTAAAACATAAAACATAAATCAAGCCTGCGCCGTACATCGTGAAGATTAAAAAATAAACATCAGCCAGCATCAGTTGAAAAGAATAAAGAAACATTTACTGTATTTAAATCGTTTCGGTGCAAAGGTCCCGAAACAAAAAGGGACAATCGTAGAATATTGATGAGGATAAACAATGGTACAAAAATAACGTGAGGAAGACGCTTCCCTGTCGGCGTCTCTTATGGATATTAACATTTTGTTCGACTCTTTAAAACTTATTGACTTTTAAGCATTATATTGCACGCGTGATGTATTTCGAACATACGTTGTTGGTTTATCTTCGGTAAATACACTTGAAGTGCTTTTTTGATATTGTTAAATCTTCAGTAAGGATATCTAATTGTAGGTTTTGTTCCAAATTACAAAAATTCTTCCCAATTTCAAAAATTCTTCCCATTTTTGTAAAGTCAACATGTCATGACATTTTCCCATTTCATTTCGCGTCATCAAATTAACAAATGTTGAAACATTCGAACAATATTTTCTATATTACATCATCAAAATATATGAAACTTCCCGCCAATTTTCTCATGCTTAATGTAAAATCATTAAAAACGTGTTAAATTCCTAAACACTACATATTCTCCCAGAGAAAAAACAGAGTGGTTAGTAGTATATTCATATTTAAAACTGCTAGACAAATTAAGCGGCTATATAAAAGTTGTCACCGGTTTTAAACGACTTCCCTTTAACGTTAGACCGTTATTTTGGAAGCAACATTAACTTTCTTAACTGCTTTACACGCCACTTACTAATTATTATAGCGATAATACAAAAATATACCGGCAGATGGATTTTATTAGCCCTTTTATATTTTCTTAACCATGTATTTAAATTTAAATTTAAAATGATCTATTTGTACAACGCCTGTTTATAATACTAGTTAAGTTTTAATTATTTGATAAATAAGATTTGTCACAAATTTTAGTCCAATGTTTAATACAGATGTGTAACGACTTCAATAAAATAATTTATCTAAGTTGCATTAGATCTTGAAAAGGAACTAGACTTTATATCAATGTTCACAAAGATAAGAAATATAAGATAAGATGTGATGACATCTATGTTACTTATTGTTTAAAATCATGCTATTGGTCCCCAAATCAATCTATGAACCAAATAAATTCGCTACAAACAAAAATGAAGCAAAACTATTTCTGTTCTATTAAGCCATCATACCTTAATGGTATTTCGGTTTGTCAGCTGTGCATTCGCCAATAAATCTATTTGTTGTGTCAAAATGTATCGCGAATATCGACGCAATTTATGAACGTACACGAGTGAAATGATAATGTACTACACTGTTTCAAAACGGTCATAGTTTGTAAATTATGCGGAATATTATCGTACCACCTAAGTTATATTAGAATCTAAATTACCGAATAAATCACCGCATAAAACAGTGGCGGTGAGTTAAATGAAAGCTATAAATTATACTATTTTTCCGTTGACTTTTGAGGTTATATTAATTTATGGTATAAACAAGAATGTCATGATTACTGATTTCCGAAAAGTTAGACCACCCGCGATATATGTGTATGCCGAGACATGAAATCGTTTTATTATTTGAGACGTATAAAATAACACTCTGAGGTCGTTGACTTGAGGCTTTATAGTCACATAAATTGTGACGACGAAATTCATACTGATCTGATTCGGGCAGATGTTACTCAATACATAGAGAAACTCGTCTAGTTGTTTCTTGGATCATATTCAAACCAAAAGGTTTGAAACTTTGGATTGTAAAGTATCATATTAAATAAGTTTAGTAATATGTGCTTGCATTTACCTAATGATATGAAGAAACTTCACTCATAAAAGGCAGTCTAAGAGATATTAGGAAGTGTTTTATCAGTGCATTTAATAACATATTCTTATAATGAATGTTTTATACCTCATGTTCCTAATACCTTAAATCATAAAGTCTTGCGCAATAGTAAATATTTGCGATCATAACACGAAACTGTTATACTTTGGAATCACTGCGTCCCAAATAATAAAGGTTGGATGGACACGGAATGGTAGTTTTACGGCTGTTCTAGATAGGTAATTAGGCCGTGGTAAGTAACCGCGAAAAATAAACGCGTTCGGTTACGATCTTTTTATGTTTGTTTTGGCTTACGGATCGGGAAGAAAATTTTCTTACGTTTCTTTGAAGCATTGTATCAAAAGTTTTAGGGCTAGATCGATTAGTGTAATCTATGTTAATCCATTTCATAGGTTAGTTTTGATTTATACTATTTTTCTTTAAAAATACGTATAACATTTCTACTAAATATAAAGTACTGTAGGATTAGTAAATCAGAATATCTTTTACAAAGGCTTATTTATAAAACATAAATCAAAGGAGGTAAACAATTTGAACATTGTAGGTTCTGCCATGCCTAACAACTTTCTACGACATAGAGTTACGAACATTTACTTAATAGCGGGATGACATAGCATTGTGTAAATTGTCTCCACGAATTTATTAATGTCCAGCAAAACACCAATAAAACTATCAGCAGAACCATAGCCGTAACTTAAACGCATAAACATGTGCTAATTTACTATACAAGGCCCACGACCCGGCTTGACCCGCCGCCCCCGCTCTTATTAATACCCAAGTATTGTACTAGCGACCGCCCACGGATATCCTTGCGTGGATCATGCGCATAAACTTATTTGATTTGTTGAGCTATTGAGTTGGGTTTTCTTTCGCTTAAAATCAATGAAGTTTTGAAGCTCAAAAGAGTTATTATAGTAATTAATTTGCAAAATTTTTTGCTTAATCATCTTTATTTGTCTCATTATGTGCATTGTGCATACATATTATTATTTACTACATACACATGTATGTAGTAAATAATATCTCTATTCTATTCTTATTTCTTCACTGTGCTAACATAGCTGAATTAAGTCTCATTTGGAATGAAAACTAATGTTATCAGATAGTTATATATTTATTACTTAACGTAAAATACACTAGTATGATTTACATTGTTAAACTGTAAAACAAATTCGAAATCACTACGATAAAACGTTAAAAACGTCTTTTCATCGCGTCATAAACTTGACGTATGTGACAGACGCTAACGGTAAAGTAATGTAAAGCCGAATGTCATGTACCAGCGTGAGCCGTAAAATGTTTAATGAGTTCGATTTATGAGCATAATTGAGATCTAATGAGCGACCTGCTGGGTATATCGTCCGTTACTGCGAGCCTGAATGTAGGTCTGTATGTCCAACGTGATTTGTGTTTACTTGCGTAAAATATTAATCGCGTTTGAACCAATAGATATCAGATATTTGACGATTAAAAAGAATAGACTCAACTATTTGGAAAGTCAAGTAAGTAGTCAAATTAATCGGTTTTTGAATCCTAGGATAGACCGATCGTTGGTTTTCCTACTAAAATATTAAATATGAAAATTTGGAGGTGTGTGTATTTGAATGTTTAGATACTTGTTTGCCGTGATGGGACATGATAAAATTCTGTATAATGATAGTCTTTAAACTTGATTACATAAAAGACCCAGAGTTTACTGCAGGGCAGAAGCTACTTTCCTATAAAATTATTAAAATAAAATTTAGTAAGTTGACGTTTACTTGTAAACTCAATGTATTTAAAAGCAACCTGTAAATTCGTCACAAATCCGATCAATATTTCATTCGCAGTCTTTCAAGTGCGCGGGCAATCTCCGGGAGCGTCCTTTTATTGTCGAAACGTCCAGAAAGTAGAAAAAACCCTGTGTTTCATAACGATTACATTCCTGCCCCGTAGGTATAAACGAACAAAGAGTTGCAAAAGTTCATTCCGAAATGTTATACACTGTTTGACTTCGTTCGAGCGAATTCTTGATGAAAGCCACTCTGTCAGGGAATTTTTTGACGTTTGATGAAGAAAATGCCGGGGTTACAGCAATCGAGACGGCCATTCCGGCTAAATTAACTTTCCCGCGCGGCGCTGCGTTATGGATTCCGACGTGGAGCCTGTGATTTGTGCCCGACGCTCGCGAAGGGCGAACTTTAGTTCAAATTTAATTAAGGGCTTTAGTTGTTAGGAAATTAGGCCTCTCTCTAATTTATTATTAACGGGAGTATTTTTAAAATCTTATTATTGAATATTTTTGAAACGAAAACGCTTTAAGTGAAGTGAAATTGCAACAGATTGACTGCCTCAAGTTGACTTTTAGCTATCTTACGACACATTTAACAATCTTCACATTTAAGCACATGTAATTGAATTGAAACGGAACAAATGGTATCACATAAACATAAATTGCATTCGATAACCGAACGTCGAATTGCAAAATGATAATTACATCGAATAGAATCCAATATAATTTACGGGCCTCACTTAAGTGCGTTTTATGTGTAATTACAAAATTGTAATTGTCGTTTAAGTGCTGTCGCGTTCGTTAATAGCGAATAAACGGTCTCAAAGAATAGATCTTCTATTCTTCGAGTCCCATAAAATCGTCATAGGAACGCAATCGCAAAAACAAATTGTTTTAAAACAATTCAGTGTTGAAGAGATTATTCCCGAGGCGTTCCCTCTCGCAATTTAGACGATATTGCTAAGAAATGCTCTGGCGAATGGAACATTTTCTCGAATGTTCTAATAAGATTTTAAATGTAATACTCTGTGTAAATTAATGCGAGTCTTTTAACTTAAATAGTCGGATAGAAGTCTTAGCCTGAATTGAAGCTAGCGAAATGAAACAAATATTATATTTGACCCGTCTAAATGAATATCATTAGTTACCATGTAACATAAGTTGAGTAAAGCTGTATATTTTCACAAAAAAAACATATAAATAGAATTTTCTTCCTTTTCCTTAGACTACCCATACTTATTTGTAATGCAGTTTTACATATTGTTTTAGACGTATTTCACAAAATTATTTTGGTAGTAGTAAAATAATATCATAATTTCTGTGTAGCCATTAAATTAACTATCTATCCATATTCATTAAATGAACTTTACTGAACTTTTAAACAATGACAGTAATAATTGTAATTGATATGAATCATCGAAATGTGAACTTGAATGTTGACATAAAATTAACAGACATTTAAATTTAAATTGAACTTCATTCATTCAAATTAAAATAAAATTCGATGTTGAAATCATTATTATTATATTTGTATAAAGGAATTTCACCAAAAAATACTCCGTTGAATATTTGCTAAAATTAGTTAGACTTTCCTTTAGTTAATAAAACCAGCCAAGTGTGAGTTGGGACCGTCCGTGATGGGCTTTGTTTCGTTTTCATAAATTTCAAAAACTTCTTCGTCGTATTTTGTTATTAATTCTTAGATGATTATATAAATATATACAAAATAATTTAAAGATGATTATATAAAAACTGAAATAAACTCAACTACTGAGATGGTGAAGATAATAATTAAATTTTTGTAACGTTGTACGTCGTTTCTTTACTTTTTTCCGTATTTTAGCGCTCGAATATAGCCATCGAATTTTTATCACAGAATTATACTTCTGTACCTTTATAATGATATTAACTTTTTAGGCAACGAACGCCAAAAAGCGGGTAAAATATTTTGAAGAAAATCATGAAAGCCACCAAACGAGTTTACCCCTAAACAACTGCCCGAGGTTTTGCATAATTTATATAACGAAAAGAATTACCCGCGCCTGTTTTGTTGATTTTCCGCAAAACGCTTTTATTGAGCCTGAAAGGTATTCACCTCCCTTTTCAGCACATAATATATGAGCGGGAAGGCGGTAATATAATGCGGTCGGATTGAAAAGGATTTCAATTTTCAATGAACTGAGGTACGCTGTAATATCGTTCCAGATTTGGGATGTTAATATTTTATTTGTCGTTTGTGAGCGAAAAATGACGTTTTGTCGCGAATTTCGTTCCTTTCGAACCTGAAGCGTAGTGTAACTTCAATTGATACTAAAACATATTTTTTTACAACAGACTTTATAAAAGATGTATGATGAGTATGATGATGTTATTTGTCGTGTCAAATAAAAAATGTATAAACAAATTTTAAAGAAAACAAACTTTGCTTTTCTGAATGCAGATGGCATCCAAAATTAGTTCATAAGGTAAAATTTTATGCACACATTCACATTTGCTACTTTAGCTATCGCCACATTACCCCACACGGTACGTGAATGCCATTAAATTTAAAAGGCACGTAATCTAAGCCCACGTTATTCTCAGAAGTACCGACCCGAGATGAAATATTGTTTAATAGGAAAAAAAAATATATCGCGCTCGGAGCTTGAAAGCTGCGCTTATTAGTACACCCACGTCTTTCTGCGTGTTACCTGCGAAAACCTTTATGGTGCTTGTTGCGATTTCGTTTATTTTTTAATAATTTATGGAAGAATAAAATATGATGGAACTTGTTATTTCTCCTAAGCGATGTTCAAGTACTTGAATGATTATTCATATTTATAGGTACGTTTACAATAAATTAAAAGTGAGTGTCTACGTATTCTTGACGGGTGGATAGATAAACGAACAATAAAGAGATTCTGTAAGTTTCAAAGAAATTCAGAACCTTAATCATATTTGTAAGTGGCTTCAAATATTACTTACTATATAATAGTGCATTATTAAAAATTCACATAACACATCTCAGATCGTCATAATTTAGTATGTTTCATAACACTGCCCACATACAAGCCGGCTGTTGCTAACTTGCTACTGGTACACAAATTGAATTTTGTTTGATAACTCAGGTTGTTTAATATAGATGTTTTATGTATTATACAATTAACCTTAATTTAATTACCTTAGTAATTATATCCATAAAATTGCTTGCATAAGTTTTAGCCTTACTAACCCACGTTCTAGAAATAACTACTCGAATAGAAGAAACTTTGTCGTCTGGTACTTACCTGCAACAAAATAAATAAAGATATAGTAAAATAACATTAGCATACAATACAGAATATTGCAAAAAATATATTAATTTATAAAAGTATTCTACACTAATATAATGAACAGGAAATATTAATTTCAAGAGGTTCCAAAACTATTGAACCGATTTTAAAAAAAATGTATAACATAAGTTGTATTTAACCGTGAAAAAGTACGTAACTAATTGTAGTATTTAATATAAATTAATACCCACATTCATAATTTCCATTCACGTTTCCGAATGTAATATTTTACAATCAATATAATCTAATCTCATAAACATTGCCCACATATTGATATTTAAGTAAGTATTAATTAATTAATTTAATTAACGAGGTGTTTCAAGTTAGTCTAAATATCTATTTAGTTGCGTGTCAATATGGATTAGCGATGTTATATCACTGGCTTGTGGTATTTGCAGTTATATGAATTATTGACTCATTTTAATACAGGATATCGTGGGCGTATTAAATTATATTTTTGGATCTCCTTTTTATACTTTTTTTTATTTACTACAACTTTAACAGGTGTTTAGAAAGATTGTTCAAACGGATTTACATCTTTAGCTCAATGTCGATCAATAGAGGTATATTAAGAGAAAGAAACTTACGTCAAACGTACATAAGGCATATCTTTTTCTATCGACTTATAGTGACCAGCGGCATATGGTCAAACCTTTCTATCTAAGAATTGATAATCTTTATTAATATCGGGTTATCCTTTTTGTTACATACATTGAGTTAAACCTCAGGCACTTGTGTAAGGGCTAAACTTGTAGGTCGTTTTCATGATTTTCTTTAAAATATTTTACACGTTTTTTGGAATTTCTTCACCACAAAGCATGAGTTAAGTTGTTTTTAAGTTAATAATAGTAATAGTAAATAAAATAGAATGTTCTTTTGGATTTCCCTACCTCAACTCAATAGTTAATCAAATAAAGCTATTGGGAGCTAGTTCGTTTCCACAAGACGCGATACTGGCCCTGTAATTAGCGGCCCACGTAAAGAGCTCAATTTCACAATCCACCGCCTACTAGGGGACAAGTGAAGTGTTTACTCCGAAACATACTTTTAGATTAGCGGCTGGATTTGCATTGAGGCGATAACACCTGGAGGGATAGGGGTGGCGAGGTTTAACGTTCACTTTTGTGATGAAAATAAAACAATGCATGAGACTTTTATAAGTTCTAAACAAGAAAAACATTCACACTTATATTTAAAAATTCAAACATTATGTTGTGTATGGTGAAAATATTAAAATTGTGTTCGAATATTTATTACTTTCTTTGCTTCTCAAACTATGCGAATTAAGTGTATTAATATAAATATATGTAATTATTATATGTTAACGCCCTATTCAAAATAGACCTTGAAATATTAAAAAATTAAAAGAGAATTGTTTTTTGGGAAAACTAAAAGATCGTCTTTATTTTTCAAAAATGAAAATTTAATTCAATTTGAATCGTGTTGCAATATTATGATTACAACGTAATATATAAAATAATGAAACTAATCTTGAACTGAATTGAATCTTGTTTATACATAAAGAAAGGTTCTTCAACAATAGGTAAAAACATGTAACCATCGACAACCCTAGGTGTAATGAGAGCCGGCGCCTATAGATCACGGTAGATGGCGCCAGAGAGCCGCTCTTGCGCAAGCGCTGCACGCAACGATCGCAGATCGATGTAATTAAAATTTTTGCAAAACCATGCAAAAAGTATTAGGTGCTAGCATTGATGCAGTTTAGTTTTTCCGCATACTATGTGACGGGAATACCTATATGCATTACCTGTATTGTGTAGCTTTTTATTGAGAGATTTCAAATAATTTTTCTTTCGTTTTAATGCAATCTTTAACACTTAAAAGCTTTGCGTGGTTTTTCTTTTCTATAACTATTATTGAGTATATGAGTGCTATAATATTATTATATCTATTTGTCGAAATTTTAATACCTAGAGTCAGCTTTTCGCATGTCCATTTCACTTGCAACATTTACCATTACACTAAGATCGAAACGTTACACAAAGCTCTAAACTTTACGAGCTATATAAGTGATTGTCAATAATAATATTGCACGCTCATTAAACGCGTTCAGGACAGCCTCGGGACAGGGTTACGACAGGTTGATTTTCACGGTGTGTCTATTTCGTGCCTGATATTTGCAACTGACGATGGATAGCCACCTACTGTTTATGTGCGCCTGGTACGTGTTGCAATCAATTTTGGGTTTAAATGTTAATAATTTGGCAAGCAATTAATTTATTTTATCATTTTTTATTTATTTTCATTCTATATTATTAGGAATATTTTATTTAAATATATTTTCCTTGTAAATACACCTCATATTACAATGGGCCAAAGGAAAATAGAAAGTTGGGATTTTGAGGAAATACATGAATCAAAGACAACAAATAAATTTAAATATTTTCGTAAGTTTCTTAGTAAGTTTGGTACTATTTAATGTAAACTATTACGCATTAATCGTTCAACAGTAAATATACCTCTTACATCGGGCTGGATAAATAAATTGCATAGATAGGCTTATCGGGAGAATTGACACACTTGATGACCAGGCCGCCACTTGAACGGCGTATTCACATAAATTCTGTATTATTTATTGTGTTTTGGACGTATTGGTTGTTTAGTAAAACTTTGTTATACTCTACTAAAGCAGTAAATGTCGAAAATACACTTGCATTCAAAACTAATGAAGCTATAAAACTTTCTTTCTATTCATTAATTTCAGTGAAATTTAACGCGTCGATACAAATTGAGTGAAACTCGCATCGACGTTAAAGTCCTACAATTCTTTCAGGTTTTCATTTGACAATATTTCCATTGCGTCTTAAGTAAAATGAATTTTCATGTAATCTATATTGCCGCTTCTGTTTCTTATATTTTCTTCACTTATTTTCTTTCCAATTATGTAACAACTTATTGTACTTCCAAGCCTAAACAAAAGTATTTGTCTTAACATTACCAATATAGCTCTCAATAATAACTTGGGTCTTGAAGACCCAGGTGTTTAGCAAAACCCCTATTACCTAGAACTATAGTCTTTATGACAGCAAACTTTAGTGAACTCGAGAAGCAAAATAGAATTTGGAACTCAATTCATACGTTTAAATTATCAAGAACGTTTTAATACTGAAATGATACGCGATAATGTTCAAGTATACCTTGTAACGAGAGGTTTGATATGAATTATACTGAAAGTAAAATATTAAATTCAGTCTAAGAATTGAGAAAATATCTCTTTTTATAGACTAAACAGTAAACATATCATTTCATTCGGTTGCTAATTCTATATTTGTCAGAATTTGTCAGATTTTGATAAATTTTTCTGGTGCCATACTATTTAACGGAAGAATTTAACCTGTACAAAACAGAATTAAGAGAAAGCAATCGAGCTGGTTGACAATTAAAGCTTGCAGCTCAAAATGTTTGTACAGTCGATTCACAGAGTCGTTTCTGAGCTTTGTCCATTCGACGTGTGCTGTGTTTTGAATAGTTAGTACTGGCAATGAACATTTATAGATGCATGTCTCGGACATTCTTTTAAGTATAGTTACGTAATTGGTATCATTAAATGTTTTTTGTCAAAAATCATTATTTATATTTTAAAGCTCATCTTTTACAAATTGCCCGAGGAAAATTGAATTTTAACATTTACAAATTACCCCGCAATTTGTTAACCACTACCATTTTTACCATCAATTCGCTCACGCAACACGTTGTTACCTCTCATAATCCCTCCCTGATACCATCGGAGACCATTGTTCGATCTCCATATGCAGTCAGGAGTGCAATTGGCAATGAAATGGCCTGCAAGCGAATGGCCGTAAAGCGCCTCTCGATGCGTTGAAATAAACTTAATTGCTCGTAAACTGTAGAATGCGTCCCGGACGCCATCTTTGCTCTGTGTTTGACGGCGGGAAGGAGTGCTTTGGGAAAATTATTAATTTTTATTATACTCTCTGTCATTGCAGAGCACCTGATGGCTAGCAAAAGAAGCATCTTGAATCTCATCTTGATTTCGTGCGAAGGTATAGTAATCCAATTAAAAAAGTATTTGGGTGTTTGTGTCAATTCTGTTGCAACTTCTGAAAGGATGTCGATGAAATTTCTTTGACAGATGAATGATAGGATACTTTTTATAGAACTGAAGTTAACACATGCGGAGCTGCGGGCAGAAGTTAGTTAAATACAAGTTTTGAAAAATGTAAAAGTAAAATAATATATACTTTTTTAATTTTCTTTTTATTGGGTTATCCGTTATACACTTTATTTGTTGTATTATAAATAATATTGTATATCAATTATTTTATAAAGAGCAACTACTTGAGTTTCATGCCGGTTCTTCTCAGTAGATACTGTCTCCCGAATCGGCGGTAAATAAAAAATAAATATGTATGTGACGTTTCAAAAGAGCTTTCAAAAAAGCTAATTTGGAAAAATAAACGATTTGAATTTGAATTTATTTAAATTCATAGAACAATAGTTGTTGCTTATGATTAATTGGTTCTGTGCGATAATTAATATTTCACAAATAGCTTGTACATTTCGCAGCAATGCTAGGAGCGCGACCAGTAGGCGGAAGCCATGACCCAATGTATTCGGCGTTAATAACTGTCATACTGACGATTTATGTAACCATTATCTATTCAAGGTTACAGTACAGACAGCTGATGCCGATAAACTTATATAATACTGTAGCTTAGGCATGGTGCAAACTTAAAGACCATTATAAATGCAGACATTTTTGTAAAATTATGTGTTTTTGAACCTATGCTAATAAAATTAGTAAATATAACGTTTTTTTGACGTGGCAAGCAACACTACCTATAGGAAAAAGTTAGGGGCAAGATAATATATGTTTGTCGTATGTGTAAAAATATTTGTAGACTTAACCAAACATTGTTTATTAGAACGTACATAAAACCGAAACTTTCAATATTCAAAGCGCACATAACAATTTCGGTTACTCTTACTCCAAGCGTTACTGCATTTCAATGATATCTCAAGCTAATTCTTCAATCAGTGCAGATATAACTGTGGGCATCGGAATGTCGCCAAGCACAGGCGCCGGTCGCTCCCGTGGGTGTCGGTGAAGGGCCCGAATCGTTCACCTGCCGCCCTAAGGACAACCGCGGATTACTGTCTGAAATTTGCGTGATGTCATGCTTGGTCCTTTCCAATGTGTGCTTAATTTGATTGCTTCATATATCAGACATGTGTTAGACACATCTCGCAATATCCAGACGTTCATATTTTAACGTTCAATCCTTAATTTTTTAATAATATATTATAGTATTAACTAGCTATTTCCCGCGGTTTCAACCGCGTATATAGCCCGTTCCTGAGGGATTTCCGGGATTAAAATGTATCCTATGTCCTTCTCTTGGCCTTCAGCTATCTCCCTACGAATTTTCTGCCGAAGTGTTGTAACAAATCCGTCTATATTTTAGAGATATAGAAGACAGAGAAAAATCGAAACAGTAACCGTAATAGAAAAACATTTTCTTTAACTGTAAATTTTCCATGCGCTATATTATCAAGTTATGAATTCTACCAAGACTTGTAAGCATTTACGATAGCTAGACACTTAAATTCACTGTTTATTCATTACACAAAATATCATAACACAAACTAGACTTAACCGCGAGTTTAAAAATGTCGTTGAAAAATCGGTGTTTTACTACCAGCGTGTATCATAAATATATTTGTACATGGTCCCGCGCCTATTTCAGCGACCATTAACACATGCTATGAATAATTTATACACATCGCATAACGTGTCATTTGGTATATGTTATTATGTACTTATTTGCAAATATCACCCTCGTACGTTGATCGCAACTAGGCGTATGGAATTTTCGTCTAAATTATGTATTTTAATTTACGGAATATGTTGGAACATGATTAATCACGAAAAATATGAGCAATGATTTTGTTATTATTTTAAGTTAACACTGAAATGATGTCATTTAGATAGTTTATTACATAAAATATTTTATATATACTAATATTATAAAGAGGAAAGATTTGATTTTTTGTTTGTTTGAATTGAATAGGCTCCAATACTTCTGGATCAATTTGGATGAACTTTTGTACAGTGATTGTTTGAAACCCGAGAAAGGATATAGGATAACTTTTAACCCGGAAATCTTATATGAACGGGAGATATACGCAGGTGAAACCGCGGAGTTCACCTAGTTTCTTATACGTTCCTGTGACTTAGACGCCTGTCATAAGAGACATGGCCTGTCCAAGATCGAATAAAAAATATGAAAGACACTAAAGCTCATGACGATGTAATGATACATTTAATCATACTAATAACAGCTTATATATTATTTATTAAGGCAACGGTACGTAATATATTTGACGTCGTAATTATATGGATTCTCCTGAATAATGCATAGCTGCATCTCATGCTATGATTTTATTCTTACCGTAAATGGAGATCGTGTTGAAGATAAAAATCTATAGATAGAACTTTTTATGATCTTCCTGATTAGTTTTTCTTTGATGTTATGTAAGCTGATTGAAGATATAACTAACACAGTTAAACCCATATACTTTTAGTTTTAATGTAACGAAATAATATTTTAACTTAAATTAAATATACAAATAAAGTGTATATTTTGGATAGCATAATACACTAGATAATTAAAAAAATATACTACAAAAAGAAACCTAAAGTTATTTAAAGCATATATTTTTAAACAGTTAGTGTCATTTAGATACTTTCTTGTTTAGGTTTACATGTTTTTGTTATACTAGTTACTAATATTATAAATTATTCTTTTAATATGTTCACCATGCATATAGGACAAAGATCTGTTTAATAGCTTAATCCTAGACGATTAGAGAGACAAAGGGTTACGTAAGCATGTCACAGTGTGGGAAAGGCATGACACAAGCCCTATGAAAGAATGTGATCATGTCACTGATCGTGTCGATTATTGAATTAATAGTACATTAATATTAAGAGCAACATATGACATTTCAATCCGACTAATATGAAAAAAGCGAAAATTTGTGAGGACGTTTGTATGTGTGTTTTATTACTCTTTCGTGCAAGAACTACTGAAAGATTATGATGAAAATTGGTATACATATAGGTAAATGTTCAGAATAACATATAGGCTACTTTTAATCCCGGAGTTGCCACGTTATAAATGCCATTGTTAAATGCAAAAAAAGGATACGAAAAGATATTTCTATAATTAGAGTTGTATTTATTTTTCTTGGTCCACATGTTAATATATACAAAACATAATAATATATTAGGTCACGAAAAAGTCGATCTAAATATGCTTTAAAATATTCATATGAATTTATGTAAGCTATGGTATATGAATATAACGATGTTACGACAAACAATTATATGATGTTACGACATGATACGAGCTTCAGTTAAAAGTCTAATTGTAATGGGACGCAAGGTCGTTACGAAGAGTAATGACATGAAAGTATCTCACGATCTTTGCTACGTATGCCATTGCATTTGATACATTATAGCATAGTGAAACAATAGTTTGTAGTATAAAGTATAGATAAGATAGAGTTCTTTTGTAAGCCATTTTGAGTGTGTCCACTAAATGTTCAATGATAGGCGCGGTGGTATTAGAATCAATAAATCATTGGCTTAGCGAGGCCGAAGTGAAAATAAGCGAAAAATATTTGTACTTTGTTAAAAGATCCTTAGTCAGTGATTTCCTTTGAGGAGAAAATATTAGATTCGTTTCATATTGCTTTATATGTTACGATGGGGTTGACGTATCCAAGAGGATAAAAATTAAAAACCCCTTTAAAATAAAGATTTAAAATAATCGTTGACTCGATTTTCAATGGAGACATAACATTACTTATTCGTTCTATTTAAAATCTAAATAAAATACTAAGTAGTTAACTATTCTACGTTGCTTTATTAAACCTTAGAAGAAAATAAGAAAAACTATACATTTCGCTAACTGGTAAGTGGTCATAAAACCGTAAACCACACCTAATAGGTATCCTCTTTAAACCGAACTAAACTAATATATCCGTATTCCTTACCCGCTTCAGTTTACTACATATACCGAATGTTTTATTCAAGTGGAAAAGCTCTGAATAGCCAAAGCGGACGCCGCCGTGCCACGTGACAGACAAACACACATAATTGCCTTGTATGCTCGAGAATAACCTCGTTACCATAGTGGGAGGCAATAGAAAGCTATGGGTTTGATTGTTTTTGTATCTTATCCTTATATGGAAAAAATATTAAAGGCTGATACAAAGTTGCGAGTATATAGTATTTTCTTGTGTTTGTTTAAACGCGAGTACTTTCCATAGTAAACAAAATACTTCTTAAAGGATTTTACACGCGATTTATTATACATTATTATTAACCAGACGTTTCGAACACTTTACAGCAAGCGTGGTCACGGGTGACTGAGATGGCAGTTGTCTTCTAGAGTGTTTTGAAAATTGTGTCTACCTCCACTTATGGAAACAAACTCATCAAAACGTCGGGTATAATAAACCGCGTTTTAAACATTTTTAATACTTACTACTAAGTTAGTGAAAAAATAATCTTTTAATATCCGAATTTTTTACAGTCATTAATATGCCGAGGAAACGTTAGACATTTTCTAAAACTGTATTAAACTGAACTGTCAATCTTAATCTTAACCTCTAGAACGTCTCATTAGGGTAGGTTAAGCCCAACACACACGGTGACACTAACCTGACAGCTGCGACCGTGTGTACAGCCTTAAACCTAAGTCCACCTCGGACCACCCACGATAAGCGGAACTAATGGCCACGCGTAAGTCGAGGCTTTCGCGTCCAAATATGTAGGTTTTAGGATGGCGTCATATAAAACCATTTTGGAAGCGTCTTCTTTTTTTATGACATTACGAAATAATTTGAAGACTATCTTAATATAAAAATCAATTGTCCAAACATTGTATCCGAAAGTTAAAGTTGTAAAAGTCATAAAAAAAAAGAAAAAATAAATTTAAATTAAAAAAAATAATCCGTCTTATGTCATGTTTATTGTCGAACGAAACGCACATGTGGATTCAAATAAAATCTCAGTGGTATCGAATACAAATTATATATTTGATTCCATATGAGTATTTAAAATCCATTATTTATATTGCAATTCATACAAGGATGTGAGTTGAATTATTATAATGTAACGTCATTACACGATATTGCATGATGTAATCGATCGAATCATACCGTTTATTTACCGTAACAATTATCTTTTTATTTTTGTTTTTCGTCATTCTAAATATCTATAAATATTTTTTTATTTACATGTTTTGCGTAGAATTCATGAATTAGGTTCATTTTGTTTTTTATTGTATTAAATAGATAAGTTAATTTATTTCAAAAGCGTATGGTTTTCGTGAAAATCAAAACAAAGTTAACATCGTGAGGTAGACGGCGTCGATATCGCCGGTCCATCTATAGTCTATGGGTCTATTTGCATTAAATTTACATAATCCAGTCGTGTGTATGCCTGCCACCGCGTTACGTTGCAAAATTATCCATATTCCTATAAAATAATGTATCTGTGGCCAGTTATGATATCTATGTTTTTTGTCGTCTGTGGTTTTATAGCGTATCTATGGCTGTCATTATTTGGCGCTCATCCTCCGTTCTTTGGTCTGGCGAAATAAACATTTTATTTTATTGTTGTATATGAATACAACAAAGATAATTTAAAACTTTGTTTGCTGTTGAATGTTTGCCATACAATGCCATATTCAATGAAATGAAATGACAATCAAATGAATTCAATGTTATGACTTTCTTTAAATGATTAGAATATTTTTGTACATACTATTATTATTAACACACACCTATGAACTCGCCTGGGTAAGTAAGCTATGATAGTAATGCAATAAGAAACATTTACATGGGAGTTAATTATTCCGGTCAACGTAATCAAACCACTTACAGTTGCATAACAATGATAAAATATGAAGTTAATTCACCTCGTTGTCAACCTAAACTATAAATTTCATATAATATTCTCTCTTATTGAGAAAGTCATCAATGTTAGATATACCGATTAGCGTATAAAATGAGTGGTTTTGTCGAAAATGTCGATATTTTAACAAAATACAGAGAGAGTTTTTACAATATTTTTCACAAAGAAACAGAACAGAAATCAAAAATAACATCAACATTATCTATACATATAATAAAACAGTAACCGAACCATTTCTGTACATTGAATATTTTTCTAAAAGAGTAATTGGTATGAAATATGTATGTTCTATAGATACCAAAACCAAGGTTAAAATTTTTTTTCTGTTTGTCTGTTTGCCTGTTTATCTGTTTGTCTGTTTGTCTGTTTATCTGTTTGTAAGTTCGTCAATCACGTAATAACCACTAGGCAGATTTTGATAAAATTTCATATGTTGATAGACCATGATTAGGTGCAACTTATAGGCTACATTTTGTTCGAAAAAAATATTTTTAGGGGAGGCTTCCCATACATGTAAACGGAGGGAAAAAAAATAAATATGCGAGTAAATCATTAAATAAGGTGTCATTGGATAGGTCTTTAAAAATGAAATGGAGCTTTCTAAATGCGTTTTTTGCTGAAGTAAATATTTTTTGAGATATACGCTTCTAAAGTCGTAAAAATGTCATACCACGTGCCAATGTGAGATTTCGGTTGAGTTGCGGACATGCATTTTTATACTCTTAACGTATAGATTAAGACGTTACAAACACTCAATAAATTATTAAAAATCTTCAAAAATAACAAAATCTCCGCCCGCGGCTTCGCTCGCGTGGGCTACAATTTTCTGTATTTTGAAGAGGCGCGCGCAGTGTGAGATTTTGGTCAAACCTATTTCCATAGAAAATTATAAAAAAAAGTATAGACATTCGCATATATCTGCGGCCTTGCGACCGTAATTTTTTTAAACTTTTGTTGTGCGCCTCTAAAAATACAGAAATTAGTAACCCACGCGTGCGAAGCCGCGGGCGGAAAGCTAGTTAATACAATATTAAAGTAATCCAAGCAATTTTCAATTATTTTTGATTTAAAAGTATTTCTAGTGTTGTTAAAAATGTCTATGTTGCTGAAGGAAACGTTGAAAGTGCGACCAATCCTATCGAGGGGTGCATTAGCTGCGTATCTCGTAGCGCGCGTGGGACCGTGTAAAAGTGGAGTGTGATATATGCGATATTTGGGTACGCAGAATTTAATGATTGCATTTTTTAAACTTATCGACGTAATCAATTGGAATTGTTTTGTCAACCATATTATTTCTCTTATTTTCAGATGTAGCTGTGAAAATTCTTTATTAAAATTTTCTCTGAAATTATTACTTGTAAGTTGTAATTGGTATCTTGTTAGGTGTGTTTCGGGTACTAATGTTTGAGATTTGATTTTGTTAAAGAACCCTTGTGACCTTATGTACTCCATTGTTTGGATAAATCATAATATTCGAAACATTACAATAAAATGATGATTGGATCAATGAAGTACAATAAAAAAGCTGTTGATATATTTACTTGTATTAAACGGTAATAATGTTAGCATCGCAGCAGGTTCTTTCATAAAACCAGCGTTCACCGCAGGATATCGAATAAAACAATTATAAATCATACATATTTGAAGCGATAACCCACACATTGTAAAACGATAAAAAGTTACTAACATTACATTTCTTAAAAAGATGTATTCTCCTTGCTTCATTGTTTAAATGATAAAAACACGATAGCTTTCTCAAATTTCTAAGATCCCTCTAATGAGCTAATATAACTGTTCTATCTGATGTTTTTTTTTTATATTTCACAGGCAGGCAAAAGAGCATGCGGTTCATGTAATGTTAAGCGAATACCACAGTCCCAGCCCATGAACACCCGTACCACCAAATACATTTTTTCTTTACAGAATTATTTGTTAGTGATTTTCAGAAGCTTTAACCATCTACTATATTCACACTATACCCCCGCAATGACATCGCGTTTTCAATGGCCAAGCGCGTAGGCGTGGACCAGTTTGCGTTTTTTACACTTTGCTAACAACCAGGTATGCGCGGGCGCATCCGTTGCGAATACTGGCAAGGTCAGCTGTGTATTATGTGGGAACGGCTAGAAGTACGAGAAATATTATAATTAACGTAGGCGTTTTAGGGTTCGGTAAAGAATACATAATTTTATATTTTAATATCTATAGTCTATACCATACACTATAATTCCGACGGGCTATTCTTCGAAACTACCGAGTGGATTTGAAAAATACCTTCATATTTTGTTAGGCGCCGCGCAGTTAGCCAAACGGTTTTGTTTGTGATGTGAGTCTCAGTTAGCAAGATGAAAGGCTTTTAACAAACGAACCGCTTCGAATCACTATAGCTGCAATGTTTACGTTGTTGCGTGTATTTGTGTAGGTAGTAGTTTCATAAAATAATTCTCTTAGATAGCATATATTTTATGTAATATCAGAAGTATTTTATATATCACTAGCTTTGCCCCGCGGTTTCAGCTGCGTATATAGCTCGTATCTGTGTGATTTCCGGGATTGATCAAAATCCTTTCTTAGCGAATGCCTATGTCATAACATCTACCAGTGCCATCATGTGGTTTGGCCTGTGCGTTGATAGATCACTATTTCAGTAAGTCAATTACTTTTAAATTTTACACGAATATATATATTTTAGATTACCATTTTATTATCGATTAAGAAAGGTATACCAACCCTCTATGCGGATAGGTATAAATTTCAAATAATGGACGGCAATTTTTACGTAGTGTTTCAAACAGATATCATATTTATACAGACCACTAATTAATACTGAAAATATAGAACCTTTAACGTGCATTCCTGTTTCGACTTATACTTTTTATTTAAGATAACAAGCCGTACGGTATTTCGAAAGGATCTCATTTACAATGTATTTTTCCTGTTCAATTACTGTCGTCAAGTCTTGCTCACTTATTTTTTCAGTTTATAATGAAGAACACAAATGAAATTATAATTTTTTTAATATAATTCACTTACTAAATAACAATTTTCCATTTTAGGAAATTATCTGGGTATAGAATTTGAATCTTTAATCTTGCGATCAAAGATCGAAAAATAATCCTTTTCTTTTTCAAACATCAGCATCTTTCAAGAAGACCCAAAGAATCTCGAGTACAACTCATGCAAATCTCATTTTATGATTACACTACAAAACAGGTTATCGTACATAATTACAAGAACGAAAATATCTGCTTGCATATTTGTTCCAGGTAGTATTTGCCATCTGACAAAAAAACACTATCCACTTATACTACAACGCATATTTAAATCAATTATTTTCTTAGTAACTTTTGACATATTTCAATATCACATTAAAACCCTGCATGAGTTCATGTACATCGAGTAAAGACATTAATTATACTAGGAATTTCTACGAGCTTTAGAAAAACCTCCGTCACAACACGATTACTTAATTAGAAGAATAACAATAAAAATTATTCATAAGGATCATTAAATTATAAAAATTATGCATCGCAGCGGGGAAGCGGATGTACCTGTTAGAGGAATGAAAGGAAATGTTTTCATTTTTATTAACGTTTATGTTACGTTTAAAATGTCAGTCAGCGCCTTCGACTCCGCTTACGACCTGTGGTAAAATAATATAAACGTTGTCTGATTTAGGCCTTCACTTGTCTTTACTTTTTTAATTAATCTATGAATTTTCAGACAACAAAACAAAACATTATACAAAAAATAAATAAAGTAGTGAGTAAAAATTTTTCTTCAATTTTGTCTTTTTTACACTCGAACGAAAATATGATGAAAATGATAAACATAATCTGCTTAGAGTTGAAAGTAAAAACAACATCAACTCTGGTCCAAGAAAACTTAGTCAAAGACTGTCCACTTTGATCTCCAGACGTCTAAAAGTTGAATTCTTGATAAGCGATCCATTCTCTAGCAATGTTAGCAAATTAGTTCCAAAGTTTTCTTTAGGCGTAAGATTCAAGGAGTTCAAGGAAGACTAGATAAAGTTCAGTGCTATCTGTTATCAGTTCTTATGAAACAAGCGCTTATCTTTAGGTTTTATGGAGTGTTATCTCGAAGGATATAGGATTCGTTTACTTTGGATCTGCTTTGCGCTGCCGCGGTAGCGTTGTTATATGCTAATCATATGGTTGTGATTATGAATGTAGATGTCTGTTAATTTATGCACCATTATATACAAAATATATTTTAGGTGTAAATATATGTTTAAAAGTAATACAAGCGTTCCGATTTTTGATGGTATTAATACGAGAGTAACTCTGTCTGTCTCTTCTTGACGCCTAAACAACAAAACCGATTCAGATGAAATTTTGTATAGATATGGTTTGAAACCCGAGAAAGGACATAGGTAAGTTTATATCCCGGAAATCCCATAGGAGGAGGATGTGCTCCGATGAAACTGCGAGAGAGTTAACAATAAATTCTATTTATAATGAAGACTTTATATACGAACATTCGGGACGAAAAATTGTTATATTAATATGAATATTCCAAAGAAACGTGCCTAATTTCGATTATTTAATAATTGAGTCTTTGAAAATTACACGAGGTACTGAAATAAATTGCGTTAAGAAAAATATAACAAGTAAATTAAATAACAAAACAGCAATACATTAAATATTTCGCGAAATATTGTTTAAACGTCAACCACAGTCTCGGCTGCAGGTAATATCCAAATAGGATAATTTGTCTTGCCTATTTCTCGCATTTCTGATGTCTGTCCTCACGTACATGCAATAATATCCCAGAACAATATAGTTACCCGCTTATTATCATGCAAATAATTTAATCTTGCAAAATACAGAACTCGATACGTGTTTGTGAGAAATATTTCGAGGTATTACCATTCTCCTCTGTGTAAATGACTAGTGTTACTACTTATTTAGAAATCAATCTTATTACTATGAGATAGTTCTATATCTTGAAATTAAATGAAATTGAATGATTTGTCAAAATATAAATTAGTAGATAATGATTATGCATTTTACTATAAAATGGTATTTTCTTTCTTTAAAAAAATAATTAATTCAGACAACGAATTATTATATTTGACGAATAAAAACGCTTTAAAATTTATAAACTATTTCATAAGCAGTCTCAAAAGAGTGCCATTACTCAAGTATCAATAATTCAACAAATCTTTTAGTGGGACAAATTTTTAAAATGGCAAAAATGTATCACCCCATTGAAGGTGCGATCAATATACATTTTATGATAATGCATTATTTTATAATCTTATCAATATATAAGGAGAGTGTACTTGGCAGGTTGTAAAATGCACCGATAAGCGACAATGTATGTGAATCTTGTTTTGGAAGAGATTTACAATATAATGGAGATATTTTCGTTATATATTTAAAGGCAAGTTTCTTCAATAAATGTAAATCTCAATCTTATCCAATACTTTTATTGAAGAATTCTCTATTCAATAACAGTGTAAGTAAAATATTTTTTGAAATTAAATTCATAATAAAAAGGTACTTCGTTGAAATTTAAGAAGTATAGTCATGGTTATAGCACCTTTATAACCTAACAACATATCTAGTTATAAAAAGCAATTATATCATAAATAGTGATCGTACCTTGTACAGACTAATTGAATATGGATCATCAAATACCGGAATCGCATTATTACCATAACCATTTTACGATGTGCACTCATCTTCTAACTACCTAGACTGTTAAAATTAATAATTAAATTAGTATTGCATTTCGTAAAACCATTTATAACCATGTGAATACGTAGCAACTTTCAATTTTAATAGTTTTAAATATTGTTCAACTTTAAAATTGTCCCTATAATAAAAATAAATAACAAAATTCTTCCACAAACTACTTTTTCATTTCTCCACCTTCTATATAAGTACCACTCGATCCAAAGGTAATTTATAATCTATATTTTACGTATTAAATAAAGTTCGTTATTAAATTTGACAGATCCAATTTTGAGAAGCATTTAAAATAGGAATATCAGCGGGACGTCATCGAATGTCCCGTGTAGGTGTTACAAATTTCGTTTTAATGATCTTTTTATATTGGTGTTGATATTTATGAATGATTTCATATTAACCGTGTAAACCCTACTTGCCTACTGATTGCTGGTTTAGATGTAGTGGTATAATAATATACAGAGAAAGTAGCCCTTTTACCTTATGGTCATATTTTTTAAATGTGATTAATTTGTCACAGTACAAAACAAATGGCTTGAATTTTTACGAATTGTTAGTGAAGTGTTTATTAAATCAAATTTTCATTTAATTGTATATTTTCTTACTTTTTTTTACTGATCTTCATAGGTTTTGACATGGACTTATCTGATTATACTGTTTTCAAATTATAACACCGATGATCACATGAAAAAATGTAGAGATCAATGACAACGGTCGTAGTTACGCCACATTTCAACACTAAAGAGGATTATTTAAATGTCCTATAAAATAAACCAATTGGGACTTCAATTCCATCAGTTTAAGTTACCTAAAGGGCTAAGTCTTAGATATAACCCGTTTTATGTTCAACCTTTTATAGGCTAAATCCTATTAGCATTTCAATGCTTGTAAATAAGTCCACCAAAACCTACTCATTCCTGAAACTGTTTCAACACGGCTGAGGAAATTGTTTTCACGATCTATATTAGAAGCTACGTGTTTATTGTAGTCGTAACAGCATTGTGTCTGCGCGTCTTAAATATTCTATGTGTTGGAATACAGTATTTCAATTCTATATTTATTAAGATACAAATTTTCCACAGCTGGCGATAATATAACCTACCGTCAATTTTTAACGTCAACATTTATTTTTCTCTTAAAATTAACTAACGTGTATTTTTGCCAAAAATAGTTTTCTATATCTAGATGTAGGCTCTGAAACTACAGGACCGATTTGGATGTAATTTTGTACAGATATACTTTGAAATACCAGAAATGACATAGCATAGTTTTTATTCCGAAAATCCTACGGGGACGGGATATATACGCGGGTGAAACTGCGGAACTCAGTTAGTTCCAAATAAAATTAATTCATTCGTTATTTCTTATAATTATTTTAGGAGAAGCCGTAAGAAAAGCGTATATTGAAAAAGTTGAAACTGAATAACCTATATTTTAGATATTAAATTGTAGCCCACATATTTCCATCAAAAACAGGCATTTATCAACTCGATTGCAGAGTAATTGCGTTTAAACCGAGACAATGGAGGATAAAGTCCTAATTGTCGAAATAAATTAACCGGAATGGGCCGCAGAGTCGCGGACTTAACAGAATAGATACCGCGATAAATTAATATATGAGCTATTTTCATTATATAAACTGTTTTATCATTATTATTACACTAAACATATACTAACACCTGTATTCTAATACGTATCTCGATCATTCCTCGACTTCACTCAACCTCTGTCAACGAAAATTTACATTCTGAGTCGAAAAAAACTCTACTAACTCACGTCCACTAACGTTAAGAAATTTTCGTATAAGAAAATTTAACACCTCCATCCGTTACTTCGATCTATTTATTAAAATATTATATTTTTATGTTACTTCAATCATGAACTTTCGATTGAAATTTGTATTATATTTGACGTGGAAGTAAAATTAAGGTAACTTCTTAGAATACGGTTCTTCTCACTCGTAATTCTCATTATTTAAACTTTACCTTCACAACAAAATCCATAAAGAATTACTTGAACATCTCGGCAGTCGCTTTATCAGGCACCTTACTCTAAACACCCACCGAGGTCTTTGTTCCCGAAATAATTGTATTTGAGTTACATTACGCGAAACAATAGTAAACTCAAGAGTTGTCTAATTGTCGTCGAACAATGCTCTCTAGTACACAATTTGCACTTGGCTATCACATTTACAAACACATTGTATAAATGAATGAAGTTATTAGAGACGTGTTGCGTTGGTGTTATGGCTCTGATACATTTGTTTCGTATATGCAAAGTTCTTTAATGTTCTTGATTTGATTATTATGTGCGTAAAGTAACGTGTATAACATTAAGTAGATTTCATACTTAACTTTGTATTATTGCTATAAATTGTAACGTTGTTTTCAACTGCATACAACCTCTTTAACATAAACAATTGTATACAAAATTTAACACAAAACATTTATTTTTAAAGGAAACCACTTCACTAAGTTCGACAATTATTTATTTTCTCTAAATAAGGCTCACCAAGTGTAAAGCCAAAAACTTTCAACCGGACATATTTTCGGAATGACGCATGATCTCGACAGTTTCCTCAATACTTTTTCGTTTTACCCATTGAGTCATTGAGTCATAGAAACAAAAGCCAACACAATCAGGCAAACAAGAACCAGTTCCTAGAAAATGAGAAGCAAAAACAGATCTTCAATGTAAAACAGATATTTTATTCAACACAATTTATTTGAAACCTACAAATAAAAGTAGCGTACAATACATTACACACTCAAGTAAATAAACCCGCCACTGCCAATCTAGTTGGCATTCAGAGACAATTCCGTCTGTATTCGACACAGCAATCGATTAGGTAATTGTATTCATCTCGATACAGTGGTACACGGGAGCGCGGTCGATTCAAAGCCTCCTAACACCAATAATTCTCGCAAACGTCTAAATCTGAATTGCAATGTCAATGCTCGATGTTAAATACGAGCTTTGAAAAGAGATATAAGGTTTTCGTTTGGCGACACAGATAATTAATTCGTTCTCGATTCAAATTGATTCGATATTCGAATCGGTTTTTATATTTTTTATCTGCAATTAACATGGCTGTTGACGGAGTCAATAAATAAGTAATTAACGTAGTAACATATTAATGTAATGTCATTAATTTAATGTATTTCTTAGTATTACCTTAAAGATATAATTGTGTCTGAAAAATAATATAGCCTATATTTAAAGGCATGAAATATATTTGTTTTTACAAACGTCAAAAATGATTGTATAAATATAATAATTTATGGACCAATCATCCTATTAACGACGTCATTTTTTATTCACTAAAATAATTAATGATGTGTCAAGGAGGTACATTTTAAACTGCAAATAGTAATTTAGTTTAGAACGTAACGGTTAGGAACTGAATCATTAACATTATTTTAGCAATAAATTATAGTGTGAATTATATTACTATCATTCTTTCCTTAACCCTTCATCTTCCTTAAAGCTGGTCAATCGATTCTATTGTCTTTCTTAGATTCTGCTGGCGTTTATGGACTGCGGTTGTCACTTAACGTCAGGTGAACCGCATTTTCCCCTGTGAGTTTTGACATAAAAAAACAAAAGACCAATCGATCAAAATAGCAGCAATTTTTCTTATTCTCTAATGGATATCAGTTTTCCGGTCTAGATTGATAATCGGTCGTTGATCGGCACTAGAGTGGCTTCGTTAATGAATGAATTGCAAAAAATGCCGCCGTTTAATTTGCATTTCAGAGCGAATCAATTAGCCGCTTGATGTCTCTCCATTTTTCTGTAATTAAATATAACATTCTATCGGCACCGTTAACCTGAGCGCTTAGTGTTTGTCCTAGGTATTTTGATAGTCTATTGTATTAAAAATATAGTTTAATTTAATGTTTATGAACGCAACCATTAAGAAATAGTTAATTGATTCATTAAAATTCCAAAGAAAGTTTTGTATTTTATAGCTGTTCCACGTGGCTTCTCTATAATATAGTCTATATACCCTTTCTTAATAAAACATATTTTTTTAATTAGGTCTTAAGTTTCTAGGATCTTTTTTTTTCTTCACACGAAAAAAATTCTTCAGCTTCATACTATTAGTATAGATATAGATATTTCAACTATATCTGTTAGAGTACCTGTCAAATAATAATTTATGATTTTATAATCCTTAGCCGTAAGACAGGTAAAGCTTGCCATAAAGGTATTTGAAATAAACCTAGTTTACATTTTATTACTCACTTCAATCAACTTATTATGTGATAAAGCCGTGCTTTATTACTGTATAATCCATATAATGATCATATCAATATAATTATGTTTCAAGACAGAATCTGTTCATAACTACAGAGCTATGAAAGTAATATATACAAATATTTTAACATTCGCCTTGCATCAGCTATTTAGCAAATTTTCGTAACTTCTTAGGTTAGAAAGCGTATAAGAGCCATATATCAAAAATTTGAAGCCAAAACTGGTTTCGACTTAAAATTCCTGGCAACAAATAATCGTATAATTAAATTCAAACATGATACCGTCCGAGCATTTAATAATTGTTTTTACGGTCAAGAATATTTTCGGACAATTAAAATCTCGAGGCATACAAGGTCGATCGAGTCTGGTTGCGTAACTTTTTTGCATTTATTAAACTCGAAGAGTAATGTGGCCATTTTAAGAATACTTCTACAGGAATTTATTGCATGCATTCCTGCATTTTTTAGATATAATGCAGAATCGAAAGTAATCAGTACTAATAATTAGTTACTAGAAGGGTTATACACATATTTAGAAGGAAGGATAATGGATTAGTTTTTGCTACGCTTCCTTAGAGAGGATTCTCGCGAAAACATTTAAATTTTCAATCTAATTTCCCCATGCTTTATGGTTAGACATTGCATTTAATTTTTTCGCGCTCTTTCTCTGTGCCCATATTGTCTGCGTTTTTTTCCACCCCACATGGCAATGCAGCATGCAAAAACGACCATGTCAGTTCTCAGAAGACCATCCCAAGCCGGTTCCGCAAGAAAGCGGTGTTTGTCCTTTAAAAGGCACCTCCATATCTGTGCACCACGATTCTGAAGATAGAATGGTCATCTTACGTATTTATAAATGTCAATAGTCAACGACCGCTCTCTAATATAATAGAAACACATAAATGCAATCATAAAGTGTCTTTCAATGTTGTATCGGCTGTTTGGTTAGAGTAGTGTGAGACCAATCTCAATAATAACTCATAGAATTCATTTAATCTTCAAAATTGTCGCCATACTTTCTAATTGGGACACTATGCACTTATAACCGTATTATAATATGTATTATCAATATTTTTGGGCTTACGGTTCACTAAATATTTATCTGAATATCTGAACCTTGACGAAAATATTATGTCCTTCACTATGAAAACGAGATAAGGCTACATATCCGTCATGTTTCTTGGCACGAATGTAGGCACCGTTATGCATTTAGCACATACGTAACTTTGAACTATATTTCTCAAGGAATAGAGTCCATTTTGTTGTAAGTCGGAAATGTATTCGGGAAATGTTTATGCAGACAAATTAGCCATGCAGCCGTGTTGGGGAATCGGTAATGGCAATGATCTCACAGCCTTCGCGTGAATTTATATCAGTCATTTTTAACTTATGCTGTGAAATTTTTAATGATTCCGCTAAACGGAGAGGGTCTTTTTTGTTTTGAGTTATACCTACCGAGATATTATTGTTTTAACATATTGTTCGATACAGAAGAAGACAACTTAAACACGATGATTAATCGAATTGATTTACAAGAATGATTTAATGTTTTAACGAGGAAGGAAGTAGTTTGCGATTAGAGACTGGTGGAATGCGCAAAAACTAGTTTTACGACTATCATGTAACAAAAAACATCACACCATTCACAACTCAGATATATATTTCAATGATGTAAGCGTAAACCGACCTTGATGCAAGTCAGCAAGGAATACACGACCCGTTTCATAGACCTCTACGTGTCTTTGCGTTGTAGAAAACATATGGATATTTACGTGGTATTTATAGGAACATGGGTCAAGATATGTTGGTGATTATAAAAGATGTTCCACGTCATGGTCAGGTCCGGTCAAAGCGATAATATGTCAGAACAATTTACTTCAATTAGACATGACGCGAGTTGAGCGTGCCGAATGGACTGGCGAGCGAAATTTGTTCTTATTATCGCATTTATTATGCTGCGGTTGAATGTAAATTAGCTATCAAATGGTGCACATGATAGATGCATATAGTGCTTAAAAGCTTTGAATATATTCACTGATACTGTATGGATATTTTAATATTCAAAAGATAGATAGAAGATAGATAAAATCATTATGAGAAAATTGTTTAGATTATACTTTTACATACTTACGCATACTTCGCAAATTGTTTTTTGGTTTTACATATTGATGAAATGTAACTTACCTGAAACAAAAAATTAGAAAGTTAGTATTATAATTATCTTTGTTAAAGCTAAACAATAGAGTCATTAACACATCCCAACTTATTCTGACTGAGTAACTATAATGATTTGTGCTTAATCACTGACAAGAGCCGGGTCATCCATTTTTTGTTAATTAAATATATAATTCAACACAACCCAGTAAATCTTAATAAACTATCAGAGACCAAGTTTCAATATTTTATTAAATTTTATAAATACCGTTTCTTCTAATTAAATAAAAGTTAATTTGCAGCATTTTTTAATAGCATGTCTAACTTAACTATAAAGAACTCAACCTGATTTTTATATTATGAAACAAAAAATTATAATGTAACAAAAAATGCTTAATAAGGCCAATTAAAATCAATTCTTTTATTTGTACAAAACAACATGGTTCATATAGTTTTAACTCATTGGTATCCAATCTTCACACACCTTCATCTTACTATCGACATTCCACATATAACTAATCTATACACACGAATCCTCATTGTGTTTGTTTGTTTGTTTTTTATTGTGTGTTGTTGTGAATAAATGTATTTTCATTCTTTCTCATTCGCATCACTACATCGTATAAAACGAAGTCGCTTTCTCTGTCCCTATGTCCTTTTGTATGCTTTAATCTTTAAAACTACGCAACCGATTTTGATGCGTTTTTTAATAGAGTGATTCAGGAAGGTTTATATCTATGAATTTGAAATGATTTTTTTCCGCTTACATTGCAAACGTAAACTGAACCCTATGAGATTTATCAAATTAATGTACTAATTTTATATACAACGTTCTCCGTTCTGTAGTGTATTTAGTATCAGCATTACACCCGTGCGAGGCCGGGTCGTGTCGCTAGTACTACAAAACAATATCTCATTAAACAATACCTTCTCAGTCCTCTCCAGTATAAACTAAAACGCACCAAAAATGTGTCTTTGTTTGGAACACAATGATCGCGCGACGCCGCGATGTCGCAGATAGCTTTGGAACTTGTGCGATTTTCCAATTTGACCTTAGTGAATGTGAATTAGAAGGAAGTATCTTGTATCTATCTGCGAGATAGGTGCTATGGTCTCCTAATAACGAAGTGAGTAGCATATTTTTGATAGTCTTTTGCTCATCAATTTCTGGTAGTTAAACATGCCTATTAGCAACTAGCAGTGGTCCACGGTTTTACCCGCGTATATCTCATATGACGATAAAAGCTTTGCTTTGTCCTTTTCCGGGCTTCATAGGATCTCTATACAAAATTTCATCCAAATCGGTTCAGTGATATAGGCGTGATGAGACATCAACAGGCAGAGTTACTTTCGCATTTATAATATTACTAAGTATTTAAAGAGTCAATAGAGAGGAAACTGACTAAAATAGGTCCTGAAGTTTCTTTTTTTTTAATTTTGAGTGTACCAATCAATTGCTGTCAAACAAAAAAGAAAAAAAAAACGAAGTTGATAAACGATTTAGCAATTGGCATCGAACTGCCAACTTGCACTTACAACAATATTACGTAGTTAACTTAGAACTTATTTCCCAACTCATATAAATGTGGTGTGCGTAGATACAATAATTATAACATCGACTTCGAACCCCAAGGGGTATTAATTTAAAGCGCAGTAAAATTATAATACGCGGCAATCAATATTCACTCGAATCGAATTTCATATCACAGAAGTAATAACTGTAAAATTTCGTAATTTGAAGGAAGTATCTTACATTTTAACGCCGACTTCAGAAATGCTTGGCCCACACTGAATGGAATGTCATCCAGCCTACGCTAGTTCTAAACATCAATCTTGGACTATTGTCATTGATACAGGGACTTGTACAAAACCTGCCCGCTATGTTTATGGCCGCTGATACAATGTTTTATTTGTGTCATATAAATTTCGAATGGCTTTGACGTTCGGCGCGAGCTTTTCTTTTTCTACGCACGTGTCGAGGTGTCTGGGGGTCGAGTGAAGAATTGTGTTGCTTCTTGTGTTTTTTGATGATTTTTGTATTGTAGTGAAATTTATTTTGATTGTAACTATGTCGGAGTTTATTTTATATGTATTACAATCAGAAATCCAAGCAAAAACAAAAGTTTATTCCAACAAACTTCAGATGTTTCCCCCCCTTAGCATAAAAATTTAGAAAATTTTAAGTAAAAACTATCACAAAACTACTACAGAAATGTGATTCAAAAGTAGGATATATTTTAACGAGAAAGGACTATATTTTAGCGACAGGTGTCTGCCCATATCATATAACTCAAACGACGTCTAGCGCAAATAAATATAATTTTATTTTTTACTCTTTGAAAGATTTATTTAACAAACCAACTGCATCGGGACCATTTTTATATGGAAAGGCTATGTTTTTTAATAACCGTTATTTTGGAGAACAATATTAAAAGAATAACTATTAAGTTTATCTTAAGAGCCGTATAAATTAATCAAATGAATGAAGTTTTGTTTGTTTCATAAGAAACGAACACTGCTTGCTTGTATCGTAAAAACAGTCTATTTTATTGAAGCAACGAAAATATTTATAGTTACTCGTAAAATAAAAACGGCGTAAATTACACCTATTGTACTCCTGTCCATTTTATATTTACGACCCCTGACTGTTCTTGCGTGTTACAATATTATGTTCGAATGAAGGAATAGATTCTAGGTGGCATAGCCAAAAGCAATAACATTAAAAGTCGATAAATGCCTATGAAAAACACACTGAATACGATACAAAAACAAAAGGTTCTGTTTGGTAAAATAAAAGAAATATCTGAAATTATTTCATGATATTCTATTAACTAAAATAAAATCAAATTGTACTTCCCTGTGCTGCCTCATTACAAATAAAGAGCGCCATTACCGTGACCACAGATTAAATCATCATCTGTCAAACGGACAAGCAGCCATTCACAGATTACTGTCCACTTCATTAAAAGACAGTGCGTCGTTACAGCGGTCGCGTAAGTATATTATTATATAAAAAGGCGCCAATTATAAGACGTAGTGGACAATTATCGGCGAAGACCACTGATCGGATATGCGCTATGATTAATGCGCCATTTTGAAATAATGTCTGTGCTACCATAAGCGGGAAGTATTTTAATGAAAGAAATTTTCTTGTGACAACACGTAAAAACCTGTTGATCGTAAATTGATGTACATCCCACGAAAGCTTGGGAAGTTTTGATTTATATTCAACACGTTGTATTGTATATTATTGTTTCTTTGTGGTCACTATTCAATTTTTGAATCGATAATGCGCATTGTAGAAATGAAAGCTTTGACAGGGTCATAGATAAACTGATAGATTAAAATTAACTATATAAGAATAAGTTATAACAGACATTATCCGTTATAAATGCCGTCGTTTTCTTAAGTACCTACGTACATTTAACCAGAGAAATGCGAATTAAAATGTTATTTTAAAATGTAGAGTAATAAAATGAAGAAAGTTAAGCAGCTAATAGTATTAATATCTACTTATGAAAACATAAAAACCTAATGAGGCAAAATTATCATTAAATTTAATTTTAATGTGTACGTAATACATTGTAAAAAGCTTTACCGCAGAAGAATTCATATGACTATACATGGTTATTTAAATTGAGTTCATGCAATAAAAAAATAAAAGTCATTATATTACAATTTATAGCAAACCTTGTTGCTTTCTTGAAATAATCTTTTAATTAAACTATTAATTATACTAAATTCATTGGTATTCAATAATTAACTGCCACTCGGGTGCAGTAATTACGATTTGAAAGCAAACTGGGAATAAATTAATATTTAATTGTTTTACAATAAATTGTACTCGCCTGTCTCTTGCATAAGAAAGGTCTAGTGGTCGTAAAAATTAAATATGAAAATGATACACTTCTAATATATCACTGCAAATAAATAATAAAATTATTGTCTTACATAATAATATGCTTAATACCTTAATACATACAAGCGCAACCTCACAATACAGCTACCACATACATAAAAATTTACTAATTGTAATTGTTCACCGAATTTGTTCGCGATTATGTGTTGCAATTAGGGTTACCAGATGTCCAGATTGTCCCGGAATTTTGTGTATTGTCCCGTGTCCAGTAATTTTACTTTGTTGTCCCAGAATAAAAAAAAAATACTAGTAGGTATTTTTCATAGTGACAGAAGGACCGAATACCAAAGCTCCAATTTCGTTCGACCTGGCCCCAGAAATGTCCAGGAAATGATCAGACTGTATCTGGCAAAAGGTTGCCAGATACAGTCTGATATTAAAACTAAGGAGTTTTAATACACATATCGCGAACTAATTTGGTGACGAGCGTTCCATTAATAAAGTGTCCTACGCTTAACATTAACACCGTATCAAAGTGGTTGAAATTAGTTACTGGCAGTATATTCTTATTCATTTCTTTAATTAATACCATGATGTGCAACTTGACTCTGTTGATTGTACGCCTCATACGCTTACTTCGAAAATTGTACTATATTTATAAATTATAATAATTATTTTTTGTTTACTTTATTTACCTGAGTTACCTAGTTCTATATAAAATCTCTGTTGGAATATAGAAAATTAGGTAATTTATATTTTATATTGTTACCTCTTGATGGAACTGCATCTTGATTGATTTGTACATAAAAACACTTTCTACACTATATCTAATCAATAGCGTAGAAAATATACAACTGTGGAACTAGTGAAGTGTTTTTATGTACAAATCAATATAGAAAATTGGTTAAATTATGTTTACTTGTAAAACAAAATAAGTCTTCCAGAGCTTTGTTTTTGTAATGATTGTATAATTCTTAGATATTAATTCACATTTTACTTATTTATAGATGTCGCAAAACCTAGGAAGTATTGAATCAGGCGTCGACACATTCGTTATGTTATATGAATAATAGTCCTTTTACCATAATTGGAGTGACCTTCAGTGAACAAAGGAAGTGAAAGTGTATTTTTATAAAGTGATTTACATGAAAAATAATTGCGTTGTTTTGTGACAAAACGTTTTTAAAACTTGACAAATCGAGTCTTTGTGACGCCTATAAAATTGCTTCTGGTATTTATAAAAGGCTCTATTTAAACGCGATTGGACACTGAGAAGTCAGAAGCGGCACTTGTAATACTATTTACAGAGTACTTAACGCATATCGATTCCCGTATAAATTCCCTTGCTACCAGGCTCACATAACTACAAGGCACTGTCTAGAAGCGGTCTATCCCATCACGCGATATCCGCATAGGTTCAACGGCCGGCCTTCGCTATACCACAAAATAGATAGGTACCTACAGAATTCAAACCCGGGTACTACGCACATGTATGCTGACACACACGTGTCTGTCAAATGTATAACATTTCATTGTGTGACCCGAGATTTCGTGTCGGTGAAAGGTTTCTATGTATGCGTTGCTCCAGCGCGCTTTGTGGAGTTTAATTCCTGGTTCTATCTATTTAGTGGTTCAACGGCCGGCCTTCGCTAAACGTTCGACATGAAGTATTCGATACGCATACCAATACTTTTTCACCAAATTGAATCCTATCTAAAGATTGGTCACAATCGTTTCATGTATGTCGAATCGACCGATGGAATCACGAACGAGCTATATCAACTGTATTGTAGCTAAATCGTTTTGTATCGTAATTCAATTAGTCGAAACTTTATCGCAGCACGGCCACGGATTTTCCGGCAAATTGTTGTTTTTGCGGACTGTGGGATTATACGCATAATAATAGGTAATTGATCAATATTGCTAATGTTATAGTGTTACCATCCGCATTTATATGGTGATGGTAAACGAGTTTTTGGGTCCTGATAGTAAGCTCTTACTCGCGTCCTTGAGTATTGGCAAGGTCTCTAGCGAATGTTTTCTGGCCTTTCAAACAAATGAGTTGTAATCAGACAGCTATTTATTTATTACAAGAAAGACAGAAAAAAACTTCCTATTTGTTTGATTACCTTATTCTGATGTATACACTTATTATTATAATATTACTTACAGGTTTAGTACTCAAAATTTTCAAGTATAAAACGTATTTTCAATTAAACGTTCCGAGTTTCAAACTAACTATGAAAAACATTAAACGCTCGTAAAAGTGTTTCAAACTTCTTGTAAATATCTACATAGATGTTATCGCCACTTCTGTTGCTATTAATGAAAATCGATTTTCAATTTAGCGATTCGTATCAGGCTCGATAATTCGATACTGCAATCACGGCTTTAAACTTTTAGCCGGCGAATGTGTGCACTTAAAACGATTGAATGGTCATTAGTATAGCACTAAGGAACAGTTTAAAGTTATATCTATTTATGTCAAAAGGCAATTCACAATATAATTTTAATATGCCTTATACTCATAATATGATTTTTACTATTTATTTATAGAAGTTCAACCAACAGGTCTACATCTAAAAGACAAATTTTATAAAAAACAAGATACAACATGGCTGGACAATAAGATGTAGACCTAATTAAAGGCAGACACAGCTTACGGTAACTAACAAAAAGGTTATAAGTGAAACTTTTTTCAAGTTATTATAGCCATTTGTTTTTAGGATCAATATTTTTTTTTGATAACATCAATCGGTTAAATAAAATCACTTGCCAGCGAAATATGAATATACGAGAGTACCAAAATTGATATTTTATTGATGCTAAAATACAGTTTGTGCAAAGCTTGTGAAAATGTGTTAACCGCTTAATAAACTCAGCTTTATTTTGAAAGGATGGAATTCACCGAATTTAAGTATTATTTTATGATTACACCAATATCTGCCTCGACGTTCCATCCACCTGGGATGGCAAACTTTCCTTCCAACATCCTTATCACATTAACATAAATAACATTCGAATCAATAAAAAGGATAAGAAAGTGTCACATAAAATAAAATATTTTGTGAATGAAATCGCAATAAAGACATATCCATAGTGATCACGAGTGGGCGTTTATAGTTCTGCAACAATACATATCTCGTTTTGTTTGAACCGTCGTAACCTGATCCTCTATAAAAGTTTTATTGTATGCATGCTCGAGCGAAAATTTCATTTAGTGGAGATCTTTGAGGTATGGAGGATTCGGTTACTCGGCGCGGCGTGGGAGCGCGATTCAATATTATAATTGACGTAAATGGGTCAAATGCGCATTATTTGGATGTAAGAGTCGTCATATAATAATAAAGCATTGATATGATATTTTATAACCCCTTTCATAAAATTTTCATCTATTACTATAAGAGGAAAACTTTGTTTGTAATGAATAGGCTACAAAAATACTGTGCCGATTTGTATATATCTTTCCCCATTTGATAGCTACATTATCATGTCATATAACATTATGCTACGGGAGCGAAGTCGCGCGGAGCAGTTAGTTAGAAATAAAAACTCACAAAATAAAAATAACGGTCTTAAGTAGGTACTTTTAATGAAATTAATGTTTTAATTGCCATAAAAAATAAAAGTACACTTTTTTAATTTCTGATCATAATATCAATGTCACTATGTGAAACAATTTTTAATTCTTGATTGGGGAATCTTATTTTATATTCCAAGCCCCGATTTGCATAAAATAAGCGATTTTCCGACGACGAAAGCACAAAAGACTCCGAAATTCTCATTTTAATATTTTTCTTGAATTTCCTAAATAATGGCGAGATCATTGTCACGAATATTTAATTAGCATAATGTCGCCTCTCTTGTTTTCTCACAAAACTTTTAATATAATATACAGATAGAGACTTTAGATCGTCTCTTTTTACGTTTAATTATTCTTGCACGTCGACTGAAGAATTTAGGATTAGTAGGAAACCTAATCATAACATATGTATAGGATGTAACATATACATTTTAGTAAATAATTCTGGTATAAAATTTAAATAAAATATAGTAAAGTAAAGCCGTAGATTATGTCAAATAATACCAAAGTTTGCTAGTGGTTTTATTGCATTTATCACCAAAAAATCCTACGCAGAAAAGCATAGTTAGTTAAACATAATTTTAGCTAATTTGCATAATATTAAGGTAAGACATGTTGGAATTTACACTAAATCGAAAATAGTGCGATTTCGCTGTAAATATTGATTTACTGATACACGCAAGCGTTTATATTACTCATGCCTTCCTTAGCAATTCAATGGTCTTATTTCTTTGGAAAGTCTACCGTAGTATATACATAATTCGCACCCGAGAAAAACTGATAGCATTTTTCGTATAATATAAACATAACGTCTTTCTTAAGTCCTTCACCAAATAAAGAAATATTGCGATTTGAAATTTGAGGCACGTCGCGCGTTTACACCGCCCTGTTTGTTTTGAGGCTATCTCAAGAAAAAGCAAACCTTAGAGATTCGTCCCTACTGAGTTGAATGAAAATTATGGAATTCTTTGATTATCCTCCTTTCTAATACTTCTCATTCGGAGAAGAAATATCTCAAATTCAAATCGTTTGCGTGAGTTTATTTTTTGTTGTATTTTTTTCAGTAATCAACGCTTTTCTTTGAAATAAATTATAATACAATTTCGAAGATAGATTTGAAATTTAATAAAAATATTGCACCAAAGTATGTCAAAGAAGAATAGATAAATGCTAAATAATTTGTATGCAAATAGCCCTCCATATATTACAGTCAATTAAGAACAGAATTGAAAGCAATAGTTATTCAAACAGTCGTGTTTTAGCCATTAAGTCAAATGATTCGAATGATCGCGTTAGACTAAGTTGTGAATGCAAGGCAATTGTTTTGGCGCACCAGTATAAAAACTGTGGTAGAGAGTCGAGTTCCCCGGGGCAAGGAATCGATAGGTATGGATCCCCCGATATTAAATTATACTATAGAAGGGTGCGTATGACGCTATTGTACTGTCATATTCCGTGCGATCTTTCTCGCGTCGTATTCGAAATAAAAAATGAAATGTTGCACCGCTTAAAAATTGTTGTTACTTGTTTTTATAACAATATCTGATTAATCTAAATCGTATCATTCTCCCTAACTATGTTTACGTGAGTATCACGCTATCAGTGTTCAATATCTGTGTTTCGTAATTAAAATAATAGTTTCAACAATTAGTAACATACAAACATAAAATCGCCCGGCCATTTCGATTTTGAGACCTCGCTTCGCTCGGTCAATAACTTTTTACCGGAAATTAGAAACGACTTCCTCAAAAGCTAATTTTTGAAAATATTGAATATCTCTCGAACCGAAGGAATATTACGTAACATACAATATATTAATCTAAACCATCATAACGTCCTTTATCTTCAGGTGCCACATTATCCACTCTTTACACCACACCCTGTATATAAAATAGGAGTAAGCAAAATGTGGTTTCCTACATTTAATTTTTTCCTACATTTAGTTTCCAAAGAAACAGTTCGACCTTACGTGTTAAAAACCTTCAAAGAACTGCTCGTTATAACCTTATGTAGCCTTCCCCTTATCGGCATCTGCTTCAGTCGCCTTCGATATTTGCCTATTTGATTTTAGAGTAATATGTACGTGAAAGGAAAATTCTGTGTGTCATGAGCGGAATACGTGACTCAGAATGGATTTAATACTCGACAAACATAACAAAGGGCGGTCTAATGAGATATCGGGCGAGATATTACGACCTTATTTGATTCGCGAACGTTTGCAAATACGTTTGTTTCTTTGATGTAGGTACAAGGTTAAGATTATTTCTTTCCCCATTAAGCCTATTCATAAATCGTGGAATTATTCACCGTCTTGTTTTAATATCCTTAAAACAGATCGTTTTACGTTTATAAGGAAATAAAATGTTCTTAAAAAAATTTTGTTTAGTAGCTGGTTCGCGCGGCTTCGTTCCCGTAGCATAATCTATACATATAATAAAACAGTAACCGAACCATTTCTGTACATTGAATATTTTTCAAAAAGAGTAATTGGTATGCAATATGTATGCTCTATAGATACCAAAACCATGGTTAAAAAATTTTTTTTCTGTTTGTCTGTTTATCTGTTTGTCTGTTTGTCTGTTTATCTGTTTGTATGTGCGTCAATCACGTAATAACTACTGGGCAGATTTTGATAAAAATTCAAATGCTGATAGACCGATATTAGGTGCAACTTATAGGCTACATTTTATTTGAAAAAATATTTTTAGGGGTGGCTTTTCATACATGTAAACGGAGGGTGTAAAAAAAATTCACGCATACATCATTAAATGAGATGTCATTGGATAGGTCTTTAAAAATAAAGTACAGGTTTCTACAAGCGTTTTTTGCTAAAATAAATATTTTTTGAGATATACGCTTCTAAAGTCGTGAAAATGTTATTCCACGTGGGCATGTGAGATTTTGGTTGAATTGCGGACATGCTTTTTTTATACTCTTAACGCATAGATTAAGGCGTTAAAACACTCAATAAATTCTCAAAAACCTTCAAAAAATAACTAACTCTCAGCCTGCGGCTTCGCTTGCATGGGATACAATTTTCTGTATTTTGAAGAGGCGCGTGCACTTTGAGGTTTTTTCAAACCTATTTCCATAGAAAATCATAAAAAAACTATAGACATGCAAATATATCAGCGATACCTGCAATACCTGCAACCGTATTTTATTTAAACTTTAGTTGTGCGCCTCTAAAAACTACAGAAATTAGTAGGCCACGCGTGCGAAGCCGCGGGCGGAAAGCTAGTGTTAAATATATGGCCTATGGATACCCGTGGAAAATGTAGCTTTCGAATGGTGAAAGAATTTATAAAATCGCTCCAGTAATTTTTGAGCCTATTCATTACAACTAAACAAACAAAGATTTCCTCTTTATAATATTAGTGTAGAAAGCAATGGCTTTCATGACATATTCCTCATCACATTTTGTTTAGATTCAATTGTATAAGCTATTTAAATATGTGTATTAAAAATTCAATTTAAATATGTGAGTACATTATAGGAATTCGACCTTCACCTGAAAATGTCACAGATATTTTTACTAATCCGTGTATTTGTCACGGAATCCGGCTGTTAACAGATAAGATAGCGCATTATTTCACGTGTTCACGGAATTATCTTCATAAGCTGATAAGTGCGTTGCGTTGCACCAGACTGTTTGGAGCCAAACCGGTGTAATATTTTAGTGCTTACAGCCAAGAGTGTCATATTTTACTGTTTTGATACTATCTTTTGTAATGTTATTTAATATAATGATGCAATTGTCTTTTATATAGTGGTTAATATTTGGAAATGTGACAAAGATATCAAATTGTATTGGGTATATTATTTTTCTATAGCTGCTTAGTTACAAAAGAGCTTTACTAAAATTATTGTTGGCTCATACCTTTCTCTTAACTAGAGGAAAAATAGAGAGTAAGACACTTCATGAGAATATTTAGCGACTCGATTGGTGCAGTGCATATTGCGCCGACGGGTGTGGATTCGATCCCCACGGGCAGAAAATTATTATGTGAACATTGTACTTTTTAACTGTTTGGGTGTTGATTTATCTATAATATGTATTTACAAAAAAGTATGTTTAAGTATGTATATCAGTCATCATAGTACAAGCTTTCCTTAGTTTGGGACTAGATGGCGTAGTGTTAAATGTCCCTGAATATTTATTTATTTAATTTAAACTGAACTTCTTGGATAAGCAGTAAGTCCTTAAATAATGAAAGTACACAAGATTTTTAAAGTAATCGTTGTACCGTGATGTATAACACATTATTAATCCTTATTTATTTACCATCTTCAGCCAACAACTGACATGCAACAACTTAATATCAATTTTAATTAAACGTTGCCGAGTGAGTGTTATGAAAAGAGTTCATCGTGTAATTACTTTGTGAATTCCTTTTGAATTTAAATGGAAGTAATTAACAATGAATAAATAAGGTACAACCTTGAAGACGTTTATTTATTTTATCAACAGAACGGAAAAACAATTAACATTTTCTGTTACCGGGAATTTTCTATTCTATCAATGTTTTTTTCATCTAAACGTTTGCAAGGATGAATGTTAATTATTCACGTAGAATCAACATGTAAGATATTTATTTTTAAAATCCCATAAACTATTTTTTTTAAATTAATTAAAATATACCAGTTTCTAGAAAATAATAATCTAGTATATTAAATACGTTATCATTACGACGTAGATAATAACGACATTGAGTAAAAATACTTTTTAAAGGATTGTAAACGCGGTTTATATATAAATTACTAGTACGGACTGGATATAACAAACAACAAAATAACTATTTAAAACATATTTAAAACTGTACTTCTTTTCGATTTAACGATATAAGAATATTATATTATCGTTATAACGTTATAAATAACAGTGATATTCTTGCAATACCTTTGAGTTTTACCGAAAATTTACTTGAATATTATAATGCCAAAATATTAAATGATATATGTCTAAAGAAACTTCAACTAAAGTACGACAAATTGGTGTTTACAATACATGTATATTGTATGCAATGCTGTGTCAATCAGACGGCGCAAACAGTCGCAAGATGCCGTCTCGTCGCAGTCTGGCAAATATTGTGTATTTGGCTTCAATTATATATTCTATATAGCGATTTGCCCTAAAGCAGAAGTGCTCTGATGACAAACTGTTTAATCACGTAGTTTGTGTGCTGAAAAACTTGTGGAAATAACGAAATGAACATATTTTATGTTAACGATAGACTATCAAATCTGACTTGAAAATTATACTCAATACTAAACTTGATTTTTTTTATCTTCCGTTGTCTAATATTTCTATTAGTATGTTATGCATGTATCTAAGAAAGTAACTCATAAATCAAGTAAAAAAATTATGAAAACTTAGTAAACTAATAAGAATTACGGCCACAGTATTATAAAACATGGGGCGAAATCCTCAATATCTCAAAAACAGTGATAGATATTGATTATAATCAGTATTCAAATATGCAATTTCACATACACTACACTCTACTCACTCATATCCAGCTATATGTTGCAAAGCGTACTCACCTGAAACAAAAAAAACTTAAATAAGCATCTCTATACCTCAAAGTACATACAAATTACTCAACTGCATGTTTTTCGTAAATCGTGACTTTGGTACACATCCGTACCGAAATCCAGGTAATTGTTGCAGATACCACTAACGATCTGTATAATGACTGAACGTGATACTTTGCTGTTCAGAATGGGTATTTTACAGCGCAAGTGCATTTCGGCGAGTTTTTATATGTATTTATTCACTGTTTGATGGAATGCGAGGAAAAACTTGCAACTGAAATTAATTAAACCACAATAGAGGTACTATCCGACTTATTCAAAGATGATAACCAGTATTTTTTTCTACATTACTAAACAATTACCTACTATATAAACATTATTTATGCTTTGTGAAAAGTGTCGTATGGCCTTAAATAAAGAAGACAATAATTATGAATTTAATAATAAAAAAAATGTACCAACTCTCCACTATCAATTTTATTAAATTCATAACACAACTTTCAGAGCAAACGTCCTCCCATCACCAAATTTAATAATAGTCGTACGGTGTCAAAAAATACTTCCAAAATACAGATTTCCGATCGTAGGGGAGCAAATCGGATCAATACAAACAATATCAATTGATTAATAGCGACGCACTTCATAATCCATTGTAATCCCTGCACGTGTTGGACCCTTGGTTAATTCATTAAAATACAATAGCGGCTCTTATTACAATGTTTATGTTGAGACTTAAGTATGAATGTAAATTAGAATAAACAGATAATCAAGATATAGCACGAATATATAATATATAGGATATCTGTAAGACTGCGCCATCTATACTTATGTTCATTGAATATATCTTAGTGTTAAACGTTTCCTACAGTATTAATCATTTATTATACAAAAATAAGAAATAATATAATTGATGACTTACATGTCGAGTCTATGAACCAATGGGGTTGACGTATCCAAGAGGATAAAAACCTTTTGAAAAATAAGAAAAAACTCTATGAACCAATATTGAGGTTAGAATATTGCAAAATTAACGCTTAGCGAAGTTCTGTGGATGTTATTCAATGATGCAAAACGTAGTTCGATTTTTGGCAAAAGAAATATCGAACGGTTAGTCAGTTACTCTCAATTTGATTGCCGATGTTTGGAACAAAGCTAGAATGAATGAAAGGACCAAACGCAATAACTGGTTAACCGTCCTAAGTCCGTCCGTAAGCAAAATAAAAATAAACAGAAACTATACTTTATACTTTGTATTGTTGCTTCTTGATGGAATTGTACATCATTTCTATTTACATTTAATTTAAATTTGAAAAGTAAAAATGTGCTTTTCTCTAAATAGAAAACAGAAACTACGTTTTAACAGTTTGCTTCTTAACTAATTCAATAGACTGAAAATCCATTAAAAGCTCAACAGACAACATCATTAAATCACCAATCATATTACAGCGTTTGCTAAACTATTTCGATTTACGAATTTCCTTTCCAAGTCTAGGAAACGTTTTATGCCCCTAGATGGGTAGATTCAAAAGGACGCAAGCCGAACAATGTATTGAACGGTGTACAAAGGGCACATGGTGATTTCGAATAATAGCCGGCAGGATCCAACCTGAGCGCTCAAGAATTCGAGGGGGACTCTTTTTACACTATTTGCCGTCTTCAATTTGGCTGGGAACATTTCGCAATAATGCACGACCTTCTGAAACACCCGAGGTATCAATGACGCCAGGTGGCGCTGTATTGTTTTGTTTTAATTAATTTTAGGGACATTAATCTCTTTTATTATTTTTGTTTATGGTATTTCAAAGTAAAGAAAATTAATTATAGAAAAAGTGAATTCCCGTGTTCTTTACTGAGGCAGGGGGAGGTTGTTTACATTTGTTTAACTTATAGATTTTTCTTTAGAAACAATTAGGTAATCGCTCTTCTCTGCCGTACCACAGTGAGACATTGTTTTTATATCCTAATAAGCCAGAACTTCTTCGCCGAAAGGCTGAAACGCTAAATAAAGAAGCGGCAAGAGTGGTTTATAAGTAATATAATTACTGAAGAAAGACTTTACTACTGTTAAATTTCAAATTCGGCTCTACGAAGAAATAGTTTGCATAATGTTAATTATTTCAGAAATATGAGGTACATTGTTCTAATGTTCAATATGGAAAGTACCTCACCGGAGGAAATATAAACTCGATCTATTTATTACG